>VXAU01003006.1:356122-388180 GCA_013399695.1 Formicarius rufipectus | reverse complement strand
CTGCCCTGCCCTGCCCTGCCCTGCCCTGCGCTGCCCGAATACTTCTTAACTATCCTATTACGTTTCTCACCTCTGGAGGTTTCTGTTTTAAACTGGAATCTTTGAAGATATGTAGAGGGAAGCAAAGACTTTTACCACAAATAAGATCACACATACAATATGAATTAGCATTGTATTTTCTCAGCACTTCTGCACCCAGTTTCCCATTCTGACTGCTTTGTAAAGGTGTTTCCTTTCCCATCATAGCAATGTCTGTCATGCTATTTCCTCAACTTGAAAGTATCCACCTTGACTTTTTGCTGAGTATGGATGAAAAGTTCAGTATTCCTGTCCAGAGAGTGCTGACTCAGCCTCATCAAATCCCTCTCCCTACTGTAGCACTCACACATTGCTCAGTCTGCCCAGGCCTCCTCTTGCTCACCTCCCTGCCCTCGGCTGCCTCCACCTGCTCTGACTCACCTGCACAATTAGACTTTCACCCATGTTTAATCATTGCTTGGAGTCCTTTAAATTAAGCTGGCTGCACTTTGCACTGGCAGGCAGAGATTTACATGGGCAGAGCACACAATCAATGCCAAGCAGTCTGGCCCCTGCACTGCACACAGGCAAGGTTGCTTGAATGACTCTTTTTAAGTCAGTATTTGCCTTTATGTGCATGCAAGTACAGTCTTCCTGTACTGTCTTGCTCTCCAGGGAAGACCACAGCCTCCCTTTGATATTAGGTTCTGCCTAAGGCTGATGGTACAGCTTTGTTTGTCCAGGAAAAAAATGTATAGTGAGGTTTCATATGATGTAAATCAGTGCTTAGATACTGCTCAGATACCCAAATTAGCATTGAATTTCACCCATTATATTTTGTCACATAACCTGTTGGAAACTCAAAGTTTAAATCTACTTCTTCACTAAAGTAAGACTCTGCAGCATGTTAAAGTGCTGGTTTATTATAGCACTGCTCATTAGCATCTAGCTTATTAACATTTAAGATATGTTTTTTAATTTATTTTAGGAAAAATAATGGAATTTGAGAAATGAACCTCTGAAAATAAAATTAATTTTGCATAAATACATTCACATAAATAAAAGTTTGACTTTAAGGAATTTAGTTTAATAAGTACATGTATGATTAACTCATATATCAAGAAAGGAAAGCTGAACTGCTTAACTTGTCTCTAAAACTCAGCAAACTCTGTGATCCTGAAAGACTTATGTTCCCACTGTAATGCCTTTTTGAAATACAGCTAAAGAAATGCTTCAAACAGTCTATAAATCTAGACTTCCAAATATTGAATTCAGCTGTGAAAAATAGCTTATTCTAAAAGAAATATGGAAGAATTTCTGAGAGCTGAAATCAGTGCTTCTGTCAGCTCCAGTATAGAATATCATGAGGAAGCACATGCTTAAAATCTCTTTCCAAATATGAAGCTGAAGCAAGAGAGGGTTTTGATGCCTGCTTTGATACCAGGTCTGTATGAAGTGACTGAAACTGCTCTGAAACACACCCATTTCCACTCACAGGAATTTTCACTGTTTTGGCATGGCTGTGCACCAGCATAACCAAAAGTAGATCTTGTCCCCATTAAGTCTGTTTTGATTGCAAGTACCTGCCTGGAAGAGGAAACAACTTGAAGCACCTTTTGCTCTACTTTTGAAATGGTTGTCAGACCTAGAACTTAATTGGTATAATTCAGTGTCTGTATGGCCCTATAACTCTTTGGCTTAGAATGTATTAACTGGGGGGGCGGTGACCAGAGCCAGGGGGGAATGACAAAAAAGGCTTATACAACTAGTTCCTGGAAAATGTATTTGAAGAAACACAAAACTGCTTAACTTCTCAAGCTTGGACTTGCAGGAAATATTTGAATCAGAAAGTAACACAAGATAACAGAAGTTAAAAAGGTTTAACACAGTATATTTTCTTTTGAAAGATAAAAGAGGATTACACTAATAAAGAGTAATAAATTGCAGGAGAAAATATATTTAAAGGATTAAAAACAAGACATACAAGTAAATTCTGACATTTATCCTGGGTCAGAGAATATCTTCCTCCCCATGAAGAGGAATCTACATGGTAAGTGACACTAAAAATCTCGTGCCAGCAATTCTGACAGTACAGATTTATTAATTGCTTCAAGAAAATTACAAAACTGACCATTTTTTGCCTAGACCAAGAGACAAACAGTAAAGAAATCTTGAGGAGAAATGCACTTTACAAGCCATCATGGCAAGGTAACAGTAACAAAATAATGCCAGAAAAGGATGAAGACATCCCCTTAGGAACCCAGGAAACAAGCCTTGTCTTATCCGGGTGGATATATGTGTAGAGCCTCATTGGAGTGTTGGGTGGTGTGATGGTCGCAGCGACATGAATTAGGCTCCTAGGTTAGGTTTTTCAGTCCATGTACCTAGGAGAGGGGGAGGGGTGCTCCCTCCTGGTTTTCCCTCTGGCCACGTGGACTCCAAGCCCTTAGGGACAGGACACAGAGACCACACAGCTTGGAGAAGTTGCGAGCAGAGAGAGAGTTTATTCAGGAAGCAGGGAATTTTTATGGTCACTTGGAGGGGGTCCAGATTCTCCAATGGGGGAAAAGGTATTGTGTGACTTTGAGCCAACAGGATAAGGGGATTAACGTAGAGGTGGGGAAAGGTTTCTGGTAGCAAGGTGAGTCACGCCCCTCGGTTCCCTGAGGGGTGGTCTTGGAGAGCCGAAAGGACTCTCTGGGAAGGAGCACATGTTTTTGGGGAAGTGGTGCATGATGGATTCCGGGAAGGGGAAGACATGGATTCCGGGGTGGGGGTGGGGACATGGGGAAGACTAAACACACATTTTAAGCAATATTAAAACATCAGTTCAAGGTCTTATCAGTTACATTCTGCATCATTTCAAGGTATTATCAGTTATATGCTTAATCCATCCCCACATTGTCTAGGTCAATAAACTCCACCATCATTCCTTGAGGAATCCAGGCTGTAAAACTGAATGTTTTCAGGGCTGGGAGAGGCTACATATTATCCACTGCAGCACAAGTCAATAACATGAACTAACACGAGTAGTGTCAACTGGCCTTTAGTATGTCTGATAGGATTAGAGGTTTCTCACCTTTATTCAAGACCAAACAAATCAAATAGAGGGCTCTTATCCATTGTTTAAATCCAAAGGACTTAACGAGAACAAGTTTCCAGCCTTTTGCAGTTTGCTGATCCTTCTGCAAGCTTCTCATAATTTCGTGAACCAATGTAAGATGTCTGGCAATAGCACTTACCTGACAAAGACATACAGAAGTTACCAAGGGACCATAAACCCTTGCCATTGACAAGTCTCGTCTCTGTTCAAGTCCAGTGAAAAATAGAGGAGGCTCTAGTCCAGGATTCTCCTCCAACTATTTCTAATAGTTTAATCTGGCACAACATTTCACTTCTCCAATGTTGGAGCAAGAATCATCTTCCTTGGTGGTGTTCCATCAGCCAGTTCCCTCTGCTCTAGATGCCAGAGATGTCTGCATTATACCAGAAAAAGGCCGAAAAGGCCTATGGCCAGGGAGGGAATTATTCAATTTCTTGTCTTAAAGGGTCTTCTTGCACTGGTCAGCCAAAAAGCTGACTACTCAAGAGCTAAACTGACATGCTGCTCTTCCATAACTTAGGTAACTACCCTATATACCTGGAAGGGTGGGAAAATTTCCCTCTTCTGAGAAGATTTTCTGTATAATGGTAAGCTTTTGAGCACTGACGGATGGTTCGTGTAGGGGCATATGAGAAAGGAAGACTCTAGAAAGCCAAGTTTCCTCAGTGAGAGAGCCAGTTGGCTCACATTGGATGAACTAAAACACAAACATGTAAAAAAATCAGTGATTATGGACTAAAGCAGAATTTTGACCACAAAGTTGTGTTAATAGAAGATGTTGACTAAAACTTTGGCCTTCTCTAAAAGCAGTTCTGAATGCCAAACATAGCATCAGGAGCATTTTCCAGGTGCCAAGTGGGTGGTTACATGGCTAAGAACTGAAGAAGGTCTTGTCATGGCCTCTGAATGCCCAGCCATGGACTTATGGGTCATGGATAGAGTAGCATCCAGCTTTTTTTGCCCTCTTTAGAAGGAAATAAGTGATTTCATTTATCTTAAGGGGATCTGCCACTGTAAATCATAAAATTAACAAAGGGGTAATTTTGGAAGGGACCCCAGTGATTCAACAAATAGGGTATTATTATGATACTCATAAACCATGGGTGTGACAGAGAAGAAACAAGTGATTTTTGTCATAGTCAGAACATGATGGGCTCTCCAAGCAGAGCAATTTATAAATTGTGGAGTTGCTAAGTATCCACTAGCAACCTATCTCCTTTCTCACCCAATTGTACTATTCGCTATAATTCATTGGTGATTTTTTCCCAGCAGCATTTCAAAGCTTTAAGGTTTCTACTCAAAGCAAAGGAAAACATTTAAATGATGTGATACATATTATTGAAAGGTTTCATCATCATGGCTAGACTTCGCGAACAAAGATTTGGGAGGGTTTTACCCACGCTTGCTGCAAGCGCGCTGATGGCTGGTAAGGCCAATGCGAGATAGGCAAGTCCGGTTGCAAAAGGCACAGCAGAAAGTTCCCGCAGGTGGTACTATCAAGGCACGGTTCTTTCTGCGTTGCCTTTTCTCCTCCAGACTGATTCTGCATGCAGTTTCAAAGGAGGCAGCAGCGTTACAGATTGTGTGTCTCCACGTCTCCTGATTGGAGGCCAGGGTGGACCACTGATGGTGGTCAATATGGCCAAGGCTGAGGTGTTGTTTCAGGCAGTCCTTGTATCTCTTCTTTGGGCCTCCTCTCTTGCGGCAGCCAGTGGAGCATTCACCGTAGAGCACGATCTTAGGGAGGCGGTGATCCTCCATCGTGGGGACGTGCCCTGCCCAGCGCAGCTGCATTCTCAGCAGCATGGCCTCGATACTGGTGACCTCTACTTGTTCCAGAATGGACACATCAGTCACATAATCAGACCAGTGGATGTTTAGGATTGTACGGAGGCAGCGCTGGTGGAAGCGTTCGAGGAGTCGCAGGTGGTGGCAGTAGATGACCCAATATTCAGACCCAGAGAGAAGAGTAGACATTATGATGGCTCTGCACACACTGATCTTCGTACTTTTCTTCAGGTGTTTATTGCGCCAGACTCTTTTATGGAGTTTTCCCAAAGCCCTGTATGCCTTTGCTAACCTGTTGTCAATCTCTTTGTCAATCTTACCATCTGAGGAAATGATGCTTCCCAGATAAGTGAACTGCTGGACTGACTTAAGCTCTGATTCACCTGTGGTGATGTGGGGGTGATGAAAAACTTCCTGAGGTGCAGGTTGATAAAGAACTTCTGTCTTGAAAGGTTTAAATCAAAATAGAATAGCACACTTTATTTTAAAATATATGACTTGAAGTCTTCTTCTAGGGGTTGATTTTATTTTACTTTTTGTCTTGCACAGAATTAATACATTTTGAAAATGTCCTTGGTTCCAAAAAATAGAGACATCCCCTGGTTAGGCCCTCTGGTCCCAGAGCTGCTATGGCCTTTGCTGACCATGGGATAGGAGTAGAGCATGCCTGACACAGCAACAGCCTAGGAGGCTTATGTACTGAATGCTTATACATAAACAATGCTTTTTCTAAATCCCTTTCTAATCTGTCTGATAAGACTGAGCAATAAAAATTCTAGGTTGACCTATCCAGACCTACAGACATTGCCTTGATGTTAAGGACAGAATATTTCTAAGAATGAGCTCCTGTGCCTTTTATTTAGGCAAATTCCTATAAACCCAGTTCAGCTGACAAGTACAAAGTGACTGATAAGTCTAATACTAAGTGATGCTCAAATTAATTTTATTTTTTTTTTAATTGCCAGCTCTTTTGAATGAATGCTTTGTCAGAGTTTTTTTGAGGGAACAATCTTTCCATATTTATTTTAAAATCTTTGCATAAAGCCAAAGGCAAATTAATTAAGGATTTTTAAAGATAGGAAACTCACTACTAGAGTTTCTCCCAAAACACCTTAAAAACAATGCAGAACAACAACAAGGATGATAGTTGTACTAACATCCCAGTGAAATTATTAATGTTTCCTCATGAGAATTACAGAAATCACAGAATATTCTGAGTTGGAAAGGATCTGCAAGCATCATCAAAACCAACTCTCAGGTTGAGAGGGGTCCATATGTGAATCAAACCCACAGCCACACTCTAACCAACTGAGCTAATGTCAGGATAAATACAAATCTAGTATTACAATCAATTATTTCCTGGCAGTAAATACTTTAACCTGAAAGTATCACTGAATACAGAAAGTGCTACAGGACAGATGGTGTCCTTCACAAGCTAGTTTCACCAAAGTGACTACAAGTTTGACTAATCAAGCTTCCTTTACATGGTCCTAACAGAAGGAAGTCTTAGGTTCTAGATTTTGCTGGTTTTAAATCCTTCAAATCAGTCATTTCCGATCTTTTTCAGGTGATGGAGAACTGCCAGTACCCAACACTCAGAGAGTATCAAGATATTAACAGGAACTCTCAAACTGAACTTCAGTTGTAGGTTGTTTCCTGTGGCCTCCTGCCTGTCACCCTGCAGCAACACACTGAACCACAGTAGCCCTTGTAGGAGTGGCCAAGAGGAGGGAGCTGTAGGATTTCTGTTAAGCTAGCCAAGATGACATCTGCCTCTACAACAGTTCACAAAAGAACAAAGCATGCATTTTCATAGATGTATGAAAGGATAACATATGCTGGGTGAGACTGAAGTCCTGATAAGCTGAGATAACATTTTCTGAAAAACATTTTGCGCTCATTAATTCGTACACATCTGGGACTCATCTCAGTAAGAGCAGCCCAATATTTCATTTATTAAAAAAGATGACTAATTACCAAAAAAATGGATATGGATCTGTATGTCCTTCAGTGAGTGCATGGGAAAATGATGGGCACTTTTAAAAGCAATGAAGAGGAAACTGAGCCTATAATATTTTCCTGTTAGTCATGCAACTGTTTTTACAATTTCCATGGTGTTTCCAGGTGTTTGGCTGAGTTATTTGCTTGGCCATACAGATGCCAAACATATGTCTACTGACTTGATTAGGCTTCTTTAAGGAATCTTGCCTGCAGAGCCACAGCCACTGCTCCTCATGCCTTGCTGCTGCTGCTGTTGTTGCTGCTGCATGGGGTTACAGACAGCTCATTATTATCCATGACTCATGTTTTGATGGGCTAATTGTACAAATGTAGCCAGTGCATTGTGCAGGATCCAGCTCAACACTCCTTTGTTCTGTGCTCACTGCCAGGGCTGTTGTCCCATATTTTTTGGTGGTCAATGTTGCATACGAATACCTTGCTTTTTGCCACAAACTCTGCAGCTGAATTGCTAAATATGAATGCTGAACCCTCAGTTCCCAGCAAGTCAATAAGGTCTTTGTTATTGCTTTCAATAAGTTCAGGTGCTTCTGCACTGCTGGACACTTGTTCCCTATTGGGCAATTGCTGGTGTTTGTCAGTTCTTGTCTTCTGGAAGTATCAGTCTTCATATTTGCTGTTATTATTACCTTTCATATAATTTCTCTATTTCAGACTGCTGAAGGTTAGTCACTGAGACTTCAGAGCATTTAAACGAACAGGAAGGAATTCTTACCATATGCAGAGCACTTGAGGGGCTTGGGAAGGGAAATATGGCCACAGGGAATGGGAAGAGACTTGATTTATTAATGGATGATGTGCTTTGTCCGTGGCCAAGCGGCCTTTAACAGAATTTCTGGAGCCACAGACTGCCCCTGGAATAGGTATTTTTTTAAAGGCAAAGTTTATTTTTAGTAAAGCTACAAAAGTGTTGCTGTAGGGGCTATTGAGTCCTACTTTCCCAGTGACAGTGATAGTGTTCAGTAAAAGTGGACAATTAGAGCACTTAAAATTTGAGACCATGTTACTTTCAAATAAAGCATATGTTTTATATACATAAAGCTGCACCCAACCCTGTGTGGGTACTGACCCTTTTCCAGGCAGATGCCCAAAGCCCAGGGACAGGGTTACTTGTCCCCTCATCCTGCCCAGCTCCTCAGCTGGGGAGTTGGGATAAATGGTCAGAATTGTACAGTGTCTCTTTAAGACAGTGTAGAATTGATGAAACTGGTTGAGAAAAACATGATCTGGGACCCTTGTTTATCTTGCACCTGTTTTGAGGGAGGACTATGCACTGAATGTTGTTTGGACTGAAGCAGAGGTCTCAGAGCCCAGTGTTACTTCAGGGAGGCACAGAAGAGCATCTGTGACTGTGTACCAGCCAATAGCAACACTCCCTTCACCACTCAAAACAAGCCTTGTTGTAAATGTAGTAAATTAAGAAGAAAAGGAGAGGTGCAATGACCCTCTGATGAGACAGCCTTTATTGCATTTTAAGTAAATGGAAGAGGACTGAGGAGTTAATTCTACCTCTTTTGCCTACTATAAATCCTGACCAGAAGTAACTGAGATGCTTACTAAGTCCTATTTACACATTAACTTACAAACCCCTCAGGATGCAAATGAAGAACATGAAGTGTGCAATACATGCATGACCAGTGTCACCAAGGACACAGTGTTTTGAAGAAGCATCTGCAAGATAGCTTGAAGACAAAACACAAGAGAAGGCCCAGAGTCCTTGAAGAGGTTCCAAAGGGCAGTTCTGAGCTTTTTGAACATGGGTACCAGAGGAAATAAAAATTGTAACATCACTGAACCACACATGCGTATACTTCAGATGTGCACCCAGAAGCTTTCAAATAAAGGTGTTTATCTATCCCCACTAATGTTGTTTTGAGCCTTTTTTCCAGGCATTTAGACATCAGTACTATACAAAACAACATACTCCCAGCACCATGGTTCACTCCTGAAGAAGGATTAGATCCCCTCTACATCAAAGCAGGGAACAGGCATGGCGAAAATGTCGCTCAAGACACAGTAAAAAGGGGTTGAGTCACCTTCTATATGAGGCAGGAGGTGGCATGTGCACTTGCATCAGTGGTGTCCAAACCCACCCATCCATGTCTACCTCATTACCCATTCGAAGGCAACAGTAGGATTTCAGACACAGGCTAGTGTCACACTTTAAAAAGGATAGCTAAGGCAGCCTCTCCAGATTGGCTGAGCAAACCAGAGAAATGCCACAGAGCCAGAGGATGGGGGGAAAGCCCTTCGGCTCCTGCCAAATCTCAAAGATTTCCCAGCACCCAGAGATGGCCCATATTGGTGTTTCACTGCCATGACTGATGATCTGCAATGGGTTATCTAGTGCCACGTGCTATTTACAGATGGCTTAAGAAAGTCATGGATTAATGAAATCCCCTTACCCAACTCTGCTGTCTCTCCCTTCATATCTTGGAAAACAAATGAACAGAAAAGAATTTTTCTTGGTCCTTTATTATTGCTCATTTTGAGTAGAGCCTTTTGAGTGGGAGTCAGAAGGATACCCACATATCTTTCAGATGTAGGACTATTAGACAATATTGTTCAATTCAGCTTCAGAGGTTTTCAAACTTGTTTTATATGGCTGTAGCACTCTGACAAAGCTTCTGTGAATGTCATGAAATATCACGTTGTTAGTCAGTGAAATAAAATATTTAGCATTCACAAGCAGCAAAACCCAAGCATTCCACAGACTTACCTTATCAAAGCTCAGATATAAATAAACCTCTCTGAAAAAAAAAAATCTCAGAAAGCTTCAGAAATATTCCACTTGAGGCATTAAAAATTCTGACAACCTACTGGGACCTGCAGTGCACATTTTGTTTTTGTGGACTGTCTCTGAAGTGGCATCACATAGCCCACCAGTAAGGCCAGGGTTTGACATCAGTATAAAGGATTAATAGGAGACTGATTCCAGTCACTGTCTCCTTAACTTACATGTTACAGTAGGACAATTTAGAGTTTGCAAAACAGCAGAGTTTCTCACACAGCTCCAAGGAGTAAAGTAGGGAAAGACCTTTCTCACTCAACTCCTCATGGCAGCTCAAGGAAGATGGATGTCATCCATCCTACCACAGCTGAACTCCACTGCTGACCAGTGGCAATCAAGGTAGGGCCCCGCCTTCACATTTTTCTTCACTAGGAAGCAGACAGGTAACGTAAAAAATACTGTCCTGCTGTTTCCTGTAGCTGTTTTGGACCCTCACAAGATATCATAACCCAAGAGGCAAAGGTTTCCTCCTGAATCCCCTGACCCAAAGACCACTTCAGTTAAGGGAGAAAATTTCTACAGATTACAGTAAGTGCTGAACCACAGGCAGGTGTGTTCAGGCACTAGGACTTCACCTCTTCTGGCTTTGGCTGAAAACGTGAAAGGAAGCTGGACACCAACCTTTTTAATTACTGGTTCTCTCCCATTACTTTTGGAATGAAACAGCAGTCATATTTTTTGGCATTTGCCAAAAAGATATTGTTATGCTTTACTCCCTCTTCAAAAATTAAGTCTTCATTTACCAAAAAAAAAAAAAAAAAGAAGACTGTACCTGTGGTAATAGATGAAGAGATGAAGTTTTGCATATCATTAATATCTCCTAGCAGGTAACTATCTCAACTACCAGATAACAACTCAGGCCAAAAGAGGCAATAGTATTGTAGTATTGTGGTATTGTAATACTCATACAGATTAAGCATTGTAGATTTCTACTTCAATCCCTCCTAGTTATTCATGATTGGAGCTTTTCCATATTAATCCCAAATTTGTACAAGCTTTCCTTCTAACTTTGGGAGAATTAAAAAAAAAAAAAAAAGAATGAAAGAACTGGACAAATAATCAGCTTCATTAAATATTAAAAAAACACAAACAAACAACAACAACAACAAAAACACAAAAAAACCAAAACAAAACAACAAAAAAAAACACAAACAAAAAACCCACAAAAAAACCCCAAAACAACCTGAGTCAAGCTAGAAATAAAGCTGTGCTAGATCACATTATTTTGAAAGTCTTATGAGAGCAAAAACTGTTAATTTGGCAGCAAATTTCAGTGAATCTAAATAGTAAATAAGCTGTAGGTAACACTAATTACGAAGATGTTTCAAATGCTACTGCTGCAACTGCCAAAACGTCTTCTATATCTCTATTATGTGACAATATTTTTTTCAAGAATTTGAAAGGAATCACATCATTTCAAGAGTTTGAATTCCATGTTTATATGGCTATATTTAAACAGAAATTATCAGGCTTCATTCCTACAGAAATTCAAGAATACCACAGACCTCTGAGTCTGTAAAAGTGGAACACATTAAAAAAAAGTCACAATCTAAGCAGAAAATATTGACCTTTTAATTAAAAGATTCTTGATCAACAAAGATCCACTGAGATATGAGCACACAGACATATTTTCGTAATTCTTGGCTAAAGAATATCTGCCAGGTTTAGATATTATAACTGAATGTATTTGAAACAGAAAAGTCATTGCATAAATCCACCTAGGTAAGTGGGGTCAGTTCACCCAGAGGTTAAATCACCTCTTCTTGTAGGTGCCTAACCAGAAAGCATGTGTACAAATTCATATTTAGAATTTAGTGCCCTCTCATTATATTGAATAATAAAAACTGTGGTTTCTTCCAGTACTGTTTTTTCTTGCTATGTACCAGTTGATTCAGAAATCACATGAATCAAGAAAGATGAAATTGAATTCCAAGTCCTTTCTGCCACAACACTGTTGCAGCAGTTATAGGGAGGTCCTACTTTTGTGCATGAGGTTTGAAGGTTTCATAACTGATACTTTTGAATAATAAATTATGTTTTTCAAAGCTGAAAGTGATAAAGTAGCATTTTTCAAAAAAAAAAAAAAGAATGAATTATCAAAAGTGATGCATCACTGACATTAATCTGTCAACTGTAATGTTTTTCACTAAGAAGTTACTTGCAAAAAACACATTGGAATAACTCAGTGGTGTCTACTATTTACTGCATGGATTCCTGCCACAGTCATAAGAGAACACTCTCACCATAAAAAGCTCCAGAGTTTTGCAGCACATCCATCTTTCTCCAGACAATTATCCCTGCCTGTTTCAAAATGAATGGACTGACATTGTGTAACTCTTAATTAGCTCTCACAAGGGTAAATGTTCATATTTTTTTAATATCCTACAAATAGATTTGGTTTTGATTAATATTAGACCTATTGTAACATAGGAAATCCAACTCA
Source organism: Formicarius rufipectus (assembly GCA_013399695.1). Classification (NCBI taxonomy): domain Eukaryota; kingdom Metazoa; phylum Chordata; class Aves; order Passeriformes; family Formicariidae; genus Formicarius; species Formicarius rufipectus. The sequence continues at coordinate 376,018 of VXAU01003006.1, read as the reverse complement.
ACCACAGATACTTTGTTTGTTTGTTTGTTTTTCAATTGTTGTGAAATTGTTGTGTCCACTGAGCCTTAGAAAAGAAGTGATGGGGAAACTTTTGAAGTATCCTTTTGCTTTTATAGGCTACTTGCTTAATATTCTTCATTTAATCTAAGTGAAGATAGTAACAGAAGCAGACTTCTGAGAAAATTCCTTATTATACTTCAATAAGAAATAATTTCTGAAATGGAAATTCATGGTGTATTGGGGAGATAGTTATTCATCCACAAGTATTTTTACTTATTTTTAGGGGACGTCTAACCGAGGACAGAAAGCAGCATATATAACTTCCCAGGCTACCCTTTGAAGATTTTTCTCCTAATATTGTAGAAAATGAATTAGATTTATTCTAAGAGAAACAAAAATACACTTGACTATAGCAACCTCATTGTGCTGTACTTTCAGGGGAGCTTGTCAGCTGCTGTCTGATCAACTCTGATCTTGATTCCCACTGTAAACATCAAAGATTCTTTTTGTGGCTTCCCATAAAAATCAGCATCAGACATCAACATGTGCCCTTTTTGGTTGTTGTCTTCTGAGGACAACGAACTGCAGAAATTCTCTCTGTAGAAGTGCTAGAAGAGTCCCAAACAATTTCTGCAGTTTCTGCTTACCCTGTTCAAGCAACTTGTCATTACTCCTCTTGTTTCTCTTGCCAGAGTTGCACCACTTAACCTTTTACAAATTTATCACAAAACCTGCATAGTGGCTTGAGTGCAAAACTTATTGGAATATTTAATATTAGACACATCAACACCATTTACATACAGTATACCAGATCTCCAACAGACTCCACCAATGCCATAGCTATATGGATTTTATGTCAGATCACATACTTGGTTAGACTGGTAAGTTTCATAATGTTAATATACCAACACTACAGAATAAGATTTGTTCTGATGAGAAGAGAATACTTACAACAAAACAACATTTTAGAATTTCTGAAAGTCTCAAAACTTCCCTGAATATCTCTTTAGAAAAGAATAATCATCTATGTTTCATTTAGGCAATAGTGACACCCCCTATGGTTGACATCAATTAATTCCTCATAGAAAACAAACATAAACCTACTTGAGCTACAGTATAATTGTATCTCTGTTGAAAGGTCTATCTGTAAAAAAAATTGTCTAGGACGAGACATGCCCACTCAGCAGGCTCCAGGAAGACACCAAGTCCCATTACCTGCACACAGGGCTGTTAGAACAACACATAATTTAATCTCGTTAGGGTGTTCTCCAAACAATAGGAATGCTGTCAGAGAATGCCAAAGGCTTTTTTAAAATCTTTAATGGCATGTGTACTCTAAAGGTCTGCTCCAAATCTGTTAAAAGTCAGTAAAAAGGAATTTAGGAAGGGATTACTTTTTTTTTTTTAAATGTACACTTAAGTGTAATCCATTTCTTATTGTGATATAATTGTCTCTTCGTTTGAAGAATCACATCCTGTGTTAAATAAATGAAACATTATNATATATATATATATATATATATAATGTTAATATATAATGTATTTTATGCTAGTTTTGTGGAAAAGTAGGGAGTTGCACTTGACTGGTATTTGGCAAGTTGTGACAAAGACATATAAATACAACTGCAGTTTATACACATAGTGAATTTACAAGTTTGTTTGTATTTTTATAAAACACAACATCAGATTTGTATATAAATGGCATAGATTTTAGATACAAGTGAGCATAAAGATCTCTAAAATAGACAGGATTCATACATAAACTGGACAGGCTAATCAGTGCTGGTTTTCAGGTATTGAAAGTCAACACCACTACACGGTGAGCATTTTATATAACGTGATCCTCATGATGTCCCAAAAATGTAGATGTCCTGAGGGACTCTATGAGTAAGCATCTCCATGAAAAAGTCTGCCTTGATACCAATCTTGCCCCACAGTGAGGGAGCAGATTAAACACACTCCCTCAGTTTCAGAGGGGATGGCTATGAGTCCTGTTCCCTGCTAAACCCCAGAGTAACAGGGGTTTCTCTCTGGGGTACTCACCAAGGTGCTCTCTGCTGTGCCTGCTAGAAACACCACCGGCATAGCCACCCAGCTCATGAGGCTCCCTGCTCAGCATGCTGTTCTAAGCTGAAAACCCTATGATGACTTTCTGAGGGAGGCATGAAAAATGGGTGGTAAGAACAAGATTCTAGATGCCATTGTTGGGACAAGTCTCACAAAGGCAGTTTCAGCAATAATTAACTTCCAGGTCCCAATAATTATGCTTTGTATATATATCCCATTCTTGTAGGGGAAGTAAACAAACGACAAAAAACCTGTGCAGCCTACTAGTAGGCAAAATACAAAAGGAAGAAAAGAGTCTTTGTACACACCTTTCATGGTATTTTTTTCAATGTTTTGTAATAGTTTTTGATGTTTGCAGTTCCAAAGCACTGCCAAAACTATTATAATTACACTGCATGAAGCTACTGCAGTTACATTCATTATTTGTGATTATCAAAAAAAACAACTTTAATCTCAAAACATACACCAAGTGTTGAGATAAATCTAGGGCACAAGAATGTTCAGAGCAAGTCTAAGTTATGAGGCAATGACAGTTTCTTCTCCATCTATGAAAGATTTCTTTTCATGTATCCAAGATGATAGCCTACTTTTCAGCTTTAAAATTCAACCACTTTCTCTTATAAAAAAGAATAAAACTCTCAAAACCTGCTCTAAAATATTAACTAGTAAGTGGACTGTTTTAAGGTTCTCTGAATCATCGGTTGGGAGATGCCATGTCTCACTGATTCCAAATATTTTTGCCAAGTGAAAGGAGAACCAGCATTCACATTTAGGAGTGGCATTTTATGAAAATTTATCTCATTAGTGGTAAATGTTATAACTTTCATGAAGCAAATATATTGCAATTTTAAAACATTTTAGACTTTCAAAATTTTAAAGATCAATAATTTTTGAATAGCTGAATTTTTTATTTCCTTAAACTGCTTAGAAATACATTCTGTAAACCCTTCTATTTCTTTCACCTATTTATGCCTCTTATATGAAAATCAACTCTATATCTCTTCTCTGCTAAACAAAATGACTGCCATAACCTGGACCCTAATGATGCTGTACATCCTGTGAATTATTTTTCTTCCTCTTCCAGCCTCTGTGATCTTCCTTTCATGATTCTAGTCTGTTCGTGACAGAAAAATCCTATGTAACATGGAGATAAATTGTCCTCAATGACTGTGATTTCATTGTATTCTGAAGTCCAATCTAAATTCTTCTTTTGAGAGTCAAAAAAAAATAAAATATTAAGGAATGCTTAATTATGGATACGTTACTGCTTTAAACTGGGTATATGGAGAACTGCAACAATTCATCCCTCATTCTCTTTATGCATGCCATTCACTGTTGATTTTAAACATGAAACTATTGGTATGCATTGCATGTAACTCTATACTAGAGTAAAAATATGTTATTCAGTTTACCAAAATTTCTGTTTATTTTCATATTAAGAGATATATTTTCTTTTATGATAGGTTTTAGCTTTAATAGTCCTTAGAGTTTGTCTTGCAAATACTATCAAATTCTTTAAAAGACAGAATTAGCACACTTCAAGGATTAAGGCTGAATTTAAATATTTAGCGCTTCACATAAAAGTGTCCCAGTTTCAAAAGTATTATCCGGAAAATTCCACATATGGCACCGAAGCTCGCATCACTTTCTGTGCATGATTACTTTTATTATAAGCATTTTCCAATCTAATTCAAGAAAATCCATGAGAAATACTGAAAATAGGTTTCTCCACATATATCTTTTAGAAACCAATTTAGGGCATTTCAGAAATGTGCAGTCACACAGGAAACCTGTCTTTAAAAAGCTTATGAATTCTGGTTGATCCTGGGAACCAGACGTCTCATTCAATCTGTAAACTCAGTTCTGAATATGATACATGACTGATGTATCACTGCCTCCACTAACATGGTTAGAGGTTAACCAGGAAGACTCCCATTTCAAAAAATCATCTTTGATGGTGGCCCAGCTGAAGCTAATAAAAACAATTTTACCTTAGAGCAGCTAGGTTTGAGATTGAAAAAATCTCAAGCAACAGGAAATATAAATCATTTCTCTGGTCTTTAAAAATTAATTTACTGAAGACCATCACAAAATTAGAATTTTAGAAAGGTACTTAACACATTTACAATGGATTTTGACAAGCACTACCACCAAGGTCCTCAAAGGGGCTTGTCTGGGCAATGGCTGGAACTGTATCACAAAAAAATGCAACAGGATGACATTCAGAGGGACCTGGGCAAGCTGAAGAAGTGGGTCTATGTGAACCTCATGAAGTCCAATAAGGCCAAGGCACAACCCAAGGCACAACCCCCAGTATCAATACAGACTGGTGATGGATGGATTAAGAGCAGCCCTGCCAAGGATTCGTGGGTGTTGCTGGATGAAAAGCTGGATGTGATTCAGCAATGTGTACTTGCAGCCCACAAAGACAACTGTATCCTGTGCTGCATCAGTGGCCAGCAGGTCAAGGGAAAGGATTTTTCACCTCTCCTTTGTTGAAACCCCGCCTGGAGTGCTGCATTCAGGTGTGGAATCCTCAGCACAGGAAACGCATGGACCTGTTGGAGCAAGAACAGAGGAGAATACAAAGACAACCAGAAGGATGAAGCACTTCTCCTATGATGAAAAGCTGAGAAAGTTGGAGTTGTTCGGCCTAGAGAAGAGAAGGTTCCAGGAAGAACTTATCATCTCAGTACTTAAAGGTGGCTTATAAAGACAGATGGGGACAGACTTTTTAAAAGGGTCTATTGTAATAATATAAGGGTTAATGATTTTAAACTAAAAAAGGCTAGATTCAGACTAGATATAAGGAGAATTTTTTCACAATGTGGCCAGTGAAATATTGGAACAGGTTTCCCAGAAAGGTGGTAGCTGCCCCATCCCTGTGGTAGGTTGGACAGAGTTCTGAACAAACTGATCTAATTGAAGACGTCCCTGCTCTCTGTAGGGAAGTTGGACTAAATGATACTAAATGTCCCTCCCAACCCAAATATTATACAATTCTTTGAAGACAGGAGAACAGATGGTGTGGCAGCTCCCCCTGAACAAGCTTCATTGTTTGCATGTTCATTGTGCAAATAGGGACCCAAAGTCAACTGGTAAGTGCTGGAAAGGGGAGCTCTACTGGCGAGGTGGGAACCTCTGAGCTGGCCTACAACCAATGTGCACACTATGCACACTAGTCACTCCAGTGGGGTCCCTGGAAATAGCATATTTGAATTTTTGACTAGTCACTGAATTTACTTCATTAATGCAAAATTACCTGTAGAGGATAATAATATGATCACATGGTATGTTATTGAAAGGATAGGTTGCCATATCTCAGAGTTTTTCAGGGAGGAAAAAGAACCTAAATGTATGTGAAACAAATACAGAATATAAAGAGTGCAAAATGAATACCCAGTGAATACCCAGAGTTGTTCCTGGTGGGCATCACAGAAAAGGATTGGGGTGACTTCTGGACAGGGCACTTCAGGACACATCAGGATGAGGGTGAGCCTATTGCACTATGCACTGCAAGGGCCTTGTAAGGTGACAGATGTGAAACTAAGAGCTGAGAAGTCATATTTAGTGAATTTCTAACCATATGTTTCATCTGTTGGAAACATAGCATTCATCTTTATATTTTCAAATGTTATTACTAGTATTCCATAAATCATTTGTTCTCTTGTCTAGTATCAGTGGATTTGTAAGGGTTGATAAATGTTTGTACTCTACTTTGGATACTTACGATACTATAAAATACTAAGTACAAATCCAAAAACAGGGGAACAACATATCACAGAAAATCTTGAGTTGGAGAAAACCTACAATGCTCATCAAAGTCCAACTCTGGCCCTGCCAGAACAGTTCCAAGAATAACACTGTTGCGATGTAGGGAAACTTGAGTCTCAATATGAGTGGTGATCAAGTATCCGTTTATTGATCCACACTTTACATTCTTATATTGTATATAATAAGCTAATACATATTCTGTAACCTAAGCATGTTATTGGATGCTTTTTCCAAGGGAAAATCCCACCCATAACTCTTCTTCTGTTGTTCTCAAGTCCATATTTCTCTTGCCTTTCTAACCACAACCATTCTGTTATCATAAAACACCTGCAGGCAAGGGCACCGTGGCCTTGGGCCTCAGTAGCTTAATTTAGCTGTGTCCGATGTTTCTCAGGCTCACTCTCAAACAGCTGTAACATGTCTTCATGACCCTTTTCAGCTAACCAGGCCTCCACATAACACCATGTGCCTGAGAGTATCATCCAAACACTTCTTGAACTCTGTCAGACTTGGTGCTGTGACCACTCTCTTGGGGAGCCTGTTCCAGTGCCCAACCACCCTCTGGGTAAAGAGCCATTTCCTGATATCCAGCCTGGATCTCCCATGATACAGCTTCATGCCATTCCCTTGGGTCTTGTCAGTGGTCATCAGACAGAAAAGATCAGTTCCTGCCTCTCCATTTCCTCTTGTGAGGAACTGTCATGTGTTGTTTTACAGCTATTTTTTACCTAAATACCTAGGTCCAGGAAATGAGCTTATAAAAAAATCTTATATATGATAGCTACAATTAAAAGAAAATAAAAACACTGATAGCCCTGAAGTTAATTTACTTTGGAGACTGTTTCAACAGAAAATATAAAGAGTGATGTGATGAGAAAATGGTTACTGTAAGACAGTTTAAGAACATTTCCTAGAAAAGGATACAGTCTATTCTAGGAATAAACTAGGTGTATATGTAAAGAGAGAATAGTGGCAAAGATAATACCATTCTGACAAGTCATTTATTTTTCCTTGGGGGGTGCAGAAAGCAGCTTTTGATTCTTTAATCTTCAGATAACCATAGCTCCTTCCACCATCTTCCCTGCAGTGCTCTTACACAATTTTCTCAGTGATTTTAAAAAATCTGTTCCTGAGGTAGTTGTGCAGACAAGTTCCTATTATCTTCAGGTCACCTGTTGTGTTAATAACTGAGCTTTGGGTTAAAGGATAAAGGAGCTATGGGCAACACCAGAGAGTTTCTTGCAAGGGAGAAATCACATTATTTTTTCTTCTGGTGGAAATCTGCATCTTCTGCAGAAAAGTAACATCATTTGCAAATGCATTCTGGTCAACATACTCCAGAAGCAGCAAGAAAAATGAAATCCACAAATAAAAAGCTCAGACAAGAATCAAGCTAAAGAATTTTATCCTCAAATAATGAGAAAGAATGTCAGAAATTGCAATGTTTGACAGAAAAACAGTTTTTAGAGAAATCTTTGAAATGTTGATACAATTTCATTAAAAGGAAGGATCTTATCTTACCTAAATGACACAATATGTCAATACTCAGTACAAAGTGCTGAGCTTTGTAAATGGTATAAAGAAGAGATAAACATATGGAAAAACTCTCAAGTAATAAATAACAGGTTTGGACCAACACAGGTACTATATTTCTCAAATTAGTGAGATTCCTTAGCAAAACATTAGACTATGACATGTGAGTATTTTTCTCAACAAACAGCATTGCACTGTACTATTTCTGTTGTTGACTGTGCAACAATACTCTATTATATTGCCACTAGGATAATCAGTCTTTAACTTATAGCTTTATACATAACAACAATTCCACAACAAAAGACATACTAACTGGTAGGTGAATTTCTATGGCTGCTCAGTCCTCTGGACAAAACCCCATGGAATACAGAATATGTGAGACACTGGCCTTCTACATGTACTTGCATTTTTTTTCTTACTTGATGTATTTAGATTGAAGGACTTCTCATGCCTCAGGTTTCCTGGGATACAAGAATCAAATTTGAACCTCGGAAACAAATTAAATATTTAGATTCCAAATACCAGTTTAGGCTAGAAAGACAAGGGGTTTTTTTCTAGCAGAAATAAGACGGCAGAGATAATAGTACTGTTAATGGTCTTGTATTTGTCTTCATGGAGGTCTGCTGAATGTTGATGCTTTAGTTGGGGGGAAGAGAGAGGCATAACTTTGCACAGTCTTGATGTCCTAGCACCACTTAAGAGTGTCTAAGTGCAAATCAGCTTATAGAGGGTGTCTTAATACTGAGGATGTCTAAATATAATATTTTAGCCAGGCTGAGCGAGCAGTTTCTTTCCACACAGCAACAATATTTAGGCTTATCTACCATGCAACTTCCTGGTGCTGAGCCATCCTTTTGACACAATTTGCGTCAATCTGTCTTTTGTTGCTTATTCAAAGTAAGCTTTTCTCATAGTTTTACACAGTGATTACCACAGTCTTCTTACGTGGCAGGTATTTTGCCATGATGCAAGCTTTCTTTAAAAATTATTCTGATGAAAGTACTTTATATTGTGGGTGCAGAGACAGGTCACCATAAAGGATTATTACTATTAAAATCGACTTCTGTGAACACACTAAAACTTCATGCAAAGAAAACCGTACACTATAGACCATGGCTCTGTTAAGTGCCATGATCTTGTAGAATCATTCTGTTTGGTGAACACTGCGACATCATGGGAAGATGGCTCAATAAATGTGTGACAATCTATAAGATACTAACACAATGAAGTTATGAGATGATCTAATAATTCTGGGCCAGATAAACTCAATATCTAAATACAAGACCACATTCTCAGAGTGTTTAGTACCCACAGTTACCTTCCTAAGACATATAAAATTAAATTCCTCAAAGATTTTTAATTAAAACAAGTAATTACAGCTGAGAACAAAAAGGTTAAAGTCCCTATAAGCTAACTACTGAGAATTAAACACCATCTAAAATGTGTAGAAAGTTCACGGGTTGGTTGTAACTTGTAGAATGGAAACCTAGATGTTCCCAATTTCATTGCTTTTCAATGTGCTGGGTTAATTCACTAATATATGCTACTCCTGAGGGTGAACAATATGCTTAAAATTCACGTCTTTATGTAAACGTCTTTTAGAAGGATGCTGATACAAGGATTTTTTAAGTTATAAAGACAGGAAAGTTACAGGATAGGGACATTTTCCTCACCATAAATGGGTCCTGTTGCTCTTCTATTTATTTCGTATTGATTGTTGTTGACCTCTGAGCAACAGAAAACAATTTGTCAGGACAACTTCTGATATACATATGCACCAGAGTTTTCCTGAATTTGACTGTTGCTTGTAATTTCCTTAGATGAGGTTATAACCTGAGAATTAGAAATTAAAAATTATAGTAACTGTAACAGCCTTGGTAACTACTAAGTAACTTCATTTTAATACCCCTGAAGGACACTTTTGTCATTTTATACATAATTACTCAGGAAAAAAAGGAAAAAAAAAAAAAAAAAAAAAAAAGCCTCCACCTCTTCTGCCAGCATATTGAAAGCCAGGTACTCTCTCTTCAGAATCCTTAGTGTAGGCACACCCATGTTACCAGGTAAATCGTTTGGGTACTGGCTGAACACACAATATTAAACTGATTGCTAAAATTACAACAGCCATGAACTTCAAATGAAATCTGTTAATCCAGGTGGGGGGAAGGTTTAAGCAGGAGAAAAAGGATTTGTCATGATTACTATAGAAATGTAAGGTTGCAAGGATCTGAAAGAGGTCATCTAGCCCATCCTCCTGCTTGGAGACAGGATATATACTATCTCTAAGAGCTACTTAATCCCTTCTTGAATCACCTTCTCTGGAGAATTATGACAAACACCCTGAATAATCTAATCCATGGCTTAACTATGCTTAAAGAGAAAGGGTTTTGGTTTCAGGATTTTTGTTTGCTTGTTTTGGTTTTTTGTTTGGTTAGTTTTTTTCTTCCTAGAATGTACTCCAGCCTGAACCAACTGCTGGCTCTGTAACAGCAGCTTGACACCAGGTTGTATTAGGTGTGGTTATTTTATAAATCAAGGTAATCTCCAAAGCACTGCTATCACATAATTCATCATCTGAGTTCTCATTTGTGGGTTTAACATTTTCATTTTCACATTTAATCTTGTTGATATATTACATTTCGGGAATGGTAACTTGTGCCCAGTATATTGACAGGCTGCATCCATGCATCCAGGACACCATCCATGCAACCTCTTTCCAGTGCTTGTAAAAAGTTGTGTTGGACAAAGATGTTCTTTGAGCTTACATTTTTGAGGTCATCACAATACTATCTACACTTGTGTGACTCTTGAATAACTTCTTTAGAACATGTTAAGAAGAAAATATATTTCTTTTAAAATGAAACTTGGAAAAAAAATGCCTTGTGGGTGGGTTTTTCAGGGAGCTCCACAGCATATCATTGTTAGTAAGTCCAAGGGAGATAAAATGAAACTTGCTTATCTTTCACAAGGCTTTCTCTTATTTGCCTGAATTTTCAGCTGTACTGCACTAAAAAGGAGAAATTCAGTCATATCTTTGCCAGAGGAAAAAAGAAAAATAAGAAATGGTCTTTCTTAGGGAAGGCACTGGGTCTCAGATGATACAGCACACCACAAGTACAGATCCAAAAGTTTACTAACCAGAAATTAATATGAATACATTTCTTTAAGATGAAAGAAAATAACTTCAAAATAATTCCTATTCACTTTCAGAACTAAACATAAAAAGCAGTTTCCCTCCAATATACTTTCACTATCTGTGTAGTACTTAGTACAAGTATAAAAGGCTTAAATGTATTTAAATATATTTCAGTAGGTGGATCTGAAATATTCTAAGTATTTCTCCTTTCATGAACTTGATCTAGTGAGCTTTGAAACATTTGAATTCAATTATGAACATTCAAGTGAAAAAATTTTACACTAGATTCAGTGTATTGAAGCATGTTCGTATTTCCAAATAATTCCACTCCTTTGCTTCACAACAGCTGTCTGTGACTATAGCCATACCATGCCTTTCAGCCAGCCACTTTATCTTCTTCAGAGGTATCTCTGGTATCTCTCTATCCACAACTCAGTATGACAGCTTTTATGCCTCCAATTCAGAGAGACCCAGACATCCTGCCACCTCCTCTGAACAGAAAAGGACTTGTCTGATCACTGATGCCTGCCAGAGCCCGTTCACACCAAAGTGCAACCTCATCCCATTTGTATTTTGATCCTGAGAGATGCCAGTATGACAGAATCCTTTCCAGTAGAGCTAATTTATTAAAACTGGGTAGAATTTCAGCATTTGCTTGCTTTGTTTGCATGTCACTTGCTATAAAATGTCCGTGTTCTTTCAGGGAGTTGCCTTCCTACATATTGAATGTAATGGAACCCTTGATTTCAAATAATCTCAAAGTAGCAGTTCAGCTGAAACTGTAGTGAAGTTAATATCTGCTTTCACTGGGAAGTTACAGCAATAATTTCTTCCAATTGTAATACTTTGTCCTCATAGTTTTGGCAAATCAAGAAGCAGTAAGATACTCGCCTAGGGACTGGAAGACAGTAGGGTTGTTCAATTTCATAAGTTTCATCATTTCTGAAACCAGGAAAAATAAACATAGTGTGATAATATCCCGTTAAATTTAGAAAAATAATATATGATAGGCTGTTTAAAAAAAAAAAAAAAAGAGACAGGGCATTAATAACTTTTAGATTTTCTGATTATAAGTACCTACAATGTCCATGACTTTTTATTTCTTACTTTTTTTTTTTTCCACTTTAAGGACAAAATGTTATGTTTGCTGTTCTTATAACTCATAAGAGCTCCCTAAACATAAATAGCCTGTGTTAAAATATCTTTTAAAATGTTCATTCTAATAAATACATGCAACTTCATTTGTCAAATGCACAACTGATCAGAACAGTCCACCTGTATAATTTCTGTCTAGTTTCCAAGGTGTATGGATAGGAAATGCAGTGAGATTTGCAAGTGTATAGAAGTTTATAAATATTTTCAAATTTATTTTTTCTCCGACATTAATGAAGATGAAAAAATGAATGAATCTGTTTTCACACAGATTTATTAATTTTCCCGAGGAATCAGTCAAATTATTAGAAAAAAAAATCTGTGTTTTAAGAAAATAATTTTATTTAGCGGTGATTTTTTTAATAAAGCAACTTTTGCTATATCTTTTTCATTTTTTTGTTTGTTTGTGTGTTGCTTGGGTTTTTTAAAATGTTTCATACAAGTTTTTTTAATATGGAAAAACATAGGTCAGAAATGCACCTGACTGCACCAAATTCTGTCTTGTAGGAGGGTAGGGTTTTTAATCGCTTCAATTAAAAAAAAAAGGTTGTCTCACAATTTTTATTTCATTAAAGTATGCATTGTTACAGCTACAAATGTGCTCCAGTTGCACAATCAGGGTGCCAGCAGAAAGATATCTACTGTCAGAGACCTGTGCTACTCCTTGGAAGGAACCTTGGGGCTGCAGTCTCATCACACTAATTCCAATGTTTTCTATCTGCCAGGATTTGTGTAACTAAATCCACTGCATGCTTTCCTTCAGAAGAAATATCCTTTAAGCTTGAATTTAGGTTCTGACTACGTCATAACTGAAGAACTGCAAATACGCATTTTTGTATTTTTTTCACATGTGTGTGGTGTGTTGAGGAACAGGCAAATTCAGCACTCCATGTCTTCTGGGTATATATCAAGGCCAGTGTCTGTTTGGATGTTGCCATAGTATTATGAAATGCATTTCCAGCTAACTATATAAATACTACACTAGACTTATGAAAGGGGATTAAAAAGGGATGAAAGCACAAAACAAGCATGCTGAGGATTCAAATTTCAACATGAAAATGTGCTAAAGCATTGTGAGCTTAAAGAAAAATACTTCATATGTGAATACCTGGTTTTGCTAATTTGTGTTCTAGTAAAGCAGGAATTGACAGCTTCAGAATAACTTCTAATGACAACTAAACAAACTTTTCAGTTTTTAGAAGTCAGAATAGGTCTACAAGATTTGCTGCAGAAGCTTTACTGGTGCTGCCAATTACATTAGATAGTAGAATGATGTAGGAAATGTGTGCTTACCATTCAGCCAAATCCCTGAGTAGAATGGTGTTTTACCACAGTTCCTCTGAGATTTCCCTTGAAGACTTGGAGAGGAGTTAGAAGAGAAAAAAGAAAGTAGGAAGAGGAGGATGAAGACTGAATATAAATATCCATGGTATAGGTGTTCCAGGCTTACCTGTCGGCAGCAAGAGGTTTGGACAGTTTCATCGTCTTTTCCTCATGTTTTTTTTTCTGAAGCAGTTTACTATTTAGCAGGAATTTTACCTTTTAATGATTGTTTAATACAATCATTAGAGAAGCATAAGGAAATATGACCCTATATGCCTTGGGCCAGACACTCAGCAGCAGCATATGGAATGAATAGGAGAATATGTAAATGTTTGTGCCAGGGCCATAATGACAACCTTGCTGTCTACTGCAATGAGCACATCCAGCTTTCTTACCCTTCACTGCTTCCTCTATTATTGTGAACTTTTGAACCAGTGCCGTTTTTTCTGAACTGTCATTTTAACCTTAGAGACCTATTACAACTAATCCAGCCAAGGTACACAAGTAGCTATAAATACATGGAAAAGCAGAAGATGTTGCCACCACTACTACAAATGCAGAGCTGAAGTGAAGGGCGAAATAAGAGGGAGGTGTGCTTTTCCCAAAAGCACTTTGTTTTTCTCATGTCTCTTGCTTTGATGAGATTGGAATACATTCACACTCTTCTCCACTTTCTGACTCCTCATCTATTATCTAATTGTCTAAGTTTAGGGAACTTAGAAAATTTGTTGGACTAGGGACTAGAGAGAGGGAGACAAGCCTACTTTAATTTCAAAACAAATTTTTAATTAAGATATGATAAATGGAAGGATAACAGTTCCTAGCTATGAGATATATATATATTCAAGAGGGAAACAAAACAACCAGGACTGAACGAATAAACCCCCTGAACCAAACCCCCCTCCACAGTCTGTCCCCGTCGGGCACAGTGGTATTTACGGACAGCAGGCGATGAGATGAGTGGCCGGTGCTGGGCTGCCCCCGGGGGGTTGGTGGATGGAAGAAAGGCTTTGGCGTGTCCCTCCGAAAGCTGTGCAAATCCCTCTGTGGGGTCAGTGTGGAGAAGCCGCTCAGGAAGGGCAAAGGGCTGTGATCCTCTTCCCTTGGCTTGTGGTTTGTTGGCCTCTGGGCTGGAGCCTGTGATGTAAAGGCCCCTCACGTCTGGGCTGGCCGCCGCTGAACTCCCTCAGGAAAGCCCGATGTAAGGGCCCCGGCTAGCGATGTCGTCTCCCTCTCTCTTGGGCACAAGGAACTCCGCAAAATCCAGGGATTGGGAAAAAAACCCCGTGAGAAAAACAAGGAAAGAAACCAAACTCAGCAGAGGTCTCTCCCTGAGCATCCTCTCTCCTGCCAACTGCAAAAACAGAGTGTCCGCTTCCCCCACCACGTGAATCACCGGTCACCTTGCTTCTTTTGTCAGAGGCAATGGATGTAGATAGGCCCATTCGGCCCTCATCCTGATGGTAGGTGAAGGAAAAATTCCACTAAACTGTAACACTAATAATGCTCTGATTTTCTGCGTGGAAAAGCTCTTTAGGAGTGCAGCTCAATCTGAAATAATAATGCAGTAAGCAAAATAGCAATTTTATTTGTATAGTTGCATTTGCCTTAGGGACAACTTTGCTCAGTAATTACTGTCCTCCACACTTTTGGCTGACTATTCCAACCAGTAGAAATGTACCAAAACTGGCCTATGTGGAGTGATGGTCTTCACAACAGCAGAGGTCAGTGAGCCTGGGTAGCACATTGACAGGTCTATTAAATCAGACATATGACAAGAATGTTTGCGCTTTACAGCAACAGTTTCAGCACATGTATTGTCTAATACAGAGAAAGCTATTGTGCTAGACATACTTGTTTAAATCTGAAACTCTAATCACTTATGCTGTTTCTAATATATATTTAGTTAATTGTAATCCTAAAAGTATTGTTACTTGAATGAGTCATCACTTGTTGAAGATAACCAGTAGAATTTGTAGACATTTAACACAATGGAATCTAGAAATCATGAGCGGTAGACAAAAGGCTAGTTAGGAAACTTCAGATGCCCAATTGAAAACATTTTTACTCTCAGATAAGGCAGCTATGCAAAGTTATGAATATCACAATAATTTCTTATTGACAGGTAGTACCATGAAAATCAGATTTTTATATCTAATAAGGCTGTGGGATATCCATTAAAGTATTTTGTCTCTAGAAGTAAGGAAGTTCTCTTTTTACCACTTCTTGATACTACTGTACAGTGCACTTACTTATGAAGTACTGTGTCTATCAGAGGGTAGTTTTAAACGTGATACAATACAGATGGAGATATGCCTAGAAGGACAAAAGAGCAGGAAGGGATCTCTGAGACAGACAGCTCAGCTGTTACTGTTTTCACAGTGGTACTGAAGTGAACAAGAAGAGTCTACCTGTCTAAGTGTGCAACTGAGATCTCAAACTACTTCAGGCTAAACTTGCATATTTACTGATCCTTAAGTGGAAGGAAACCTCTATTCTTATTAATTTTGCACTTTTTTTGGTAACAGATCTCATTATGACCTGAGAAGATATTGCATTATGGTGCCTCCTTTTAAAATTTTTATGCAATAAATACTTTGACAATTTTAATTTTAATTTTTTTTTAATTTTAATTTTTTTTTAATTTTAATTTTTACAAGTGACCACATGATGCTCTAACCAACTGTTGGCTACCCTGCATACACATTTAATACCTATTGCATTCATACAAATGGAAAAATATTTTCTGAGTTGAGTTTTAAAAAGAAAACATTTTATATTAGTATGATTACAAATGTGTACTGTAATGAATAGTATTTGCTCATTAGTGCTGTGAAATAGTTCAAATGCTTAATAATCAATGACTTCTAAGTTATCAAGGAGGTATATTCATATGAATAGCTTAATTTCTATCTTGAAATACAGTAAATTAATGTTTTAAATTAGTATGATTGTGTCTATGTGAAATGCAAGCAGATGCTAGTGTTGGTGAAGAGTGAAGAATCCCTGCTAACAGCTGAAACATAACTGGTGCATGATCACTTTTCATTGTTTTGGATTATTAATCCAACAACAGCCAAAGATTCAGTAATTGTATTATTTCTCTATATTGGCAAGAGCAGCATGTATGGATGCGTCAAAAGTAGACACACATCACTCAGAAAATTTTGTAACATTACTTTAGAAGCCATGAATATGCTTTTGTTATAGTTTTCTTTTAGGATCGGGCAGAATTTTCCTTTCCCCTAGCAACAAACAAGGGGCTAATGGCCCTCATTTTCCCCACTGCAGGTGTCAAAGGGTGGATCATGGCTGAAAGGGGGTTCCTCAACAACGGTAAATCACTAGGGTGGGGTAGGGGAAGGGGACACGTTTTTGGATTTTCAGCTTGCGGGGAGAAGGAGGAGGACTGCTGAGGGGAGAAAGGGAGAGAGACGGCTCTCAGGGACACCTCTGCCCTTCGGATTTTGGTCTTCTTTTTTTCCTCCCGTTTTTCAGTCCGTGGATTTTCAGAGTTCCCGGTGATCAAGAGAGAGAGAGACTTTGCTAGCTGCGGCCTTTTGCATCAGGTTTTCTGGGGTGCCCAGTGGCTGCCGGCCCGGGCATGACGAGCCCCTGCAGCATTGGTGGCTGCCTCCAGCTGAGAGTGGCATTCATCCTCCAGCCACAGACCAAAGAAAAGGATCCCAGCCCTTTCCCTCCCTGCGCAGCTTCTTCCAACTGACTCTATACCATCCCTCTACCCACCCCGAGGGGGCAGCTCAGTGCCAGTCGAGGAGGAACATCACCACCTGCTGTCCATAAATATTACCGTGCCCAACAGGAGCAGAGACTGAGGGGAGTTCAAGGGGGCATTCTCCCACAAATTGGTCGTTTAGTTCTGGTTGTTTTGTTTCTCTTGAATAGATATATAGATACATATTGTACTTAAGAACTGTTTTCTTTTTTCATTTATCATACCTTAATTAAATGTTGTTTTGAAATTATAGGAGGCTTGTCTCCTTCTTTGGTCTCTAGTCCAACAAAGTTTCTAAGTTCCTCTAAACTTAGACAGCTTTCTAAAAAAAATGGTCACAGAAAGTCTATGTCGGGGGCCAATAAAAGAGAATACTCCATATAATAAATTTTTCCCGTACCTCAATTAAAAATGTGTAACTAAATTTTGTCACTGAAAGCTTTCAATCTATTTCATGCTGGATTGAATAAACATATTAATAACAGAAATTGTGAAGAGACATACGTTTAGAATACTAGGTCAGAAAAAACAGATAGTCAGGAGCACAGTTTTGGAAGCTTGTTCCTATTAAAAGAAAAAAGCAATATGTGCTTAAGAAACCCCAGCCAATTAGAGATCTGTATTTCAATAAGAGTACTTCCTATAATGCTTTGTCATATTTTTAAAATATTTTGGATTTATTTACTATTAGTACTGTTCATTTTCCAGGCACACACAAGCATTTTTCTGGACATCACTGAGTTGCTCTTTTAAAGTTTCAAAGTGTACTTTATGACAATAGCAAAAAAACCCCTCAGTTACCACAGAGCATACAGCAAAAAAATAATTATGGGTCTTATTTTCTTAAGTCAGCTTCAAATTGGTGTTTAACATTGTAACATTTTAAAGTTATTTGCTGCACTAAGGTCAAAGTGTTTCAAAGATTTCAGCATTAACTCCAGATTTATGTGTTCTTCAGATCTATTTTATTTTAGACTATAAACTTATTTAGTAAATAGTTAGGGTTGTGTATATTGTTGTGGGGTTGTGTTTCTAAGATACACCTTTGTTAGTTCAGCTGGATGATTTCACAATTTCCATTAAAAATATATATAATAGTAGTAACCTATTTCTGCAGTAACAGGAGTAAAAAAATTCTCCAGAAAATTATATGTTACCACTCATATTTTTCAGTTTAACATTTATGGACTAAACAGAACAAATAATATGAAAAATAATTTATTATTTCTTACTTAACTATTTCAAATGAGGTGCTTTTTCATTACTCTGCATCTAACCCGACCTTCTGAATGTTTTCATTTTTACATTACATCAGGGAAGGTTTAATCAAACTGATCATAAATATGACAGTCCAGGAGAGCTCAAAAGGTCTCACTTAAGACCACTGTGTATAGAATTGCAAGAGAGTGGGCTTTAGTCATAGCAGTTTTCCATCCTGGCCACAATTCAGGTCTGTAACTTTTTTTGAAAGTTCAATAACAAAAATGTTACTCAACTTGGGTTGTTATTCAGGCAAGAAAAACAAATTTCCAAGGCTACTGGCTGAAAAACAGGACCTCATGAAACAACCTAAGTTCCTGAGAACAGACAATGTTTCAGATAAGCTCAAGGGTAGCTTCTCGCTGCTTATTGCAGGTGCTGTTCACGCAGGTCTAACGAGCATTTCTGAGATCGTACTGTGTACTGGGGTGGAAGTTGTACCACCATAGCTGCTTCCTATATATGTATAAAGGCCATAGAAATTGGAATCACTAATTTCTTGACTCCAGCTTTCTATATATCATGCTGGTTTCTACAGGAAACCCACGGCACAGGCAGGCAGAAGAGGTGATACAAGGAGGGTGACAGGTTGGCTGGGAAGGCACAACTCTCAGGGGCACAGCTCTGTGTCAGCTGTCATTTCATATTACCCATTGATCTGTTGATTGGGGGATTATTTTTACTAGACTGGCTTTTGCTGGGCAAGTATTTATGGAGTTCATTTTGATGCTGCTAGAGGTCACTAGAACATGTACAGGAAAGACAATTTTAAATCAGGCAGCTTCATCATGTCGGCAACTGCCCTTGGAGGAGTAACTCAAGGAGTCGTGTAATGCAGTCTGGGGTACAGGAGTCACAATAGTGAAATGAGGATCATGAAGTGTGCTTTAAGTTGTAAAAAGGCATGGGGCAGTGATGAGGTAAAGGTTGCCCAATTATAGAATGCTAAGGGGTTGGAGCGAACCTTAAATTTAGTTCCAACCTGCGTTGCCACAGGAAAGGACAACTCCCACTAGACCAGGCTGCTGAAAGCTTTAGCCCACCTGGCTTTGAATACTGTCAGGGTTGGGGCATCATCCACCACCTTCCTGGGGCAACCTCCTCAAGTGTCTCACCACCCTCAGAATTTCTTTCTAGTATTTAACCTGAATTTCCTCTCTTTCCATTTACACTGATTACTCCTTGTCCTATCACTACAGTTCCCAATGAAGAGTCCCTCTCCAACTTCCCTGTAGGCTCCCTAGATGGATAGGCGCTCTTGAGGAGGTGGGCTTTCTAGCATTACAGAATATTAAGGGTTGGAAGGGAACCACAAGGATCATCACGTCCATCACTCATGCCTGCTCAGGACCATCCCCAAGAATCACACCATGTGCCTTCCTTGGACGCAAGTGCTACTGGTCAAGGAGCAGGAACATTGCTCCTAAGCAGCTCTACCTGGCACATGGGGGCCGCATGAGCAGGCAGGAGGTAGATAAAGCTATTACATTAACACTTCAGAGCTGCTTGGATACCACCTGGTGCCAAACCGGTGTGTGTGTGTGGATCCCCAAGCCAGGGAGAAGTGCGTGCGTGCGTGTGCGTGTGTGTGTGTGTGTGTGTATGCTTGTCCCCAGGCCAGGGACAGGTGTGTGTGTGTGTCGAAGCATGAAACGGGTGTGTATGTTTGTGTCCAAAAGCCAGGGACAGGCAGCGGGGTGTGCGTGTGTGTCGAAGCAGGGGACAGACCTGCGGCTGGGCCAGGCAGGGCGGCCGAGAGCGGCGTTTGTGCCCGGCTGTGCGGTGCGGGGCCCGTGTGGTGCGGGGGAGGTGCGGGTGTCCGTGTGTCCATACCGGTGTCCGTGTGTCCATACCGGTGTCCATGTGTCCGTGTGTCCATACCGGTGTCCGTGTGTCCGTGTGTCCGTGTGTCCAT
>VXAU01003006.1:321137-355685 GCA_013399695.1 Formicarius rufipectus | reverse complement strand
GTGGGAGGGCTGGAGAGCTTTTGGCAGGGAGGTGGGAGGGCCTTCGGGGAGGGGATGAGGTGATGGAGGGAGGGAGGGAAGGAAGGAAGGAGGAAAGGCCTTTCGAGTGAAGAGGTAACTTCTTGTCTGCCCCGATGCTCTGAAAAATGACACAACGGTAATGCCCTGGCAGGAGTGCCTTTGGACGCTTCCATCCCATGGCAGAAGGCATGGTGTTATTATTTCAGATGCTCTTTGTGATTAAAATGCAGGAAGAGTGCTTGCTATTTATGCCTGTGAGTTGTAATTTCTCCAGTGTTTCTCATCTTGCCTAGCATCTCTAGGTGGAAGGATGAGTGGTGCTGTCTGGAAACACACGTGAATTGAGGAGGTGTGTGTGGCAGGTTTAGGGTGCTCACTCTTCATGTTCTGAAGACATTCAAACCCCACCTGAACCTCTACCTGTGTCACCTGTTCTAGGTGACCCTGCCTTGGCAGCAGGGTTAGACTAGGTCATCTCCGGAGGTCCCTTCCAACCCTAACAATACTTCATTCCATCTGGTGAGAGAACTGAAATGAGAAGGTGACTGGCTAAATCAGTGGTAGGTCACTCCTGACTTCAGCTCTTGGATTTGAACAGGAATATGTCATCTATTCTCAGCCTCTGTGAGGTCTGTGAAGCCTGCTAAACAGAGGTGGGGTCCTGCTGGGATTTTCTGGAAGGTCTTCCCACCCCCCCACCTTGGGATCCAGAAGCTGGCTAAAGTATAAGCAGATGTTTCTAAGGAAGAAAGATCTGAAGGTCAAAGGCCCTCAAGTTACCAACAAGCTTTATGCAGCTTGTCTTTCTTGTGTCCCGTGTTGCAGTTCAACCCTACAATAAAATAATGGTTGGTGTTGGCTGGACACTGTATTATACCCAATCCCTCAATTTATGCCTCATGGCTTGTCTGTCATGTGAATAATCTGATTGGTCTCACAGTTGTTTGCATAAATCTTGTGGATCTCTGGGTTTTCAAAAAACCTCCCAGTAGCAACTTATAGAACTGCATTTCTGAGGTCTGTGAACTTCTAAAACATGTTACTGTTTGGTTTGTATGCCTCTGGAAGATAAGGCATGAAAATGCTTTTCTGCTCTTGTTTCTTCCCATCTGCAGGATTCTGTGCACTTTTTAGTGTCAGAAGTGAGTTTGGTAACTCTCAAATGTTACAATACTTATTTCCATTACTGTTGGTGGTTTACGTATTTTGCCATATCACTTAAACATGTGATGCAACACAGTAAGTATATTGGACATCAGTAATATATACTAGAAGGATGTCTTCACAGCAGCTGCTTGAACTCTAGGGTTTTGAGCATTTGTTTTAAGTTGGTCCTTGTGTGAACAAGACTGCAGTGTCATACCAGGTGATGGGTTCTGAATATTGTGAGGTGCCCTTGTTTTTCATTGGGATTGGAGGAGATGCTCTGTTCTGGCTCTGACTATTACAGCCATGTGTCATTCTCTTCCCACTAAACTATAGTAGAAACTGCCCTAAGTATGTGGAAGGGAGCATTTTGGGAAAGATATGGAAGGACAGCCAGTACTAAATTGCATTGCCTTTCAGAAGGTGGTTTTCTAACCTCAGTTTTCGCTGCACAGGTGATTGAAGTTTATCTTGCTGCTGCTAACAAGGAGAAAGTCTTGTCTTGTTGCCTGTGCCTCTGTCAGCTGTGTTATTCCTGCAGACTCTCTCCTACCAGTAGCACCAATGATTTTTTTCATCTGATGATTTTATATATTAATTGATGACTTGATTCACTGAACACAGTAGGAAAAGTTAAGACGTACTAGTTTTTTGCACAATTAGGGTGTTCCCATAGCTCAGAGTCATCTGTGACCCCAGCTGTATTAATATATAGAAAATGCATGGCCAGGGTGGCATGAAAGTCTTCAGTTATGATCTTCTGATTCAGTTAAATTGAGCCTTCTGAATCTGCTCTCTCAGAACTGTGTCTTAGGTAGAGTCAGGGCTGTCTGTCATACCAGTTACTCTTGGCTGAGAAAGCATGATTAAAATGGTTTAAAATAAATTTTTTTAAGAGAAGGATGTGTTCTTAGGGGCTCTTTTTTTATATGTTTTCTTATCTATAGGGAGTCCTTTCTTAAAGCTAGTTATTATTTTGAGAAGTAGGTATAGTATTCTTTAAATTTTATTTCATTATTTACCTGTTTATTTGACTGAATCCAGAGAAGAATGAAGTTTTACTTCGTTAGTGGGGTCTGTGAAAAAGTACACATTTTTTCTATCTACTAGTTGTTCAGCACTTTTCTGACTACAGAGTTTAATTGATTCCAGATAACTATTTTTCTATAAGTAAAAAGGAAAGCTAAAATAAATGCATTTTTGGTGAAACATAAGTATTACAAGTAAGACCAGAACATTCTGGAAAGAAAAATCACATACTCTGTCATTTTGACAAGTTCTAATTAGCCTTAAGTGTTTCATGAGAGATTTATTATAGGACTGAATAGAAAATAGATGTTGTACAAAACAAAGGCATTGTTAGAAGTCATGGCCAAAAACACATGAAAACCATTGTCTGGATAAAACCCAACATTTTCAAGGACTGACGCTGCAGAGCTGCTTGCTGTGTATCGGTTTTTTCTCAGTGGGTAAACATTGATATAGATGTTGCCCACAGTTGCTGGTAATGCTTCCAGTTATAATTGGAATAACTCGTTATGTTTATGTATTGTAAGAGCTTACTAAGTGGTCAGCTAGTTTGGGTTTTTATAACTTCAGATACTGAAATTTCCTACTTGTTTCAGTTGGGTGCTTGAAATATGCTTTAGTAATCTGTTAGAAATGGGAAAGAACTTCTTTGGTTTAGGTTGCAAATTGCTAAGAATGGATTGCATTTCTACATTTGAAAAATGTGTCTTATCTCACAGAAGCTAAGAATGGTGGAGAGGAAGCCAGAGGGCACCCACCAGACCTTCTATAATGATCCTGTCCAGAAGATGCTCCTTATTGAGTCTAAATATGGGCATTTGTTGATGAATTCCCATTATTCAAATAATAATAGCCCATGGTTTTCTGTATGAACTTCACCTCTTGTCCTTTATCCCATTAATGATGAAAAAGACCTATATAACTGCTTGTAGAAAGAAGCTTTTGCATTTTTTTCAATCTTTTGCTGAAATAAGATAAATCCCTTCTGCCCTGCAGGCCTTTAGTAGGCTGATTGATGTTTTTTCTTTACTTTTTTAGTCCAACTTTTTCTGTCCATTTCCTCCTCAGGCTGTTCTTATTCTCACTGTCTTTACATGTCTGAAATGCTACCTAGAAAGACAGAGAAATTAATTATATATTTGCTCATTTGGAAGGTGGGATGGGAGACAGGAAGGGGCAAATACAATTCTGATCTCACTGTGTCAGAAATAATGTAGAGGCATGAGGAGAAGGGTCATTCTTGTAACTGGAAGAGTGACTGAAGATTTGACTGAACTTTCAAAATAAGAAAAATGCTGAATTTTTAAGGATTAACCATCAAGTGGTGTCAAAAAGAAAGATCATGACATTGTACCCATGTTTTTCATAATACCAGAACAAGAGAGCTGTCAATGTTTGAAAAGGAAATCTTAAAATTGTTAAAGAAGAGATGAAGTATGTTATCACATGGAACTTTTTACCAAAGGAAGTCAAATCTAGAAGCATAGCAGAATTTTAAGAAGGATGGTAGGAATGTCCAGATTTACTTTAAAAGCTAAAAAAAAAAAAAAAAATTGCACCAACAAATGTAAATAGTTTCTATTCTTCCTCAGTCTGTAGTTTAAATAACTTCTAACTGATGTGAGGTAGGAAGAAATCTTACCTGTGGCTGTGTTATTTTCAGTTGCCTGCTTAAGAATTTTCGTCATTTGTCTCTGAAGCAGCTGAAACTGATCACAGTCAAGGATAATCCATCCAGTCCAAAAACCTACCGTCAGCTCCTCACTCCTTGGTCTTGCCAAAACATCATGGTAGCTGTTTTCACTTTAAAATACAAATGAAGCTACATTTTTGCAACAGTCAGAGCTGTAAGTTTTTTCTTTAAAATCCAACTTCTGTGAAACTCGTGTTTCTCAGAGTTGAGAGGGCCATAGCATCCTCTGTCTTCTTGTTAATCCTGTATGATGATGTGATGCTCATGTACAACTCCCAGTAGCAAGAATGATTTTATAGCAAGATAGAAGGTTTAATGATGCTATAAAAATTCTATTTAGGTTGGGGTAGTCACCCTGTATTACAAGCTCATGAGGATAGATTTAAATGGTAATGTGCTTTACTCTTTCCTTTGGTGACATACATATACTTATTCTTTGTGATTAAGTTTTTTTTTTTACCAAATTTAAATCATTTGACTGAATTACCTAATTTCTCTGTAAGCCATGCAGACACAACGTGTCTTTGTGCTTCCACAGTCGCCACAACACACCCAGGCTTTCAAGTCTTCTATTGCTGGTCCAGTAATGGGTCCAACATTTAGGCTTATTTATCTGGTGTAAGTTCTCATTGTTACATCCAGAGTTTCTGGAGACTGTGCCTTCAGAAGAATTGACCAAGAGGATGTGCTAAATTTTCTGTGTCCTGTTTGAAATAACTTTTTAATCAATTCAGCTTTCATGTAACAGTAAGTGAATTTTCACTGTAACTCACAGATTCTCAGATATTTATGTAGGCCTTCTGTATTTTGTATAAATAGCTTTTTTGAATGACAAGAATCTTCACAGAATCTTATTTTTGTTCCATGAGTGTGTTTAATAAAGCATTGCATACAGACAGTAATGTCTTTAGAGCTGTATGTGGCAACTGGGATCACACAGCTTGTATTGCATGTTGCGTGTTGCCCTCCCTTGTTAATCATGTTGGGGGAAACCTATCCTTTGTTTTCATGTAAAAGGTAAAATTAGTGTTGCTTGTCTTCTTACGGCTTTATGAATGGAAGATTTTGCTGTGCTGCTCTAGCACCAAGCATAGCTTTTCACCAGGTCAGGGTTGGACAAGACAAAAAATTGTGGGAAAGAATTCATGCCTGAATGAAAAATAATGTCAGTGCAGAAGTATCTTTTTCTGTTTGCTCTAGGAGGTAAACTAGCTTTTCGAGTTTTTTTTATACATCCACTTGCTGTAACACAATGTAGAGAAATGAATATAAAGTATTTACCAGGTGAGCTCCTTTCCTGGGGCACAAAATCTGTAGCATAATATTTGCTGTCTTGACTTGCGGAGTGTGCCATGGTGATTTTTTTTTTTTTTGTGCTTGAGGAATAAATAACAGAACAGAGTAAATTCACTTCTTTGCTCTCTTTGAGTTCTTCCATTTACTACTTAAATCATAAAGTGTAGGCTTTTTTTTTTTTTTTAACTTCCTATCTTGTATTTTGATGGGTTGTCTTGTCTTCTGCACCATACTGTGTGACTGGATTTGAGATCAGAAAGAAAATGCTGTGATCAGCTCACAGTGAGCACTAAAATGTGGTGTTCTCTGTAATTGTTAACATTAGGTGTATTCCATACAGAAAAATAATTCAATTACTTTTGATACACCAAAGATTTATGTTAACTTGAGAATTAACTGAAGTTTCTAATATATTGCAAGAAATAAGATATGGAAGTTAACAGTAAGGACTACTAAGCAGTCTTGTCTTTGTCCAGTAGTGAGAATGTGTAGAAAATACAATATATAGTCAGGTATGATGATGTGTGTAATTTCAAATGGAAGAGCTTTTAAGATGACATTGGCTTTTAGTAATCAGTTTCTTGCAATGCCTCTGTAGCATAAATAAAATTATTTGGAAGCTAATGTACTTTCAGTGTGTATTTCCAGATATAGGGTAAAAAGTTCTTATGTAGCTGTAAGAAATTGTTTGTTGTTATCTGTTCTTCTGTTTCAAAAATGTGAGAAAGATTTCAAATATATGAATAGTTCTTTTTTTTTGTTTGAAAGTTTATGCATGTTCTCTAGTTTTATGACTTGCATCTTTTGAGTAGTCTTTTATGTTTTTAAAGGGAATGGTTAACAATTCCTTCTAATAACTTTTTAAAAACTTGTGTGCGGTTGATATTCCAAACCTCTGGGTTTTATTGTGGCTTGGTATTTGGGGTTTTACTTAAATCATTCTCCAAAGTGGACTGAACATAGACATTAAACCAGATGTTCCTAGCTATATTGTTTGGAGCATTTTTTTCCTGGGTTTGGGCAGATATTTTTGTACTTATGTAAGACTGTTAGACACTCATCATAATTAAGTTAGCTACACTTAGTTTTGATTATAAAAATGTGTAACTTCAGGCTGCTTTTGTCTGGCCACTGCTTTGGAGTTAGTTTTTAGTTAGATGCGTTATAGGGAAGTGAGAGGGCAGGAGCAGGAAACTAAAACTATGTAGGAATATGGTTTAGACATAGGTTGTCTGAAACTCCTGTAAGCTATGTCCTCAAACCTGTTCATTTTGTGTTTATAAAGGCACGTGCTGTTCCTTCTTCTTTTGTCCTTGTTCCTTTGCTTTAAATATTCACTGATTTATATTGTTGTTTGCGTACTGTTTTTTTTATTTTCACTCAAAGAATTAAACAGTCTGTAGTTTCCTATAGTGTTCCCAATTATAGAGATAGACAGGTTTTTGATATGATTTTTCCAACATCTTTAGCCTCTGTAAAAGGATGCTTTGAATGCTATAGTGTTTAGCCATGAAACTCTGCTGACCATGTCCAATAACCTGGAAGCATGCTTTGTTCATATTCCCAAAAGATACCGTGATAAACAGGTCAGTTATGACTTAGAACAGTCATAAACCATTGATTTACTAGAAGCCGGAGAATTCATCTGCCATATTAAATGGTTTTCTGAAGTGGAGAGCCCCCTTTGGAGGTAAAACAGCGGCTTGATGTTTGTCCATTGTGCCACTTTTTACCATGCCTGATAATTGCTCCTGGGAAATGGTAGAGCCACAGGTAGTAGTTCTCAGGGACAGTGTTACAAAGATGACACTGCTATTTCCCTATTAAAAAAGTGTTCTAAAAAGTGTAGAGCTAATTTTGCTGTATTTGAATCTGATCATTGCTAGATATGTAAAACTTAGGTTTTGTATCTGTTACACAAAAGGCAATAAAGCTGTGTGGAAAATTCTATTAGATTTATCTTTTCTGGAAAAGAGAATGACTTAAGCTATGCTTATGAGATTTTTTTTAATGTGTGTAATGTACTGAATCATTTACATGAGCAGTACATGCCTAGAAGACTTCTGATAACTCTACTATTACAATTTAAATTCAGTTCTTTCGTGTTGCTAGGATCCAAAGTTAATTTTAGAATGGCTTTGTTTAAGGGAGTAAGTAGGGATTCTTGAAGACAGCTCTGTACTGTATGCCAAACCAAAACTTTTAATATCATTTTTTAAAAATGTGAATTAACAGTTAAATTTAGTAATTATACCCCTTAATCAGTGGTGTTTTTTTTTAATTGAGTCTTTTTTATCAATAATTACTCTGATATATTTTGACTCTTGAAATATGAATGAGGGATTTTGTTGCTTAAAGGCTTGAATGTGGTAGTAGAATTTTTTATTTTGCTATATTCAAATAAATGTGCTTTCAGAGTAGCTTATTGTTTTTATCTAGTGGCAGTTCTCGTTGCATCAGGCAGAAGCTGCTTTTGTGTTTTCCAGGCTTCTAAAGAGGACAGTCTGCTGCATTCTCTGCAACTGGTGTAACACCAACACGTTACAAAACTAAGTGAACAATCCCAATCAGTAACAAAGTGACTTCAGGTAACTGGCAGATAACAAAAAATCTTTTTAGTTAGTTTTCATTTTTATGACTGTGGTAATTCTTTTTGGTTAGGGGAATGTTACTTGCTTTCAAGCTGTGAGTAATCCCATTGAAGCTTTGCGAAGTGTGAGTTTGGTGTTCTTGTGGCTCCCGTCAGGCACTCTCCTTTTTGTGTAATCCCAGATATCAGGAGTGTGAGTATTTTCAGTGTCTTCTGTTAATTACGGGATTGTTGTGATTCCTGCCATCAATGGATGAACACGCTGAATGTGGAGAGAGATGGAGGTTGGACTTTTTAAAAAACTGAAGCAAGATGAATAGCATAGTTGTGTCTTCGCAGAGTTTAGCTCTAGAAATTTTGTTGCACAGGGCTGCACATTTTGCAGTCACTAAAATGTGTGACTTTTCCCTGGTGGCTGAACTACCTACAGAGTCAGGAGTATTTCTGACTGATCTATAAAAGTCTTTGCTGAAAATGCAAGCATGCATAGTGATGTGCTGATGAGTATCTCTGGCTCCAGGAAGATAGCAGTGGAAATAAATTCAGTTTAAAAAGTACATGCACACATAAATTTCCAATACTCAGAATTTCTGATCCTATTTTTTGTTATGTCTGCTTGTGCTTTTGTATTTTTGTAATTTGAACTTCATAGTTAATTTTGACATTTTAGCATGATAGGAATTCAGGTAGTGATGAGGTGAATATTAATCACAGCCAAATGATTTTGAAGTTACAGTAAGCTTTTATCAAACACAAAGGAATTAAAGCATTACTGAAGGTTTTCTTGTTGGTTTAAACTTTTAGAACCTTGTTGAGGTGAAGTACAAGCTTCAAACTTGCATGAGAATAAAGTCTTCTCAGTTTTAACAAGGAGCAACAGTTGGCAGCTCTGTAATGAATTATCATAAATGTTTTCACTAAATGTAATATTTTAAAGTAAAAGGGGGAAAAAACCCCAGGGAAAAAACCCCAACAAGCAACAAACCATTATTTTACATGTGGGTTATGAAAAGCAAATTGTACCACTTGAAAGCATCTATAGAAGTTGCTGGTAAAAATTTTCTGTGTGATACGGGAAGCTGTGGCTTCTAAGCAGCTACTGTCAGCTTCAGGAAAAGTAGGAAAAATAATGAAAAGAAGGTCTCTGCAATTTATTCAATCAACAAACAAAATGAAAAAGGGGTAAGGGAGGGAAAAGACTGTCCAAGTCATCTGAGTCTTTTGCTGATGATATTCACCACATTATTGGAATCCTCCACAATTTTAAATCCTGTTACTGAGTTTGAAAGTGTTTGAAAGATTGTTCAGGTTTAACTCCACCCAACAACTAAGTATTACAGAGCTGTTTGCTCACTCCACACACCTTCAGGCCTGATGGGATGGGGATGAGAATCAGAAAAAAAAAAAAAAAAATAAAAGCTCCCAGGTTGAACAAAAACAGTTTGATAACTGAAATACAGTGATAATGATAGTAATAGCAACAGCACTGTAACTTTAATGGAAAGGGAGCAAAGAGTAATAGAGAAATAAAACCCAAAGAAAGGCAAGTGATGCACAATGCAAAGTCTCAGTGCGTGCTGACTCCCACTCTGTCCCCAGACAGTGAGGTGACTCCCCAAACTTTATATATTGGGCATGATGTTCAGTGGTAAGGAATCACAGAATCTTGAAATGGTTTGAGTTGAAAAAGATCTTAAAAATCGTCTACTTCCACTACCCCATCCCCCTCACCATGGGCCAGGAACAACTGCAAACACTTTGCACCCTGGAGAAGTAACCTATGCCCTGCTCATACACACTATTTAATTAATAATACAAGTTGCTGTCTACTACATGTATTATTTCTTCCTTCCAAGTTGCATGAATCACAGAATGGTTTGGGTTGGAAGGGATCTTAAAGATCATCCAGTTCCAACTCACCTTTCACGATTGCTCAGAGCCCCATCCAGCCTGGCCTTGAAAACTTCCAGGTGTGGAACAGCCACAGCTTCTCTCAACAACCTGTTCCAATGCCTCACCACTGTCACAATGAAGAATTTTTTCCAAATATCTAATCTAAATTTACTTTGTAAGTTTAAAGCTGTTCCCCTTGTCCTATCACTACATGTTCTTATAAAAGTATGAAATATCCCTGTAGCCATTTCCTATCAGCTCTCCTGGTCATGCTTCCTCCCAGATTCTGGTCCACCTGCTTGCTGGCAGAGCATGGGAAACTGAAAAGTCCTTGATTTAGGGTAAGCGCTGATTAGCAGTGACCAGAACATTAGTGTGTTATCCACATTGTTCTCTTACTAAATCCAAAACACAGCAATGTACTGGCTACTTGGAAAAAAATAACTGTCCTGGCCAATTCCATACAAGGACATGCTTATACTGAGTGTAATTTTGCTTCTGCACATCATAAATATATTGAAGTTTATACTGAACTTACAGGACCTGGATCTGCTGTCATGGGTTTCTGTAGCTGAATTTTAGTAGAAGGGGGTGCTTCCAGGATGGTTTCTGTTAGAAGCTTCTCCTGTCCTGTGGAGCCAGTGACAGCCTTGTCCAGGAGGGACTTCCTGCTGGTGGCCAAAGTTGAGCCAATTAAGAATCATAGTTAAGCCTGTGTGATACATATTCAAGAATTGGAGTGTTTGCGCAGTTGAAACTTCCAGCAAGAGATAACAATGCAGACAGAGAGAGAGAGAGACCAAGGTGGGAGCAGGAGGAGGTGAAGGAGGGACGCCACGCTGGAACAGGGGCGGGGGAAAGGACTGAAAGCTATTCCCCCTCCCTCCCTGAGTCCTGTGGAGATCTTTCGGGGTGTGGAGACCCCTTTTCAGCCCCTGGAGGAGCAGGTGGATGCCTGAAGGAGCTGTTGTCCTGTGGGAGACCCAGGATGGAGTGAGATCCTGGAAGAGACTTGGTGGCCGTCACTCCTGGAGGAGACCCACCTGGAACAGGTTTTTTCCCCGGTAGAAGTGTTGCCTGGGGTGGGGTGGACTCATGTTGGAGAGGTCTATCGAGGACTGGCTCCCGTGGGAGAGACCCAGAGCTCAGAGGGAGCTGGGAGANCTCTGAGTTTGTTTTGCCATGATCTCTCAGCTGTTTTTTGCCTTTTCTTTTTTTCCTTTCCCTCTGGGAAAGGGGGGGGCCTGGAGGTTTGGGTGGACAGTGGGTGTAAACCACCACATCTGCCAAAATATTTAGCAATATATTCTGGAGAGTAACTTTAAGAGCCGTTTTAAAGGATTTACAGAAGCTGCCTGAAAAATTGTCCTAAAGGACTCTACTGAACTGCTGACTAAATGTGCAAAAAGATGTCAAATTATGATCAGTTTTACAAAACTGTAGTAAAAATATATGTAAGACGTTATACAATTCGTGCTAGTTGTTTACAAGTTGTGAACTCATGGGGCAGGTAGAAGTGTCATTACAAGGAATTGAATGAAAAGCTTCACTTGTGCCAGTAAAATAAAAAATTGATAGAGCACAGAAAATTCGATCATGTCATACATTAATGTATTTTTCTTATTTGAATAAAGTTTTTGCCTCTCATTCCTTCATCTTTTATAAATATGAGAACTGTAGGGGATTCATATGGGCTATGGAAGGGACCAGCAGACATTGGAAAAACTTGCTGGAATTTTGAAAATGGGTAGATTATTACTGTTTTGGGCTTTCTTTTTACACTTTGGAAAGATATTGCTATGTGAGTGTATGACAAAATTAAGATTACTTTTTGAAAAGTGAATGAAAACTTTTTCCATTTCTCCTTATGGGACTAATACTGAAGTTGGAGAATGTTGGAGTTTTTTAAATCTTTTGAAGTATTTTTGCCTTTCTGGAGGTTCCTCTGTTTCCTTACCACTTTTAGTATGCTTAGTACTACTTTAAGAGGTATCCTAGTGGATCAGATGGATGGTTCATTGAGCCCAACAGCTGTTGGAGAGGCTATTTAAGGAAAGCAGGTCAGCCTTGCCAGTGTCCAGTCTTTGTCTTCTCCACTGTTCAGAATTATATCTAGGATATTAGAAGTACAACTCTTCCTAATCCTATTAATAGACCTATTGTCTGTGAAATTATTGAATACCTTTGTTATCAAACTTACACTGTCTGCCTCTTGCAGAAACAAGATCGAAAAGTTCTCTGCTTTCTGCATAGAAAAGTAAATTACCACTTTTATCTGTGCCTTAAGAGACTGCTCCCAGCTTAGTGTTCCAGGATGTGGTGAATAATAGTTTTCACTCATTTTGTCCTTTTTGGTTGTAAAGTGCAGCCAAGACCTCCCCGGTCGATCCCTCAAAAGTGAGAAGTCTTGCTCGCCTTAATATTATAATTCTCTTTGTCTTCTTAGTTGTCCTTTTCTTAACCTCTTCTAATTCCACTACATGTTTTTTGTGGTGTGAAGACTAGTGCCACAGTACTTGAGATGTGGGTGTACCTAAGTTTTATTTGGAAATGATACTTGCTTTTAAGTTTTGTCAGCTTTTTTTGTCATTGCAGCTGCATATTTAGTCAATTATGTTTTTAGAGAACTGTGTCAACTTCTAGGTGGTTTCAGCATCACGTACCCATAATTTAGCTTTGTTTTCTCTGGGTATATTTTCTTTATCTATGTTGAAGCTCATCCACCACCTTATTCTGTACTCCCTTATTTTTGGGACACCCTTCTGAAGTCATGACATCTGACTACCCAAAAAACTGTCTTGATAAAGGATCAAACAGTAAATTTAGTAATTCAGAGTGTAACTAGACACCACGTTGGAAAATGATATGCAAGTTCATAGCTAGTGTTTTGAAAGGCTTATATAATAAAAGAAAACAATGCTTCACTTTCCCAATGTCCTCCTTTATTAGTAGTTGTTTGCATGTAATCTTCTTGTATAGAGGATTAAAGTATTCCATGATTTGCACTGTTATGATTGTGAATTTATCTTGCACCTCATTTTAGCTGCTGTTGTCTTGCTAACATGAAGATTCTCAGTGTATATGTGATAGTTCACTTCAAGGCTCCCATCTGGAGTGAACAAGATGACTTGCCTCTTACAGGAAGCCTGAACTTCCTTGACTGATTCTTGAGAACAGACCTGAACTGCACCATTTTGTCTGTCACTGCTGGAACAATCCTGTATTTTAGTAAGCATCATACTTTCATATTCTTGTGCTTGTCCTTAGGAGTGCAGAACATGCTTCTATTCCTGGTCTTCAAAGCATCACGGTAGGAAGCTGCAATGAAGTTTTCTCATTTTTGTGTAGTTCAAGGTGAATCGAGGTTTTGGTGCTCTGGGCATGCCACTTCTGACCACAGGGGGTGCACATGTAACAGGGATTTCAGTTCATACGAAAAATGGGCTTTGGACACATATTTTCTGATCATCTCTTACTTCCTTTTGCTATGCTTTATCTCCCTGTGGAAGTAGCTATGGAGCTACACCAATTCCTTTTGTAAGAAATGTAGCTGGAGAGTGCACTCAAGGTACGTGATATAGTCCAACAAAGGGTGCTCAGACTGGTCAGACCTGCCCAGTCCTCTCCAAAACACATGGTATGAGTGTCTGATCCCCAGCACCACGTGCTTTGCTCTACAGACCTTACTACTCCTGTTGCAGCACTGTGGTACTTGTTACCAGAGGCACAGTTGAGGAAACCTGGGATGAGCACTAAAGTGCTGCCCAGCCAAACAACATTGTGGACATGAACCAACCCCATGCCAGTTGTCTTAGGGTTTGACCCATAATGTGGTCTGAAAAAAAGGCACAGAGGTGATTTCCAGGACTTGAAGTTTTCTGTTTCAATCTCATACTGCCTGCTGCTGGAGAATGAGGTTTGTCATGGGTTATGCCATGGCTCAGTAAGAGCGTGACACAATCTACCTTGACAGCAAGTGCTAGATACTTGTAGGAGTTTCTTCCCCTTCCCATCATAAAGTGAATGACCATTGTGGTACCCTAGCCACAAAGCCAACATGAGTGAATAAGAAGATTTTATATCATGGAGTAATTGTGCTTCACATGAACATCAATTTCAGAAGTGATTATAGTTCGTCCTGTGTAATTTTGCAGTAAAGCAAATGGAAAAATGACAAATCTAGTCAAATCATTCTAGGAACCTGCAATGCCTTCACTAAAAGCAGTAGCAAACAGTGGAGGACAGATGCTGAAGTGCTCCTAGTCTCTGTATCCCAAACACAGGTGTGCTAGAGGTGGAGCAGGTAAACGTGATCTTGAATCCTAGAGCTGAATGCAGTGTGATCTGACTGGAGCTGTGCTGCCAGGGCCATGAATATTGGGAAAGGCTTTGTGCAGCATTGGTCTTCTAAATTTAAATAAACTCTTTAGTAGAGTATGAAAAATTATGCAGGTGAAACTTAAGAAAAGTTGTGTGTTAAAGACCGGGGATGATAGCATACCTAGTAATTTTTGACTAACAACTTAACTTCAGGGAACAGTTTTGGGTCTGTCATCTGTTTTTTCCATCCATTAAAGTTATTAATACACAGAAAGTAACACTGTTCTTGGGAAACTTCATTACTATGTTAGAGTGTGATTATCATCTCTGTGGAGTTGTATGTCATGCAGGAAGATTTGGAAGTATGGAATGAAACAACTAGGGTAAAGTGTGGCACAAAGTGCTATAGATAGGGAGGTCATAAACTGTAAATGACAGGCGTAAAGCCTTGATGTCCTAGCTAATCACAAAGTAAATGTGGACTGCAGGGTGCAGTGCCGTGGGGAAAAGTGAGTGTCTTTTCAGAATTACTGTTACTTGGCAGTGAGTGCTCCCGTGGAAAGCAGTTTAGAGCTTCTCTGGGATATTGCACCTCGTCCTGCTTGACAATGTTGTAAAAGCAGGTACTCCTAAAAGACTGAAGAGGTGGAGTTAGTTCTTGTGCAGATGTGTTTGTACAAACCATAAAGAAAATCACAGAGTACTAAATGACTGAGCATATGCCATCTGTAAAAGTGTTTATATTGGCAGGCAGATGCTAGTGCAGCTTTTTGATGAATAGCAAAGGCAGACCACTGAATAACATAAAAGTGAAATGTATTGGTTTGTTGGAAGTTTTCTAGAGGATTTACAGTAGTATGTATTAGATATGACTAGACAGGTGCTTTCTTCCAAATATATTTTCTATGGGTAGGTTAGTAAGCAAGTGGAGAACTTAACCTCTCTTAAAAATGATAATAGGATGACTGGCATGGGACAGCTGACATAAAACTTGCTGGTAAATATCTACTTATCAGTGCCTCTGTTGGCCACCATGATGTGACACTTTATGAATTCAGCTGCTTTAGAAACGTCTCCTCTCTTGCTCTGACACTAACATCTCCAGAGGCAGTATATAGCTGTAATTTCTGAAGGCTGGGATGGTGAGATGCTACTGAAAACCTTTTGTAAAGCCAGTGGGATGAGTGCCATTGATTTAACTGGTAATTGAAGCTTCTGAAAGGAAATAAAGGAAAGATGTCTTAAGAGGAGCTCATTATGTAAAATAACGCCCTTTGAAATATGTTTAGAAGAGTACTAGGTCCCCACCCCTGAAACAGACTG
Organism: Formicarius rufipectus; assembly: GCA_013399695.1. Taxonomy (NCBI): domain Eukaryota; kingdom Metazoa; phylum Chordata; class Aves; order Passeriformes; family Formicariidae; genus Formicarius; species Formicarius rufipectus. The sequence goes on along the minus strand of VXAU01003006.1, from coordinate 340,374 downwards.
GACCTGCCTTGAAGGGAAATAAGAAAGTGTACCACTGACTCGGAAAACCACAGGAAACTTGTTTTGAATGTAAAGGGAAATTTTCAAGAACAGCTTACAAAATGAAACACTGGCAGAAAAACCAAACAAATCACAGCACAAAAAGCTTGGAGATTTGACAATTATTAGAAAAGCAAAACCTATGGCAGCAATGCTGGAGTGCAGCTCTTGGTAACGTTACAGAAGGAGCTTCAGGATCGACAACTAACGAGTTTAGCTAGTCTGGGCATGGTGAATTTTAATTAAGTGGTTCAGAGTGGAGGGGCTTGAATGCAAGGGGTGCCAAAATGTTGCTTATGTTGTGTATGCTATATGTGGGACATTAAATATACTTTTGTATTTTGAGTCTAAATAGTATACACAGTTCAGTGACATGTCTGTTTGTTGCTTATATCTCGCCTCCTCATTCCTTAGTAGACTGTCAGTAAGATCTGTGAACTTTATCTTTCTAAAGCACTGTGTTTGGTACTTGCACAGAAATTGCATATATATCTTAGCTTGGGATATTTCTGAATTTGGTAGCTTTTTATGTGGGGGCAAGAGTAGATTAAGTTGGATTTTACTTCAAAGCTGAAATACATAGGCAGAAATAGGAAGCTTGATTTGGGTAGTACTCCTTTATGTTCTCAAATTCGCTATTTATTACATTGTAGAGGTTTACAGAGATTATAAAACATGGTTGTAACATGTCATATGAAGGACTTATATATTGCTGTGATAGTTTAGATAATTGAATTGGTAACAGCTATGGATCATTCACAAAAATAAATATTAAAATATTTAATTAGAATTATATGTGGGTTTTAGTATTTAAGAACTTGCTTTAGAAATATTGTAGCTACTCTGCATATGTAATTGTCCATTTGACAGTGTAATAAAACTATAGCTAAAGTAATTGACATGACAATAAGGAAGACTGGAAAACTCAAACAAATAGGTATGATAAAGTAAAACAAAGTTGGTGTAGCTGCAGTAGATACAAAGAAAATAAAAGTGTACTTGTTTGTGGATAAATGAAACCCTGAAACAAAATAAAATCAAATACACGCAGTGTTGTGGAGAAAGTAACATGAGTCAGCAGTATCTGCTGGTTTTTCCTTGGGGTAATTGGCAGCAGGACTGTCTGTGCAGTGCAGGGAAGAAAGACCATGGCAAGTGCTGATTGGCTGAACAGAGACATCCCCACAGTTGACAGTGCTGGAGACACCAAGCCTGGAATTCTTTTTCCTTAGGATTTTTTCTTCGAAGTTTTCTATAGTCATTATTTGGTGAGTGGGAGATGTTTTTTCACTTCCCTGAGTTCTGTGAGAGCAGGAAAGCCCTTCCACCAGAGTTACACAGATTGCAACCTGTAGCACAAGACAATTTTCTGCATCACAGTAATTCTGGTAAGTGCTTCTTCTGGACTTGCAGCTTCATGTTTCTCATAAACACTTTTTTTAAAATCTGTAGCTTGGGGTTGTATTACTTTTAAAAGAGGATGAAGAAAATAGTACTTTTCAGAATTTTTGACTATCAGGTGACAGAGAGTGAAGGTCAGTCATGTCCAGGTGTCTCTAGAGGAGATAGCATTCACTTTAGTCCCTTATGAACAGGAATGGGAAAATCATGGCTATTTCATAAATATGTATTATATTCTTTTAGGGATGAGTGGCTTCTGTTGCAGTGGTCATCCTCAGCTAGACTGTAGCATATGTGAAGTTGTAGTGTATTTTTACATTCACCAACATGTACTGCTGATGCACTTAGAAAAGCTAAGTGCTTGGCTGATGGTCTATTGTTAGAGCTACCAGAACACATTTGTACTCCTGAAGATGTGGCAAGTACACGGGATGGAACACGAGCAAGCCTTGGGTTTCCTCTACTGAAGGTTAAGCCTGTTAACGTTGCCATAGCCTGCCTGTGCTACAAATAGTGTGGCTGGGTTTGAACTGTTAAGCAACTGTATGATGGTTGTAATGTATACTGCTGGATAGGGTCCTGCTCCTGTTTTTGGTGGTGGAATGAGAGAGTGAAAATTAGGTACCTCTCCATAGCCTGATGTAGAATCTAAGTGCAAATTTTCACTTCAATTGATTAGAGTGACAATACTGTACTGTATGTGTATTTAAGGTAATTGTAAAGTGTTGGCTTTACACAGCTTTGTTTTGTATTGCTGTATTGGCAGAAGTATTTTCTGCATACTCTAGTCAGTAGGAGGTAAGTCAGATGCCACATGTTACATGACTCAACATACTTACACAAATACTATTTTTCAAATAACATCTCCATTAGTTTTGAGCTGTACGGAATCATAGTATATGCTGAACTTTAAGTGACTCATCAGAATCATCCAGTACAACTGTGTCCTTGCACAGCACACCCCAAGAATCACATCATGTGCCTAAGACCAAAAGTTTCCTGAACTCAGACAGGCTTAGTGCTGTGACCACTTCCCTGAGGAGCCCTATAGCAATGGAACAACTTCCCAGAAAAGAAAGTACTTGTGGTGTGAGTTCTAATCATGTGAGGAGGGACACTAGAAATTAAGGGAATACTGAGTGAGTAGTTGTATCATCGCTAATTTCTTCTTTTTTTTTGAGGTGTGTGTGAAGATGATCTTCCCTGAATTACTTGTTACTTTTTCAGTTTGTCATAATGCATGTTTGTATTTACATGGACAGGTTTACTTGTCACATTTTGATAGCAGCTCTGGAAGGTGCACCAGAAATTAGAGACATTGCATTGAACCACTTTGTGCAGATTGATTTGGCTCTCGTGCTTTAGCATTTGTAGCCTGGTCTTGCTTTATATGCTAGACGAGGTTTATGCCAGCCTAATTGGTTGCTGGCATTTCTGAATTTGCCAGCTGCCGTATTCAGCTGTGTACTAGAAAAATATAATGGAATACTGTTTGCAGAGAGCAAGAGGCAATTGTAAAGATGTAAATGTGCTGTGTGGTACTTCAATAACATGTAAACTTTTAGGAACACAAAGAATTTTTAGGAACAAATCATAGGAGGACACTGCCAGTTTAAACATTGTAGAGAGCATTTTCTGTTTAAGATGAAAATATTTGGAAAATGGACATAACTTTCATTTTTGTTAGTGTTGAGTTTTTTTGTGGTTTTTATTCACTCCTGACTTTCTTGGCCAGGGAACGGCTGAAGTCTGGCACAGAGATGGAAGATTTTTGTCATTTTTTGTTATGACATGCTGGCTTACTGTGTTTTTGAGAGAGTGGGGTATTGTCCTTTCATTCATAAGTCTGCTTTGACCTTCTAAACCTTTTAAAATTATTAATTGTTCTCTGTCAAAAGTAACAGAGCACAGAAGCAGGTAGTAGGACTTACATGATGGCTCTGTGACTTAACACAGTGTCTCAGGTTTCAGTTGTGGCTGGTAGTTTTCTTCAAAATGTGTAAAATTGGTAACATACTGATTATTATTGGAATATTTTATAGAATATGTATTGCTAAACTTACGTTTTTCATATATCATTTTTCTCTTCATTCTAGATTGACAGCCTCAAAATAGCAGCCTAATATTATGACAGTGTAAGCTTGAGTTTCCAGTTCCCAGAGGTTTTGTGTCCTTGCAGTCTGGTTGCAGCACTCCCTACAGAAGAGGCAGAAATGGCATTGGTACAGGAAGACAGTGGCTTCTGTTACTGCTTTGCTGAAGGACCAGATAGCTCACTGAAACAGTTCTACAACAGACTGTTCTTTCACAAAAACTAAGTCCCTAGATGTTATTAAATGTTGAAATACTAATGGAGAGATGTATTGTGGATGGAGTGAATGGTGCCCGGGGAGCACAAATGGAAGGGTTTGTTGAGACAAAGCATGGGTCAGAGAAGTAAAAACATGAGAATGCCAGAGGACAGGAACCAAGTGAAGCAAAAGGGAAGGCTTTTTTTTTTTAATGTTAAAAAAACTACTTAACCTTCTTTAAGTGATGGAGTAAATGTTATGCTTTGGGCAAGAAGTGGCATGGAGGTTGTAAATGCATATATGATGTATGTTGCTGTTGAAGTGAGTGCCACAGATGTGAAAGCAATGGAACCCACATCTGATTGCTGCTCTGCGAGTTCCGTGAGTGCTGTGCTTTACTGGAATTTGTCAGTCTCTTTCTCGACAGATTGTATTAGAGTACAGGGTATTGCTACTACCTTCGATGACACTTCCTTGTAGTCTCTCGTGCTGAATCTTAACTAGATGTGAATGTTTAGGCAGCTTTTGTAATAAAAAAAATTTAATGGAATACATTTGTTATTTGCCCTATTAGGTGAGATAATTTGGGATATCACTCAAGGGTTTTTTTCTTTCTGTCCCTCTCTAGGCCCCCTAAAAGGCTTGGACTGTATAAAAACACTAATTTTCATGTTTTTGGAAAACTGTCAAATGGTGACTGAGGTGGCTAAAACAAAAATTTGAAACAATCAGTGGAGGAGAAAACTGTTGAGGATATGTGGGGCTGGTAGCTTTAGGAAAGGAGAAGAGAAAATGCAAGGCAGAGGAGGCCCAGACTGGAGCAGATATGTACATACTGTTCTGTGTTTCACCCCAGGCAGGTGGCCAGCAGCAGCAACAGCATACACAAAACTGCTGCAGGATGGTCACTCATGCTTTGGGGGCTGCCTGTGGCCTTAGGGAGTGGAACGAGGGATTGCTTCTTTATACTATGGCTCATTAAAGAAGGAGTGAGAGGAAACATTGCATTGTACTTGTGTTCTGTAGAAACCTCAATTCTTGGTACTCTCAGGGCAAAGCATGGATGTGAAATCAGTGTGACACCTTGATCCTTTTGTGTCGGTGCATGGCTGTTCTGCTCTTCCAATTGCTCTTCTCTACTGTGCATAGGATATAGTGCATAAAAAAAATTGAAGTGCACTACATATTTTAGAAGACAAATACTTATTCTTACTGAATATTTACTGATTTTACTGTACTTTTATGGGGGCTTGCTGCCTTTGGGTCTTTCACTGAAAAAGTCAAAGCAAAAGCACCCTAACTCAAGGCCAGCAGCCTGTGTAAAGAGCTCTTTCTAAAATAATGCTTTGTATTATTGTTCTAGGCAGTTTAATTTTAGTTGAACTACCAACTGATTGAATGCCTATAAAAATATGGCTATCAGAATACAATTTCAAAGGGCTTCACTTCTGTGTTGAGATGTGTAATCTTGTATCAGCCTAGAATGTGGGGACAGATAGGCTTTTGTGGCATGCACCTCAGTGGACTTCAGCACCTGTGGGAGTCTTGTGATGTTGGAGTTTTCTGCTCCCAAGGAAGGAGCATCTAAGTGGTGTGGCTTTCATGAGGTGCTCTGCTTACATACCACTCAGTTTTCTGTTCATTGCCCTTTTCACTTGTAGGCTGACTGTTCCATAAGAGGCTCCACTTGTGGATCAGGTCTGAGCCACTTCACAGTGTGTGACCTGGAATCACCTATTTATCACCTCCGTTTTTTTTTCAACCCTCTTCTTCCTACTTGTTTTTGCACGGTCTCTATGCAGGGATGAAACTAAATTCTGGAATTTTTTTCCACCAGTCAGTGATCACCTGTATTTGTTTTCTAGGCCGAATTCACCAAGCTATGGTAACCTCCCTAAATGAAGATAATGAAAGTGTAACTGTTGAATGGATTGAAAATGGAGATACTAAAGGAAAAGAAGTAAGCTTAATTATTTAGAAGTTTTCTCTTTTAAAAAATATGTAATCTACATGAATATTACTTTGGAATTTGCGCTGGAAACAAAAGTGATATATAAAAATTAACATGATGATTCCTTGGTTGCAAAGTGTTTTGCACAGGAAGTGTTAAGCAACTTCTGGTTTCTTTTGTAGTAAATTTGACTTCCTGAGCTCTGTGTCATATATTTTAAGTACTTCTTTTCATCTGTTTATTTAGAACCAGATTACAAAGGCTAACTTTGTTATCCTCTTTTTACAAATAGAAAAATCAAAATTTTAAGAGGAGGAATGACACAGTAATGCTAGCTACTTCTGTTTTGATTTAATCACTTATGACTATGTATTGGTCATTTCTAATTTATCTGTTTCCTAAATTATGTATTTTCAAATAATACAGAGACCAAAGATTAGTCTCTTTTTAGCAAACATAAAACAAGGTAATTTAGATTTTAGATTTAACAAATTGTGTGTTAAGAACACTAAATATGTTTACTGTTTATTGTCAAGTATAACAGGAGAAATGATGTTTTAAGTCTCATAAATGTGTTTTATGTTCTTTTTCACAGATTGATTTAGAGAGCATATTTTCACTTAACCCAGATCTTGCACCCGATGAAGATATTGAACCTACTGCAGAGACACTACCAACCGCAGCTGCATCATCCAAAGTAAACAAAATTGTGAAGGTTTGTAATATGTATGCAACATGTTCATGAAAACCTTACAGTGATTCTATATATGATGTTATGCTTGAATTTTTCAATTTTAACTTCTGTTTCTGTTGTGCTATTTGACAGCAGTGTTCTTTTTGCTATGGTGAATAGGGATTGCTAAAAGTTTTTAAGAACAGGTTTAGGACAGGGGTAGTTGGAAACGAATATTTATATAACTGAATATAGCTCAATGAAAAGTATAGAAAAAAGTTTTTGGAGGTTGTTTTGAATAAGTCTTCACCATTTCACTTTTCAGAAAGGGATTTGGCAGCTGTCACATCTCCTGTTGTTGTCATGTTATTTTCAGTCACTGGAAAGATGCAGAGATGGGGCTGCAGCTTATGCTTTCAGTAATGTGGTGATCAACTAAAAGATTTATTTCTTTACAGTCTCGACGAACTGTGATACCTGCTAAGAATGATCCTCCTACCAGAGATAATAGAGGTAAATGTTATGTCCTTAAATTTCAAGGAAGTAAAAAATATGGTAGCATTTTAATATTCTGTTCATCAAGTATTCCATAAAAGTTTTGCTTTTTTCATGTGGTGTATATGCATGTGACATGTAAAAATCGTGGTACATAATTCCTAGAATTATTCCTATGTATATTTAGGAGTTCATACTATACAAATAATATTTATATGCAAGTTTAAGCAATATAGCATTATGAAAGTTAAGCTGAATGAATGGAAGGCAGAAAAAATTGAAGATAATTAATTATGCAACATTAAATCAGGTGTGGACTTTTAATGTAAGGATTAAGCATCCTCAGCTTATTTGAATGTTTCAGTATAAACTTAGTGCATTTAAAATTCTTACATTTTCAATTTATTAATTCATTTTGTAGCAGCCTGAGTATAAACAGTCATTCAAAGACTACTGAAGCCCCACAGGTTTTCTTCTAGCCCTACAGTTAATAGCAAAAAATCTAGGAAAAAAATGCTGAAATACCACAGGACGATTGGTGAAAAGTATGTATTGGATGAATACACATGTAATGCATCTGTAATATGTGAAAGAATAGTTCATTGCTTATTGTTTTCATTTTTCCCCATGTCCTACTTAACTAACTTGTGCCAGTGATGGTGATGATTCTTCTTTCAAACATCAATCTACTGTCATTAATTCAGACTAGATTCTAGTCCATCTCTTTAAACTTGGAAAACAAATGGGCTTACATATCCTTGCAAGTTATCAGGCTCTCCGATGAATGGTTTGGACCACTTTTACGCATCTGTCATTTGCCTCTGGGGCTATTAACAAAATTGAAAATCTCATGAGTAGCGTGTTTGGTTTTTTTTCCAAATTAATATGGTTTAAATATGAGACAGTGATGGACTGTCCTCACATCCATATATGTTGGCATTTTTAGTAAATGACCTGTTTTGTATGGGATAACCTTGTAACTTGTATTTTGATAGGTACCATGCCTCTTAATATTCATTGTTGGACTAAATATTGTTCTTTTTTGGCCTTGTAATTCAACTTTTCTTGGCACACTGTCTTATTTCATGTAGTCAGTTGTTCTATAAGCTAGACCTCCTATGGTGTCTGGAATGATCTGAGCATTTGTCTTGTCTGTTCTGTTCGAAACTCGTTTCCTTAGTTGTCTCCCTGTTACTCTGTGAGATAGTCTTCACTCGCAGTGTCATCTCTGACTGCTCATCAAAGTTGATACCTTCACTTTTGTACTCTTCTGGGAGACTGTTAGAAGAGTGTGCAGGAAGTGGGCTAACTGAAGCAGAGCTGCTTCAAGCAACTATTTGAAAAACAATTTAAAAATTAAGCTCAATCAAAGAGGCTTACCTGCTTACCACTCTTACTGCATTCACTGGGAACACGATATCTGCAGAAACTGGCATCTTTAGCACGTATAGAATCAAGTTTAGACATATTGATTGTATCTGTATCCCTTCTGTTAAAGAGTCAAAAAAGGTTTATTTCTTCATCTGACAGGTTGAGCTGCATTTTGCTGGCTTTCATTTCTATTACTTTGCTCCTCCAGAGATCATAGGTTCAGTGGGGTTGGAGCGTTTTATAAAATCTAGAGAATATGAAACCTTGGGCTTGTTTTCTTACTAGGTTTTGGCTGTAATCACAATATAAATAAAATTGCAGCTTTAAGACTGCATATCTCCCAAGTACACTCTTTGTTGTGTGCAAATAGTAAGATGTAGTAATTCTGCAGTATTTAAAAATATCCATGTGCAGCATTGGTACTTTATGATCATGTTGTGTTGGTGTTTAGTGCTAGGTTAGAAAAGTCTGCATGCCAGATGTCTTTATTAATAAACTTACTGTGAGATGGCTCCTCTTCACCCTCAGTAAATTGTTGTGCCTGGAAAGAGACCTCATTTTATCTCACCATAACAAAGCATTTCAGAAACACATAGAACTGTTAACTCTTCTTACATCTGTGTCTAGATGAGCTTTGTGCTTTTCCTTTGCAGTGGTTGGTTCTGCACGCTCACGACCTACTCAGCTTCCTGAACAGTCTTCCTCCTCTCAACAGAATGGTACTGTTTCAGATATATCACCAGTTCAAGCTGCAAAAAAGGAATTTGGACCCCCTTGTATGTAAACCGTGTATCAGAGAGTCATTTGTTCTGGGCATTACATACACATTCTCTTGGATTATGTTGTTGTCCATAAATGACAAATGATCTACATGCTCAGTTGTCTGTGAGCTTCCTTGAGGAGCTTTTTCAGAGATCTGTGGCTAAACAAATGTTCATTTTCATCGTAATTGAGCTAGTATGTGGAATTTGTTTTTCCTGTATCTTCTTTTAACCATGGTGGTTTGTTTTGGGTTGTTTTTTTTGTTTTGGTTTTTGTTTGTTTTTTTGTTTGTTTTGTTTATTTGTTTGGGTTTTTTTTTAATTATTTTTTTTTAATTTGTCTGGGCTTTCTTTGAATTCAAACCAAGCAATCATTTCTATCCGTTCAAGTATTTTTTGAGGGTCATTATCCCTACATTTTTGGTTGTGTAATTGTTTTCCCATTTCCATGACTTGTTTCTAATAAATTTTAGAAATTTAAATGCCACAATTATTCTGTATTAATAGTTATTTGCTTGAAAATGTAATTGATGGAAATACATTCTAATTATTGATAAATTAGCACAATTGAAGTGTACACTGTAAATACTAAATTCATACAACACTGAAAATATTTTTAAATTATATCTTTTCCTTTAAGCTCGTAGAAAATCTAACTGTGTAAAAGAGGTTGAAAAATTGCAAGAGAAGCGTGAAAAAAGAAGGTTACAGCAGCAGGAACTCAGAGAAAAAAGAGCCCAGGTTAGTACTTTGAGCTCAGAAGGGAAAATATCGGAAACAGAAATTTGCAAAATCATTGTGCGTTTTTTTAGTCTTTAATACTTTTTATGAACTATGATAATCTTGAAATTTAATGTTTTCATCTTATATACAAGTTTGATAAATACTTTGCTATGTGGTAATATTGCTCTCATAACTGCTACTACTTTAGGCTATTTCCCCCCTCTTTTTATTCCTACAGAATAATTACTTTCAATTGCTGTCTTGCTGCATGTTATTCAAAGAATGACTACTGATTATTGCTATTTCTTAGGGAAAATGTACTGTTGAAAATAATCACCCTTTTGCTTTTAGAGAGGTCTTTTATTCTAAAGGAGGTAATACATTATGATACATTGTTCTTTATGATCTTTGATGCTTTATAGATCTAGTTGAGGCTCAAGTTTGAACAGTGACTTAATTTTTCTTTCTTTAAACTTGTCTATGCATTTACAATTTCATCATGCAAGCAGCTTGGCAGCAACTTGTTAAAAACTTGTGTGAAAGAAATGAAGTTGCGAATCCTTTGACAAAAATCTCTTAATATTAAGTGACTTTCTGTCAATGTGGTGTAAAAGCTTTAGCAAGACTAAGAATGTAATCTTGGTGGCAGCCCTGTGCATACATGTTAGTCTTTAAAGGGATATTACCAATATGCTGCTGACATGAGAGTTACCATCACCAAGTAAATAGTTCAGACAATTTACTTTTCATGGTTTAATGATGTTTGAAGTTGACCTAAAATCACCTATGTTAAATTTGTCTTTTCCAGTTTACAGCCATTTACACAAATACAAAACATTACTATGTCTTTATGTGTGAGGAACAACCATTTTTGGCTTTATATTTTAAAATACTTTGAAGGGGTGTTACTTCTAAAATTTTCTTTTTATTGCTTCTGCGAAGAGTCCCTTTGCACCTCAGTCTTAAATTACTGTATTAGGAAGCTGTTGTGAAATTCAGCAATAATTCACCCAGCACAGACTTCTAATATGCAAGACCTTTTAACAGGGCTTGAAGAATATTAAGCAAATGCTTTTCCCATGAGGAGTACTTCTTTCTGAGTGTTACAAGGAGATGTTTGAGTGGGGAGGACTTTGTGAGGACTTACTGTCAGCAGTTTTTAGTTCACTATAATCAGAGGGAATGGCATCAAAGTACATTCAGGTTCTGATTACCAGGATGCAGTTTTGTCTGAAGTGAGGATTGGCTGTGTCAGAGGCACCGAGATTGAGCTGACTCCTTTCAGCTTAGTAACACTTATGCAGTGCTTTCTGAGAGCACTTACTTGTGTCCAGAAATGGCTGTGATCTGGAAAGAGTTTTTATATCGTGTCGGGATAGAGCCATGCAAAAGTTAGTAAGGTCTGAGCACAGACCTGGCTATTTATGGCATCAACAGCATGTCCCGAAGTGGTGTTAAACAGATAGTTGCAGGGAGAAGTGACAGGAAGGTTGTTTAGTGAGTTCTGCAGAACATCTGCTCATCTTACAGCAGGCTCAGGCTTAGCAAGTCTTGGTAGTGCTCAGTGCATGGCCTGTTAACATGTCCATTCACTCTGGTACTGATGGCTCCAGCTTTAAGGACAGGAGATCTGGGCTTGTGTCATGGGATCAGCTGTTCTGGGTATGTTGGCCTCTTCCCTGTTGGGATGGGGTGAGGAGCAGAAAAGGCATTTGCTGTGTAAACACTGCCCAGCAATAGCTAAAACATCCAGGTATTATAACCCTGTTTCCGGCACAAATCCAAAACAGGTCTGCGTACCACTTTTAGAACTGCTGGGGTGCCTGTACTATTCTCTGTGTTGTGTGTTTTACCTTTGTATTGGAGTGTATCCATGCATCTGTCGGAGTGCCGTATCTCAGATTAAGAAGTGTTCACTGTGTTTCTTTAGTGTGAAGGTTCTGACAAAGGCAGAAGTAATTCCTCTTTCTTGTGAATGGAATCTTCACTTAGAGAGTATTTTCTATTACATGCCAACCAAAAATATGAAATAGGAAGCATGTAATTCTTTGTTTTATGGTCAGTAAATTAGGTCCACCAGAATGGAAAAAGCCATTAAATTTACATTAAGTTTGCAAGAAACATTTATGGCATTTTGGATTAAAAAATAAGAATTCAGTTGATGTGCATTTTTCTTATAGATAAATATAGGAGATACTGAACTTAGTCCATTCCAGGTAACAAAGAGTATGGTAGAAATTCTGTTGTTTACTTTTCCCTAGGATGTTGATGCTACAAACCCAAATTATGAAATTATGTGTATGATAAGAGATTTCAGGGGAAGTTTGGATTATAGACCACTGACAACTGCAGATCCTGTAAGTACAGTAGCAACATGGAAATGTTTTATCCCTCTGTGTTTTTCCTGTGTATTTTCATTTTATACTTTTGTCTATAAATGTGAAAAGTAGCCATTTTAATATATAACAGTATTCAAGTTAACATGAATTTGTTTTTTCAGTAATTTGATGATATTGCAGTTAATAGGCTATGAGAGTCCTAGGTTCCTAAATTAATATTAATTATGTTAGTTAAATATATTTTTACTATTGAATAATGCCAATATGTGCTAATTAGTCACTCAGCCTTTGTATTGTAAATTTTCCTGGGATGCTAGGGAATGTGCGCACAAAATCATTAAACTTTCTCTGAAAAACCCTGTTTAACGTAAAGATGAATATTTGGTCTTTGAAGGTGGTGTAGGCCTTTGGTTTGCATAAAAGTCAGTGGAGCAGAATCCTTAAATGATGAAGATTGTCCAGTCTCTGTGGAAAGCAGAGATTGTGACAATTTCTATCATACTATATCAACCCTGCTAAAGCTGGATTTGCTTGCAGTAGTTCAATACTCTGTAGTATTTGATCACTGTGTGCAGGCAGTTGTGTTAATGTTTGGTTCTCCCTTTTGGGTTCTTGGCTGTTGTGCAGATACAAGATGTTTTTACATGTTTAGATGACTTGTTGCCTTGAAAATTCTCTTTGTTTAAATGACTGGCTAATTAATTCAGGAATAGAATTGAAATATGAATCGATTTGGGGTGTAGTTCGCTGACAGACTTTCCTTTGCAGATTGATGAGCACAGGATTTGTGTTTGTGTACGAAAACGACCACTGAATAAAAAAGGTATGATCATTGAAGATTTTGCTGATTTATTTATCTGAAAAACTGCTTCTGTTAGTGGTATTTTTTGTGTTAAAGAACTTTAAAAATACTGATCAAAGGTGAAACTGTTACACTAGACAGTATAGGTGATGGACCTAGGAAATTCATAGACTCATCATAACTTGGGTAGAAATGGGGAGTAAAGTAGTTTGACTGTTACAATTTTATGGACTGGGAGCTGAGGCACAGAAAGACTGCAGTCTTCTTCCAAAGTCATCTAAGATACATTTAGTTGATCTAGATATTAATTCTTCTGTAATTTCTTCAGTATTCTTACATCACTTTAGGATCACTGTTGTTTTCAAGTGTCCTTCAAGTGATGTGAGCGGAGAGCTACTCAGTGAAAACTTCCATACACATTTTTATAGATATATTTTTATACTTTCAAGTGGTCTTGAATCAGACAGCAAGGGAGCTATTCGGGTGCTGGTGTCTTATGAATGGTAGATGCCCAAACATGTCCACAATTACTCACAAGGTTGGTGGATTACAGGCGAGCAGGAGACTTGTATACCCTGGAGATGCCACTCAGGGCTGGGCAAAGATACCTTAGAGCATATTGAATACCACTAAAACGCTATTAGTTACTAAAATAGCTCCCTAGTGGCTTTTCTTTTTGGGCTGTGTGTGATGAGTATTACAACTATTTTTCTTACTTCCTGCGTATCATACTGGAGTCTGTATTCCAAATAAACTCAAAAAACTGTTCAAGTTTCAACTCCAGTTAAATCCCAAACTTCCTTGAAGTTCTTCACTTTGAGTGGGTATTAAAGAATTAATGCATCTGGATTACAGCCTATTGGAATCCAGTGCTGAAGATGTTTCTTTCCTTCTCTTTCTGTTATATTCCGATTAGCTGAAGGACTCAAAAGAGCATCACTCTGATGCTGAAACAATATGGGATGCATATATTATTTTTGTACTGTCAGAACTATGAAGAAAAAGGGAGAATTGCTTTCCCTTTCCCATATGTATGTTGATACCAGTGTATAGTTAGATTTTGTCTTACTTTTCCCTTTCACATCACTGCTTTTATTTTGGTTTTTCATTTTTACATTTACTTTTTTCTTTTACATTTGGGACAAACGTCACCTACCTGTGGTAAAGGTGGACAAAAGGACATTCCAATAAATCAGAACAAGTTGTCTTTAGACATGAGTTGGGATTCAGAAGTAGGATTTGATTTTTTGAACATTGCATATCTTAAGTATTAGTGGTTTGGAGCTATTAAAAAGGTACATCAGAGGTGTTTGCAGAAAGATGAGTGCCTAAGTGAAAATTAAGTTGGTACTAAGGACATTTTGCATTTTGAAGAATAAACTATAGTAAGAAATAAATTAATTAAATAATCTATCAGGGGATGATGATCTAGTACCCACATGATACAATCTTATGAAAGCACTCCCTTTGTAAGAAGCAGTATTTCTCATAGAATCATAGAAAACTATAAAATAATTAAAGATACTACACTGAAACTCTATGAATAGAAAAAAATATTGATTTGTTTTGTCGTCTCACAAGCACAGAATGATCACCAAAACCTTGAGGTGGTCTCAGCACCAATTGTTCTCTGGATTGACTTTGCAGGAAGTAGATTATCAGAGTGACATTTTAAATAAGATGTTTCAGTGACATATATTTGTAATTGTGAAATGTAAGGTGGGTTTTAGAGACCTGTTCTTAATTCTCATCAACAAGGAGTGCAAGTTCTCATACCAAATTGCTGTGAGCAGGTAACTGTCTCATTTCAAGCAATTGTTTAAGAAAAATCATCTTTTGAGTGGTTAAACTATCAAATTTTTGCTGCAAAGAATAGTCCATCATACATTTCTTTTCATCACTGTTCCTTATTTTTTCTCTGTGATTACTGCAGATTAATTGCATTTTACTGTATTGCAGTGCAGTTTAAAAATTGGTTATACTGTGACTGGAATGCATGTTACTCTTGGTAACTGTTTAATTACTGTTTAATGTAATGCAATGGTAACCATTGTACTGTTTGATTAGGATGTTAACCCATGAAAAGATTTCTATCTGAATGTATAAAGTTACATCAAATTCTTGATCTCTCTGCCTTAAGAAATTTTACATAGAAGTGCAAATAGGACACATTATTGAATCCTGACTGTTCACTAAAAGGATCTTTATTTTTGTGCATATTATGGATCACTGGGTTCCCTGTTTTGCTGACTCATGTATCATAGAACAATTAGCACTAAACTCTAGTGCTGCATAGTAATTATAATCTGGGATCCCACTGCTGAAGTCACAGTGATAGAATCATTAGGATTTTCAGCATTTTCTGCTTATAAGGTAGTTTTTATAAAAAAAAAAAAATAGAAAGCATTTTATAAAGCATTTTACTTTAGAGAAGTTATATATTAAAGGTGTGTACTTCAGGTTCCAAGAGAAATACACAAATAAAAATGTCTGTGAGGAATGAAAGCAAAATTTTTCTTTCTGAAAGCTGTGAACATATGACTGTAACTTTCAGGATTTAGAGAAATTATAAAGCTGAAATTTTAAAATAAAACAGATTTTCATAAGGGTATTAATTATTTTTGTATCTCCAAGTTTGACTGTCTGAGCAGTATTGGACTTTTGGCATTTAGTTTCTCCACTAGAGAAGATAATTATAAAAAGTCAAAGGGTATGACAGTAAGGTGTAAAAGAGTATAGAATCCCTGAGGAAAAAGATCCCAAATCCATGAAAAGTGTTTTAGACTACATAGCAAGCTATAATGATAGTGCCACATTTAATAGTAATTTTTCTAATCAGAATTGTACAACCTCTTTGATTTCTAGCAACTGGCAGAATAGGATGACTAGGCTTCCAAAGTGAAATCTCTTACTTAGCAGATTACTATCAAGGCATCAGAAGCCTAAATCCATTGCAGTGTTGTTACTTGGAGGAGCTGTGTTATCTGAGATGTTATAAGAATGTAATCAATGGAAAAAATGTAAAAAATAATGATGTGTTTTTAGTTAAATATATATTTCACTTATTTTATAGAAACTTTAATGAAAGACCTTGATGTAATAACAATTCCTAGTAAAGATGTTGTGATGGTACATGAACCAAAACAAAAGGTGGATTTAACAAGGTACCTAGAAAACCAAACTTTTCGTTTTGATTATGCCTTTGATGACACGGCTCCTAATGAAATGGTTTACAGGTATGTGTATATGCTTTTTTTTTTTTTGTGAATCTTTTTTCTCATGTTTTTTCCATGTTGATAATTGTTGAACTTATCTTGGTCATAGACTTTATTCCTATTCTCTGTGTTACCAGAGTGGTATATTGCTGCTTCCATTCGTTTGCCTGTTTACTTTTGTTTTAACTTTTTATCCCTAATTCTTCACCTGCAATGTCATCTCCACCTCTGTTGACCTCAGTCCTGCTCCTATTCCTCCTCCAAGCCCTTCTGGTTTCCACACTCTAGGAAATCTTGCCTTCCTCCTCAGCTGCTGATTACTTGAGCCATGAAATGAGCTCTCCATTTTCCTCGGGGTTATTGGCTTATGATTAGTGTGTGTGCAGCACCTGAGGAACCTGAGTCACAGCTTTTCGTCTTCAGGAAACTTGGAAGAAAAGGAGCCCCTATCACCAAAGAGCTTTCACTTTCAATATAGGATAATTAAGAGATGTAAATAAATCAGTAGAGGTTGGGGAAAGAGTACAAAGAAAGTGAGAGAGTTTGTATTTCTGTATTGCCAAGATACTTAAGCTAGCTTGTCTGCTGCAAGCAATGTGGCTGACATAACATGGAAGTGTGTGGAGCTAAGTTATCTTGCTAAACATGCCAACTCCTTCTGATTTAAAAACCAATAGCAACAGACACACATCCACTTTCAGGCCCAAGGTAGCTGGATCTCCTTTTTCTCCTTTACTCTTCTATTTCACTTCCACTGCTGGTACAGAATAATGCACACAGCGCTTTTAACAGCATGTTTATAAGTAGCTGTTTGCTTTGTACCAGTCACTAAATGGAGTAGATACAGTAGCAGTGAAGGTTAGACACCACAAGTCACAGTCTTGGTATGCAGTCTATATACTGTGAAGCCTTTTGCAGGGAATATTGATATTAAAAAGGAATTTGGTGAAGATATTTGTTCTTATGCTTGGAAAGTGCTTCCCATAGCCTTAAAGAGTATAGACAGAATAGTATCTTAATTCTAGATTTTAATCCACAACTAGAATGCAAAAGGATTGTGACCCGTTTGGTAGTGAGTGCTAACATCCTGTCAGTGGATAACAGAAAATTAATAGTAAAAAAATCCTGAAAAGGTTGTGAAAATAAAAACATCTTACACCTGGTGTAATTAGAGAAGGGTGGCAAAAGGTAAATCTTATAGTCTTTAGTTTACACTAACAAAAGACTTCTAAACAGCAAAGCTGTGTCCTTGGAGATTTCTGTGTCTGCTGGTTTTCTGTTGGTAGTATCTTTCCTTTCCTTGATAGTGAAGAGCTATGGGAGAGCCAGCTGGCTGGTGTTGTGTGAAATAATTCTTCTACTTGACAATCCATTCTTATAATCTCCCTCCTTCCTGTTATTTATCTGTGTGAACATAGTGTTTAAATGTGAGAGATGGTTTTGATATACAGTATTGTTGTGTTTTTGTACTGAGTTTTCTCCAGACAGTTTCTATTAGTTATATAATACATAAACAGCAGTAGAGAAAGATATTTTGAGATTATTGTATTCATATTGAAACAGTAAATCTGTAGTCTTTCTCCTTCTCCTTCATATGGCACAATAATGATCATTACTTGAAGGGAAATCTGCTTCAAGGTCTCCTCTAAAAACGGAAATACAAGCAAGATAGGTATCAACCTCTGCTCTCACTAGAACTTCAGGGTCACAGTGAGGAAAAAAATACTGTGTCAAGTCGCTCCAGTTTTCTCCAATATGCTAAATTTACGGTATATCTATAATGAAAATATGTTCTCCAGTTTAAGGTAGAGAAGTACTACTCTGTTATTACTATTATTATTGCTACTACTACCATTATTATAGTTTTTGCCATTATTACTATTACTAGTTTGCTTAATCTGTATTTTAAGCATTTTTAATCCATGAACTGTAACCCTAAGTTGCAAGCTTTTTTAATATTAGAAAACACTCACTAGTTTGAACATTGAGTTGCTCTAAGAATTTTAAAGGAGAAACAATTTATATTTCTGAAAGATGAAGATGCAAATCGAAGTTTTAGTAAAAATAAAGTTCAACTGTTTTGGCAGAGCAGCATTTGGATTGTATAATGCTTTGTGAAAACTATTCTAAATATGCTTGTGTTTTGCTTCACTTTAAAATAGGTATAATTAACTCCCTTTTTTATAAATCAGCACAATAAATACTTTCAAACTCAATCAAACGAAAGTAATCAAGTATGCTTCTAAGCTGTATAGGTTTTGTGAAATTTTTTATTTATAGAAAGAATAAACGTTAAATATGGGAATATCCTCTTGAGAACACAGTAGGTATATATTTAGAAGAAGAAAAGAAGAAAGACTAAGGCTGATCAGGAATTGTCTGTTACATTCTTGATGAAAACTCATAACTCAGACATAGAATTTTTGCTTTACACTTGGTTGCTGAATGGCTCAGTCTGATTTTTAGAAGTGTTCTTGTGTTTGAAAGCAGAGTGAAAGAAGGTTGTAACACCTCCATTTTTTGTAATCAGTTTTTCCTTTTCAAATCACTTATAGGTAATTTACGTGCAAACAACTGGGAAAAGTTTAGAAAGAGAGACTGCCGCAGAGACACTCACCTCCATTTTTAACCCTCCATTAGTTTACCCTTTGCTTTTGTGGAGTTTTCGATGAAATAATGGTGATAAGCAGCTGAAGTCAGAACCATAACTCCATTTTTCTTAAAGTAAAAATTAATTGTCTAAAATAAGAAATTATACTTGAGATAGTATTTTTGACACAGCAAGAAGTACATCAGGAATTAACTATGTTTTCATTCTTAAGAATTTGGGTATCCATTTCAATGAGCCTTTTCTCAATGTATGCATATTCTCAAAATACTAAGATGTGCAATGTTGTGGCCGCTTGTCTTTCACATTTAATCTTGGAAGATGATTTGGGGAGCAAAAAAAACCTACAGCAGAATTTTAGGATTGACAAAACTCATATCTGCTGCACTGTCCTATTTCAATGTCTTCTTGTTCTGTCATCCTTAGGGAGCTCAAGAGTCCATGTTGTAAAACTGTGGTGTGTTGGATCATTAAATAAGGGAACTTTTTTCTGAGGGTTTAAAGGATCATAAATAAAACAAGAGAGACCATGGAGCTCTTGATTGTTTGGAAAACATTTAATGCCTTA
>VXAU01003006.1:215260-317012 GCA_013399695.1 Formicarius rufipectus | reverse complement strand
ATGCAAAGCTCTGATTTTAAAAGCATTTCAAATATTGTTGTTTATGAAAGTTCTGTGTGTAGATGTGTTAAAAGTGCACCAAAGAAACCTCACATCTGAAGAGGAGTCTATAGGCAAAGTGTTAAGGCAAAGGCAAAATCTGGAATTAAGGATCAAAATATTACGATGACAAAACCACAAAAATTTAAAACAAAATTTTCTTTGCATAAGAAGTAACTTATTAGATGATGTTAGAGCACTGAGTAGACAGAAGTGATGTTTAGATTAATGCAATCTTGGTTTGCTTAGTTGCTGCTGTAACTTCTATAGTAATTTCGTAATATTTACATCTGTAGATTATTGAGCACTGGAACCCAACCAATTGCAAATATTAATGTAGCCTCATGCCCCTGTGAAAAAAGAGGAGACCTTATCCCTGATTTTTCATATAAATAGTATTTTAAAACAGTGAATGACTTAATGTTTTCATCTTCCAATGCTGAGTACATCAATGGAAAGCTATGGCTACTTGGTTTGTGGTCTGTGAAAGCTTTCAGAAAGTTTACTTTCTTCTGAACTCTGAAGAAAGTCAGTGGCACAGTCAGAATCAAAGCTACTGCTTGTAGTTCGTACAGTTAACACATTCCCAGTCTCTGCTGCTGTCATTCGTGCTTTATAGCTGATAGTTAGGAATAATTTTTAGCCTGAACATGTAACATCAACAGTGTTTTGTTTTGTTGTTGAATGCAATAGATGTACACATTTTGGGTGAGGTTCAGACAGTTTTTAGGCTTCCAAGGCCTTTTTAAGTTACTCCCTCTCTACTGGGCTTATAGAGAGGTAGAAGTCTGACTCTTATAGAATCCAAGCTTTAATGGTAACATTTAATATCTCACAGGAGAGCAACAAAATAAGCATGTATTTTCTGATTCAGAATTGCATTTTTATTATATTGACTTAACCTATGTTAAAGAACTTCTTTGTTCTTTTAGGAGTGCATTAGAGCCTTAGGCCGAAATAAACCTCATACACCCTTCAGAGCAAGTAAACTTACTCAGGTGCTAAGAGATTCATTTATTGGAGAAAACTCACGTACCTGTATGGTAAGTTGATTTGGTTAATTGTTCTAACCATTACAAAGAGAAAAGGCACTCTGAATTTAGACTTTTATATATAAAATGGATAGCTTGCTACTAGCAGCGTGTTGCATTTAAATTTTGCCACTAATTGACACTATATGTGGAGGGAGAGTTCAACTGACACATTTCTGAATTGTTTACATTGAATATTAGGAGTAATTTCTTTACCAAAGAGGTTGTCAAGCATGGTGATAGACTGCCCAGGAAAATTATCAAGTCACCATCCCTAGAGGAATTTAAAAGATGTGTAGGTGTGTTGCTTAAGGACATGGTGGTGGGGTTGGCTGGGTAAATGGTTGGACTCAATGATTTTAGAGGTCTTTTCCAACCCAAATGATTCTGTGATTTCAGATAACTTGCTGAAAGTTGCTCCTTTCTCACTTTTTATTGACCTAATTTCTTTCTCAAGTTTTCTAGCTAGGCTGGCAGATAGAAACACTTCAAACTTGAGAAGGTTATCTGTTTGTTTTCAATAATGTCTTAGTTATATAAGAATCTTGTTAATGCAGAAGTTTAAAAAATATGTAGGTGGGAAAAACAGAGATGAGTTATAATCTTTAAATGATGAAGACTAAAAGTTGGTATCAAGGGCATCCGAATATGCTTCAGGCTGTTGAGGAGGAAGTTATTGAGATAAATGGGATGAATAAAAAGTAAGATAAAATAATTAGAAATGTTATAAATTATTAACTAGTATAAGTATAGAAATACATGGGTATATATATCAATAGTTGTTGAATAGTTGTAAATGTGCATTTGCATCAGACTGAAAACAGAATACTTCTGACAGATGGCAGAAAGGACAAATAAAAGCACTGATGTCCAGTTGTCTTATTTCTTAATGTTTCTCCTTATGAGAAAGCAAACTTTCTGCAGTGCACACAGATTACTAGTCTTGTTTGTGTTAGTTTCTTTTCACAGACTCCTTGAAATTACTTAGTCTGGAGGCCAAAGCAGTCTGCCAACCACAGCATGATAAACATGGTGTTAAGGCAGCCTAGTCTTCCCTTCAGCTGTTAGGTCCAGATCTAATTTGAGAATGGTGATAAAATGCCATTTTTATATGACCTTTTCTTTTATCCAGTTTTCTGATGAAAAGACAGGATTGTTTTCTTTTCCACTGAGATGTATCTGATACAGCTGAAGATTCCCCCGAAGATGCAAGGGGCTGAACTAAATGAACTTAAAAAGTCTGTTCCAAACCAAATCATTCTATGAGTCTATAACTTCATAAATCTGACGCAGGATCAGAAAGCTAAATTGTGCATCTCCAGTTAGTGCATCCACACTGCTGAAGGAGGTTTTAAAAGTTAGCTTGAACATCAAATAATTACCACTTGTGAGTATTTCATGCAAGTTCTTAATCAAGGAAAAAATCCCATTTGAAAGTGAGTGGAAATATGCTTGAATTTTTTATTTTCTTATTCACTTAACTTTAGTCTCTTCCCAATTAAGCATAAGAAGTCTCTTTCAGGATGGTATACTGCTTTCAAACTCATTCTTCTGTTATTTTTCCCTGCAGTTCTTAGCAGTAGGACCACTTGTGACACTGTGGTATTAGTATTTATGTGTAATTTTTTGATTAAGCATTTTATCAACAAAGTTTTATCTTAAGATACTGTCGTGGTTTAACCCCAGCCACCAACTAAGGGATTTCTCAGTAAGACAAAGTTGATCTGATTTTCTAATGTGCTGTTAGAGTAAGACATTTTGTAACTATGTTGTGCTTTTCAATATGGAATGCGTATATATTGATGTAGTGAAATCTTGCAGTTTTAATTTACTGTGAGATTCTTGGAATGGCCTGGTGCATGTTTTCCGCTTGCTTTCTGACATACTAATTTGTAAGTAAGATATTCGAGTAAAATTCATTTGGTAGCTTCTACACTTCATTTTTTCTGTGACTTTTCCTTTTATTGTATAGGGACTCCCTGTAGCAATTGTAAAATTTGCATCTTTAGAGATGGAATGTTCTCTCTGCATAAAAAATGAAACTATGATTTGGAAACGTATTTTTTTCACATTTCAGAAAAATATTTTGAAAATAACTTCATAACATGGCAGCTATGACTGGGATCTGCTTCCTTCAAAAGAAAACCAGAGACATACCATCAGCATAAACAGCTTTTTTTGAACTGTATTAATCATTGCAGCTTTACTATTCTTGTCCTTAAATTGTTTGAGAAACCACTTTAAGTTGGTTTTGAATAGTTGCATAGTGGGATAATTTATGGCCATTTGAAAGTTGCAATGTGACTGCATAGAATAGCCTCATTTTTTAACCAGTGCTGCTCCTTGACATGTTGCATCCCTGACATAACTGAAATGCGAGACCCCTCAGCCCTCCAGGGTGGAAGTAGGAGCCTGCAGACTTCCATGTCCCAACAGGGCCATTGATTCCACTGTGGTGGCTTACAAGCAATGTAGACACATTCAAAATAGGAAGAATTATAATTACAGGTCTTAAAAGATATTCCTGTCTGTCAGTAGAGCAGCTTTTTCCGTCCTCGTCTGGAATGAGGAAGGAAGTGAGCAACAAAGAGGTCAGAGGTTTGCTGTCCTGCCTGGACTGGGTTTGTTGGGCCATGAGGTGGTGTCATACACCAGGACTTGTTCATGGATTCATGTGCCCTGAATGGGATACCCAACTGATAGAACCTACAGGGACACTTCCCTGTAGCAGGGAAGTTTATGCTGTTCATACTCTTTAAAATGTTGAAGTATCCTCTTAGTGCTATAGCAATTGTTTTAAATAGCTAAAGCAAAAGACACACAAGCCAAAGGAGACACAGAATTCATTCACCACTTCCTGTTGTCAAGCAGGTTCAGCTGTCCTCAGGAAAGCAGGGCTGTATCACGTGTAATGATGGGAAGACAAATGCCATGACTAAATGTTCATGTTTGTGGCATGCTGTGAACATTGACTTGATGGAAGAGATGCATGCATCTTTTGTATTATATGAATCTGGAAGGGTTTTAGGAACTTGTAAGTTTTAGTTAATTAGCACCCAGAACAAGAGACTTGCAATTGTGTCATCTTCAATCTACTCTTGTTATTTTCATTAGTAACTGATGGGTACCAGTATTAGAGGTTTAAACTTAAGTCTTTGTGGTAGCATGCTGTTTAGACTTTGTAACCCACTTCTGCCATGTAGTTTTTCTTTCTCCCCAGAAAGAGAAATTCCTCTCAGGATGACAACCAGTTGTTTTGTATAGGAATGTCAGAAGCAGGATGTAAGAGAATACTGGTATTATCTAATCACCGTCAGTTTCAGTCTCCTGAGTCTGTAATGCCACCAAAAATGTTAATGTGTAGGATCATAGAGGTGTTTTTCATGGGTAGAACCTTTATGGCTCTCTTGTAAAGATCACAGGTGGAAAAATTAGGCTACTGAGAGAAACTAGGACAAATAAGGGTGCCACAGTTGCCCAATCACAGTTTATAATTTTGCTGAGTTCTGGCTTTCTTCAGGGTATCTTATTTAACTAGAAAATGAAAGTCCTTTAGATTCCAGATATATCTGATAAAGTTTGCCATCAAGTATTGTTTACAAATAACTCTTAATTAAGAAAATATCTGTCTTCACTTAGAAAAATAGTTAAATATAAGCTTATCTTTAATATTATTAAGTATGGGTTTTGACTGTGGCCAGAATCAGCATTGAGTCTCCTTGAACAGAAACAACCTACAAAGATAGATCTATCTACCTGTCTACCTACCTACCTGTCTACCTATCTCTATATAAGCATATATGTATATATCTCTGAAAAGACCTGGTATTTGTTTGCAGGATGTATTAGACTTACAGTCTACTGAGTTGCGTATTTCCCTTTTTGAGGAGTCTTCTATTTTTCAGTTAGAGTTTTGAATTTACATACCAAGATGGTGAGGTTGAGGAAATTAACTGCATTTCTATGAATTCTTGAAGTTCCTTGTATGGCTAAAATAATTAAATTGAAGCTTTACTGGACATCTGTGTTCCTGAAATGTCATTGTGGAAGAAGAGCCATACATAGACATTTTTTGTAGAAGATTGCAAATGAAACTAAACATTAAAAAAGTACATAAAATTAATTTGAATTCATGTACCCTCTCATCTGTACAAAGTGATTATTAGCATGTGGCTTGTTTTCTACAGATTGCTACAATTTCTCCGGGGATGGCATCATGTGAAAACACTTTAAATACACTGAGATATGCAAACAGGTATGCAAAATTTTATCTAATAGCAATACCAGCTGTTGATGACTGACATCTGAAATAGTGTCTTTCCATGATATATAATTATTTTAGCTATTTGAATAACTTGATTGTAGTTGCATTTGTTAATGATATTAAAACCAAATTACTGATCCAGGTTCACATTTAATTTGACACTTTTGATGACCTTTGTAATAGAACCTGTAGAAATTGCATCTACACTGTTATCCATCGATGAATAATGTGAATTGCAAGATATGTGGGAGATGCCATTATTAATTTTGTCCCTGCTTTGAAGGCACCATCCTTGCATTAGGGGTAGTCAGTGTCTCTGTTGTTTGCCTGGGGTGTTAGCCAAAATACCTTTCCGTGATATTATCCCTCTTTTTTTCATCCCCATGGTGGAACTGTGTGCAGTTGCCAGTCTGTATTATACATACATATGAAATTTCACACTTCCCAAATTCAGGTAAATATTCTAGACCCCTAAGCAAAGAGGCAGTAAATCCAACAGACTTTATGATTGTTGTAGAGAAATTAACACCTCCAGAGGCAGATGCAGCACCTCTGAGACCTGTACTGCTCTAAGAAAGTGTTCGGCTCTCTCCAGTGAATGTGAAAGGAGCCCTCAGCTGCTGCAGTTCTACACTTAATGGAGATGGGGTCATCAGATCCTGTTTGTCCCTGCAGTCTGACCTCAACCCAGAGATGCCCCATGCTTTGCTGCAAAGAACAAAGGTGGCAGACATGGACCATCAGGAACCCTGGTTTTGCTGGTTTTCTCCATGTGTTGGCTTGTTTGCCCCAGTGAAAACAGAATCACAACAGTTGTACTTGTCTGGGCACCACAGCCAGTCTCTGACTGGGCACAGAGGCCTGCCAGAAAGGCTTGCCACTGACTTCAAATGTCCCTATGTTTGAATCAAGGGAGTGAGTAGCAAACCTGCCTGGCTTGGACCAGTCTGTGATTTCCTTCCTGAACAGAAGGAGGCCTCTACTCACCTGCTTACAGTAACATAACAAAGGACCTTCTACATTCAAGACTTGTTGGAAGTTTTACCCCATATAGAACTTGTGTGTCTGAAGTGGCTCTAGAAAGTCACTACAAAAGTAAACACTTGTTTCTAGTGTACTAAATAGTTGTGGTGCAACTGTGTCCTCCTCTTGGTGTTAAAATTATATGTTGTTACGGAGTGTATACCTTTCACTGTGATGTTGCTTCATATGTTCATGTGTTCTGTATAGTTCTCTATTTTTTTCTAACCATACATCATTTTCATAGTACAGTTAATTTTTACATGCAGGACACTAGTGTGCATATAGTAAAGCAAGCAGGCAAAATAGAATTTTAATAGTTTTATTTTAATGGTTTAATATTTATTTTAAAGGTTTAATAGTTTAAAGGAAGTCATTTAGTGGAATATTGAATGTAGGCCAAATCTTATTAATGATACAAACCGAAATCTTGAATTACTCTTCTAAGAACACTGCTATTATAATCCCTGCAAATTGTCAGCACTGATTTTGTTCAATTTTGTTAGTGATCTGAACTGTTTGCAGAAAGTTTAAATATGTTGGCACATTGTGTTTTAGTATAAAAGGAATTTTGTAGTTAAATTATTAAAGAAGTAAGCTAAACAAAGCATTGTAATTTTAACTGTGTTTATGAGAACATTTTCTTTTAATTTGCCACTGTATTTTGCTGCTGCAGAGTAAAGGAGTTTGGAATTAGTCCTTCGGACATTCCCTTCTCACAGGGTAGTGGCAGTCGCTCTGATCTCTCTCCTTCCTATGAGTATGACGACTTTTCTCCTTCAAACACCAGGTCTACTTCATTCTATACATGGAATCTTTATTTTTAAGTTTTCTTTTTGGCTATGTAATTTTACAGACCAACCTTTCATTAGTCCCCTTGCCTTGAGTCACACATACTTTGTTTTTATTTTGGTTTGGCAGGTGATGGTTCTGCATGATCTGCAATCATCTTCCCAATATTTTGTTTACCCTCCTTAAACATCCACATTCTATATCCAGGCTTGCTAGTTTCCTTCATACATTAAAAAAAAAAACCAAACAAACATGGTGATGTCATCTTTGCACATTTAATGGACCAAATCTAACAACAATTCCATGTTTAGGGTAACTTGAGTATATCTGAAAAAGAAAATTTTTATACATATAAGTGTTAATAAATCTTTTAATCACTTTGAAGATAAACATTTTCCATTGTAGTAAATAAGTGCTACTTGAAAAAAACATTTCTCTCATTAAAGAAATGAAAAATGTGTTAAGACTTGCCATACTTTCAGACTTTTATTCATCTTTGATAAACTTACTTTTAAGTGGACTTTTTTTAACAAAGCATTATTAATATTTAAATTGCTTTCATGCTGCAAGAGCCTAACATTTGATTAAAATATTTTCACCTTTGAAATTAGTTAAAGGATTTCTTTATTCTCTGAAATACTTGGTTGCGAGTTAGTATTTTCTTCAGAATTTCTTGGTTGATTTGCTTATAACAGCTAATAAGTGCTGATTGAACTAAAAGTGCAACTGTGTATGCAGAAAAAGAAAGATGGTCAGTTTAGGGTGCTGAATGAACTTTTCTTTCAAATATCACTTTGTTAAGGAGTTACTGGTGAGGGGTTTGAGATTTTTGCCCTCCTAACTGTTAACAAGTAGTAGAATTTCAATCAGGAAATGCCTCTTGTTAGAAGATTGGCTGTAATCCACGTGAAAGTAGTAAAAATGCAATGGTCTGTCCTTTTTACAAATTCAACTAACATCTTTTTGTCATAGAAAGTACATTAAATTTGTGAAGCTGACATCATCATCTTTCTTATTAAATGAATTAATTACACATAAACCTGTAGTGCTTTATTTTTGGTTGTGAGATTACTAATTTGCAAATGGAACATTTTCTGTTCACAGGGTGAAGGAGCTGACAGTGGATCCTAGTACTGCAGGGGATATTCGTTCCATTATACATCATGCTCCCAATCAGATGGATGACTTGGAGACACAGTGGGGTGTGGGAAGCTCTCCTCAGAGAGATGATCTCAAACTGCTTTGTGAACAAAACGTGAGTAGTTTACAGCATTACACAGAAAGAGATGATGGCACACAGTGGCAGAACGAATCCAGATTAATGTATATTTATAGCCTGTTATCAAGATTTGTCAGTAAATACAGCATACGTTTTCACCTTTTCACTTTATGGTATTATATACATTTTCATACAAAAGAACAAACCCAAAAACATTTCTTGAAGGTTTTTTTATATTTTTCTTGCTGATTAGGACTTTTAATATGTAGGCAGGGTCTGCTTTAGGCTCTGGCAGACTGTAATGTGCATTTTTTTCCAGTATAGCTTTACATTTTTTAGGCAGTTGGAAGTATCTGGCATATTTGTCTGTTTTATTTAACACTCTTTGTGGTTTTGAGCATTATTTTCCCTGCATGCAAACTCCAGTTCAAGTGAGTTTGCCTTTCTCTACCTGTAGAAATCTGGCTACCCATCAGTCTTCCTTCTGGCATCCTGAGTTTCCCAGGGTGAAATCCCAGTGCACTATTTGGGATGAGAATTGCATGATGTTCCCAACATGTCTTCCTGTGCTGCAGGAGTAGGGAGCTGAAATGGATCCTCTAAAAGCATTTTTCCTCATTGCTGATTATCCTGGTTCCTTAAATATTCAATGGGGATTAAAACTCAATTTGTGAAAATGCTGATGAAAAATAGAAAGGAAAAATCCTTACCATACTAATAGTTTTCACAAGACTCTGCCTTCTCAGACACTTCTTTGTGGTGTCTGCAGTATTTCTAACTTTAGTGAGTGGCTTTTCTTCCAGGGCATGTTAGTGATTCCTAGAACTTCCCACTGAACAATTCTTTCAGCCAGATAACCTTTCATATCACACTTGTTCATTATTCATGTAGAATGAAATTAAACTGTAAAAAATACTTCAAAATCATTGTATAACGAACTGTCTTGCTAAAACATTAATTACAGCCTACATACAACTTTCCTCTCTTATTGTTAATTATCCATTTCTAAAGAAGTCCTGTTTGACTCCATTTGTAAATCCATGAGTGCATTCTTCTAATGTATAAATCCCTATGTACATTGTAGGTTTCTCACTTCACATTTAACTTTTTTTTTAAAGTATTAATTTAATTTTGATTTCCTGAAATGTACGTGAATGTAATTGCTGGTTTCTTTTTTTGAAAACTGTTGCCTGTCTGTTGCAGCAATGCAAAACAAAGAGCTCTGACAGAAAACCAGAGTTTTCTGTAGGCATTAAAACCTACTAGAAATTATAATTCTTCCCTTGTAGTTTCCTCTTCCCATTATTTCAACTTGTTGTTTTTATATGGAATATTCTATTTTCCAGTATTTGCTAGGATTCGTGACTGGAAATTTTTAATGAATATCAATTGAATTGAACTCTGTAAATATTTTAAATTTATTGCCCCTTCTGCGCATTCCTAGGTTTTCCTCTTAGAAGTATTCAATTCTATTTTTTAGAATAGGTTTTGCCTTCTGCATATTTCTTCATGGTCTGTGATGAAATGGATGATAATCAGTATATTTCTGTAGCCACAGTTCTTTCCAGACTAACAAGGTTAACTATTATTTTTAGGAAGAGGAAGTTTCTCCACAGTTGTTTACTTTCCACGAAGCTGTGTCACAAATGGTAGAAATGGAAGAGCAAGTAGTAGAAGACCACCGGGCTGTCTTCCAGGTAAAACATGGAGCTCTACTTTGGTTTATCCTAATCCAGGAATTCAGGTTTTCCTAATGAAAGTGCATAATGAAGATGTAAGGTGTCGTCTGGCCATTCTGACCTGTCAAAGATTTTTAAATTGATTTATTATGCTAAACCCACAGGTTCTATAACCACGAATATTTGTCCTCGTAGTGAAAGAGAAGCATACTTCTGTGTCATTTCAGAAATTTAGAAAAATTTTCGTTTGCCAAGGCTGGCAGTTAATAGTAATGTCTCTGTCAGCACCATTTCTGTTTGGTCGTCTTCCTCTGAGATACTGCAATACTCCCTCAAAGTATTGTATCTGAGTTACATCCTGAGGACCTCGCTGTCACTGTCCAAGCTTGCTAGGCCCTGGCAGATGAACCTCAGGAGTAAAGGGTGGGACCAGTTCTGCGCACGCTGTGCCTCACCTAAAAAATCCACTGCGCAGGCTTGAGGGATTCACCCACTTTGCGTGGGTAAAAACCCTCCCAAAATCTTCGTTCACGAGGTCTAACCATGATGATTGTATCTGAGTATCTTTTTGTGACATCTCCATCTGAGATCTAGAAGAGACATGTATTTCAGACTGCCTGTTTGATTCCATTTTACAGCTGCATAAAGGTTTTCATTTGTTATTAGTCAGGATGTTTTGAAGAAATACTACCCATGTAGTATAGTGGTGGTCAATACTACAGAGCCTTTTACACTCATAAAATAAACTGTGGCAATGAGTTTACTAGTTTTCAGACCGAAATGTGAGTTGCTTTTGTTCATAACCTTAGAGCCTTTAGGCAGGCTGTCAGTTTGCCAGAGAACAGCAGAACATTAAACCTATAGCAAATACACCTATTTCCTCAGTTTATGTATCTAGCTTAGTGGAGTATTGATGTGTTCGTAACACAGTAGGATGCTAACTAAGACTTTTCGCAACACATGTAAAGACTTAATTACTGTGAAACATTAGCCCTGAAGTTAAACTTACAGAAGTGTGGAAGTCATATGCCATGTGCTATGGCTGTGTCCTAAAGCTGGTGACTTCTGGAGAGACAAACTGCATTATTACCTCTGTGTGTCAACCTGGCTTTCTGGTGGAGATTACTGCTCCTTCCAGTGGCAACTGGAAGGAAATGTGTCCGAGCCTCAGGTTCCTTTTTTTGCAGCATGGCTTGTTAGTTTATGCTGTGCATGTAGCTGGGCTGCCCTGGTACAAAACCTACCAACTCTACCAGTCATCTGTCAGCGTTCTTCTCAAAGCAGCTGATACAAAACATCTTTCCTAATAAAAATGTCTAAAATATACCAACAGAAGAAATCATGCTCTTGAGGTGTTGGTGTTTCTCTGTCTTGGATGTACAATGTTACATTAGATGAGTCTTATCCCAGTGCAAGCTCCTTCTGTCCTGAAAGCCAAAAAACAAGCATGGGGTTTGTACTGCATTTCCAGTTTTACCTAGGTTACTGAGCACAGAGCAAAAGACTTTATTTTAGTGTGTCAGGTGCAGCATGCCTAGAACTGTCAGCTTCTTTCTTTTTTTAAATCAAAGCATTTCCAATGGGATCAGTCCTCCTGATTACAGCTTTGCATGGTTCTGTAAGATTTAAGCTCATGCTTCAGTTCTTTGCTGCAAGTTTGTTGTGTTTTTTTGTTTGGTTTTGGTTTTGTTTTTTTTTAATATGCAGAGTTCAAAGATGCCTAAGTGTTGTTTCAGCAAGCCTTTACTGTATGTGTGGAGCTAGATCATTCAATTCATAAGTTTTAAATAGGTCGTCTTCTATACAGATTCTCTCAAAGCTGGACAAAATTATTCTGGCTTCTTGACTGTAGTAATAAGTGTAGGACTCTAGTCAGTGGTAACCAGCTCATAAGCTTGACTTCAAAGTTTGGAACTTGGCCTAAGGGGACACAACCATGACATAACATTCTGTTCACTGAGTTTCATGGCCTTAAATCACCTATTCTGAATTTGAAGAGAACGAGGGTAGCTGGAGTTTACCTGTTGGTGGTATGACCACTGCAGTTAGGAGGTACAGTAGAAAAGATACAGTTTTGCTGAATTAGGAAAAAGGTTTCATTTAAGGATTCAAACATGTTATATTGAATGTGTGGTAATTATAATAAAAAGTCTAAATCAACTTTTGTTGAAACTTAGCTCATATATTTTGTTGTTCTTCTAAACTTTTATATAGGAATCTATTAGATGGTTGGAAGCTGAAAAACTACTTCTTGAGATGACAGAAGAAGTAGACTATGATGTGGATTCTTATGCTACCCAACTTGAAGCAATTCTAGAGCAAAAAATTGACATTCTGACTGAACTTAGAGGTAAATTGCTTTTAACCACTTTTCTGTGCATTGTTAGCATATGCCATGGAGACTTGCCATAATAATGAGGAGGAAAAAAAAAGAATGTGATTATATTCTAGGGTCTTTTTTACCTACTTATGCTGCCCTGCAGTGTCCTCTGAAAGGAGCATTTATTCTGCTGCCTGAGAAAAAGTTCACATCTGTACTCAGTTCATCCTAACTTAAAGGAAGAGTCTATTCTTTAGCTTCAGGAAGTATAAAGTCAATCCTACAAATTTTCTTTTTTTCCAGAACATTAATGGAAGGTAAGAAAATCCAAACCAACTGTATGAAAAAAACAGAATGCAATGCAATGAGGAAAAAGTAGTAGGAACTCCCAGTTTCAGTTCTATTGCATTCTGTAGTGTAGCGGGGAGCCTGCTCTCATTGTTTTAAGTCTGTGTTTAAAAGTAGCATGAAGCTGAGTATCTTGCCTTTTTTTTTTTTTTTCAACAGCATTTCTGTTCAAATTTTGTCAGCCTGTCTTTGTTGAAAAAAAAAATTGTAGGTAATTCTTAGTGCCCAAAATTGACTCTTCCACTTATCTTCTAAAATCAGCTTGTCACCTTGGTACCTCATGGAGATGAATTTTTCATTTTCATTTTTTGTTAACCATTTGGACTTCAGGAGACATGCACTGGTAAAAGCTTAAGGGTGGGGTTGGGGCCTGAGGGGAAGAGTTTTTCAATGTGTTAGAAAACTAAGTTAAAATCTTACTTTTTATTCAGTCTGAGAGTCTTCTATAAATTAGAATACGTCAAGATAGTAAGGTGTGGCCTGCTTGCCTTGTTAACGTGCCAGTTATCCTTTAGCTAGGAAGTGGAGGTTCCCTTTATTTTTATGGGTGATGGCTTCCCCTTCAGAAGACAGTTTGAGACACCAGCAGTGGAAAAATATGGTTTAGGTGACTTCCTGTTCTTTGAAAACTAACTAGACACTGTTTTTGAAACAAAGTACTGGAGGTAAAACACCATCTAAGAGATTCCTGCATCTTTACAAGCAGCATGATATATGTGTAGTTTCACAGGAGGGAACACCTATTAAGTCAAAAACTTTGTCTCAGTATCTTCTGCATTCTGTTCGTGGTGCAGAAGGCTGACTGAATTGTTCAGCTGACATCTTTAGGTTGCATTTTGGTTTCCTTCTTCCCACTCTTGGGCATATTACTGGGGAATAAAAGAGAACAGGAATAGAAGTGTGAGGATGCCATGCTTACTTTCTCAGATTTCTCCCATGCTTACTAGTTATGATGAAACAAATGAATGATGCATTTATCAGCTCACAGTGAATAAGTTACAAAATGTGTTCACAGATGCTTTTCACATTCATAGGAAAACAGGAGGGACTAGAAATTACTCTGCTGGGTTTTAGAATGTACAGAAGTGGCTGATTGAACACTAAATATGATTTTGTGTGCCTCTAAGGGTGGTTTGAAAGTTGCTAGGAAGGAAAAGAACATATGTGGTGTTAGAATTTCTAAGAATTAGAATATAAGTGTTACGTTTACATTCTGGGAATACAGTTGTGCAGTTTACAATCCTGCCTAGAGACAGGGGTAGCATCCAAGAAAGGACTAAGTTGCTAAGCAACTTGTTTGTATGGTGAGTATTGAATTCAAGCTTGTAGTTTGTACCATCAGCTATTTTTGTGAAGGAATGTTCTTTGTTGTGCATGCGGACTGGGGTGCAGAGGATCAGGGCTTAGTTTCCAGACCTCTTGAGCACAGGCACATCAGTACTCATTCTTTTCTCTTTTCATTAAAGACAAAGTGAAATCGTTCCGGGCAGCTCTTCAAGAGGAGGAACAGGCCAGTAAACAGATCAACCCGAAACGACCATGTGCCCTTTGAAATGTGTCTTTACTGCTAAAGGAGCCCACGAACCCGTACTGCTGTAGCACATATTTGTTACAAAACCCAGTGGCCGGGGGAACTCAATTACTTGAAAGTGTAAAAGCGTTAGAAATGTCTGTGGAAATGTCCTGTTTTTTATTCACCTGAATGACATTTTAAGTTTTGTGTGAAATGCTCCTATGATGTCTACAAAATGCTTCTAGACCAGACATATCCATGCAGAGTTCTGATCTGTGAAGCACTTTGGTTTTAATATTTCGTTTATTCAAATAGTGAAATTTGTTTGTAGATACTGGCCATGTTTTTAATAATGAAGTAAAACTGGCCATTAAAACATCACAGCACTTCCTTCTGACCATGTTCAGTTTCATTACAAAGACCAGCTGTGCAGTTTAAAGTTGTGGCGTGCATGCACACTTCACTAGTGGTTTTATATATACTTCTACAGACAGCTGTGCTTACCCATTTTGTGCCTTGATGAAGGCTACTTAGTCCTAGATACCCTTTCTGAAGCACAGCCTTAAACAGATACATTCCTTATTTGTCAACAAAATTACTTTAGTGTGTGTACATTTTTGATGTGTTTTAATACTTACTTTTTGGTGGCTAGTTTTCATTTCACTGAATGTGCCATATCATTTGAAAAGGAACTGCAAACTGTTAGGAGTGGATGAACAGCTGGACATTCCATTTTCCATGTAAAAATCTGGAATCTTGATTTATTTGAATACCATAAAGAATGGTTATATAATTTTAACATTATATCTGTAATAATAAAAAAAAAAAAAACCAACAAAAAAAGCCACAAAAAATATGACTTAGTTGATGTATAATAAAGGGTAATGTTAAAGTACTGAAGAGAGTTGTATCTTAGCATAATGCAGATATACGGTATGTGGTATGTTGTGATAATGCTGTGTATGGATAGGTTAACTGTTAAACTTTGGGGATAAATATATCCATACTGGCCTTTCACATACTGTTTTAAAAACTTGGCTTTTGATGCATGACAAACTTACATTAATCGTAGTTTGTAGGTAGTTTGAGTAGTTCTGTTGCTTTAAGAAGTAGCTAATACCTATTTTTCCCTTTGTACAGTGCCAGCAGATGAAAAGTGGGGTGAAATTGCATCATTTGACGATTTTGCACAATACCTTTACCTAGTGCTAATAGAAATCCCACAAGTACCTGAATTCTCACAAATGGCGCCATATGTATCAGCACTTTTTAGATGGTGGCACTCGTTATTTTTGCAAGTCAGTATCCAAAAATGATTGACCTTTTCATGTAAGAACTCCTTGTCAAATGAAGAATTGTAGACCTCTCTAGGAGTTCTCCCTGTTTCCAGGAGTTCATTATCAGCAGACTTTCCCTTGAGACTATTTAAAAATTACTTTTAGAATACAAGCCTGTTTGTTTCTGCCAGGCCTGGGCTGGGGGAAATAAAGGGAAAGCAATGAGAAGAGAGTTAAATGAGCCAGAACTTCTTGTAGTGTTTAATGTTTGTATCTCCCATAGAAAGGTAGGCTATGGGAAGCTCTTGTCGCATCATGGTTAATAATAAAAAACCCTCCTGTGTGCAAACATGAAAACTGAAATAATGTAGATTTTACATAATGTGTTTAATAAATTAAGCTATTAAATGAATTACATCTGAGCATTTTTGTTATGGTTTTGGAAGGGCTTAAATTTGTCAACACATCAGTTACATTTCTGAAAAGGTCTCTGAATTCAGAATATTTACGTTTGGAGCTAACTCTTCTATACAGGTTTGTCACACAGGAAGAAGTTCCCCAGAGCACCATCCTGACTTCAGTTTTGCAGCAGGTCTTAAATATCACACCTCTTTCTCAACATTTGAGCATGGCATCCATCACAGTTAAAAAGAAAAAAAACCCAAAGCATTAAAAAGGCAGTAGCTTTTGTTAGCACGACACAGTACGGGTTATTGCATAACATCAGAGGGCTTCTTTGAAGCTGCTCCTAGAGAATTTTTAAAAATCCTCTGAAGATTGAGACATCCTCCATGAGTAACAGTGGCTACCGTACTGTAAGTCCACACAACCTAAAGCCACAACCAAGCTGTGGTTTACTGCTAGCACCAAAAGGGACAGGAAGGACAGAATCTGCTTTCAGCAGCTTGTCACTCAGCTGTGTAATTATATGTGTCCTGCCAGGTAGCACATGCAAGCTGTGTCTGCAGCCAGTCTTTGTGCCAGAGTCTACTTTAAGTGTGATATACACTGACAGTGAAGCAGTGACAATCAAGATAACCTGATATGGCTGTTTATGGCCCCTGACTTCCTGTAGACCATTGCCATGATGGACTGGAATTACTTTTAAGAGGACTCAGGCAAACTTATCCTCAATTCCTGCCCTGTAAAACCAAAAGTGTTTATGAAGTGTGACACAAGTCTCCAACATTTGTTCCTTCTGTGTTAGCCTGAACATAGTCCATGTAACTATTTACCTGATTCATAATTTGGTTTTGCATGCAGTGAAGCAGCAGGAAAACTACTGTATTAAACTGTGAAATAAATGAGCAATTCAGTTTTTGGAGTCAACATCTCAGGATGCCTGCAAATTCAACTCTTATTTCTGTACATGCTTCTAAATCAATGCCTTTTAAAGAACTGCCAGGGGATGTTAATGGTGGTGCTATTTGGGACTCATGCTGTCTTTTCCCTACCTAATTATTCAATGATGTGTATAAATGAAGTTTAGATTAAGAGGAGGCTTTGCTAATTTGCCTCTTTTCCACTTGACTGCTGTCTTATGGAAAGAGATACCACACTGTACCTGGAAAAAATGATGTGGTAATTAATACACAGGGTGATGCCTTCACCCCCACCATGATACTACAGTTAATAGCTGCATTTTCTGACAGCTGATATATAGAGTTAATACAACTTCCTTGGGAACGCTCTGCCTTGTCCTTAACTCATATATATATAACCCAAACTATATTAAGACACTTCAGTACCTTTCTGTGAGGATGCAGGTATGCATTGCTCTTAAGTCTCACTGAAAGCAGCTGCTTGAATTTACAGTTGGTAAAAAAACCCCAATCCTTCTGTCTATGCTTATGAGATGTGGCCCTTTGGTAGTGGAGGAAGAGACTATGAAAGTAATTACACTGGTAGTTTCAGAAACCTCAAGAATGTTCCTCTAAGTGATACCAAGCCCACAAGATAAATGCTCTTGTTCCTGAGAACAGGTACTGGGATTTTTTCAAAGAGAAGCAGAGTACTTACTAACAGACTTGGAATATGGGTAGTTACCAGAGAACAACTGGAAGAGACAGGCATTTCAAATCACAAGGAAGTGCTTAAAAACACTTCAAAACAAACAAAAAACAAATAAAGGGAATGATCACAG
The DNA here is from genome assembly GCA_013399695.1 of Formicarius rufipectus. Taxonomy (NCBI): domain Eukaryota; kingdom Metazoa; phylum Chordata; class Aves; order Passeriformes; family Formicariidae; genus Formicarius; species Formicarius rufipectus. The sequence continues at coordinate 299,367 of VXAU01003006.1, read as the reverse complement.
CTCCACTTTTTTTGTCCAGACCAGAGTTATGGGTTGTACTCTCAAGTATTGTGCAAGAATATACTGAGATGAAGTCGATGATCAGAGAACACAGATTTCAATTATGGCAGCATCAGTCCAGTTTTGGATGTATTTAGAGATCCACTGTCTCGAGGAAGTCCAGCACCTCACTTCAACTGTGAAAGAATTTACTGCTTTTAAAATACCAAGCAGCAGCAGGTTGCCTGGTATAAAACTGCATCTAACATTGTGGTAAGAGCCCCAGGGTATACACCATATTTTGTGCGCTGCTCTTAAGAGAAGAGCTTGTCCCACTGCTCTCCCTCTGATCTAGGTACGGCTTTGATGGCAAAAAGCAACAGCTTGCATTCTTCTAGGTAGGATCTATGAGAAATGGATGCCTTCTGAATTGAAGCCATGCAGCAACCTGAAAGAGTGAAATAGTTATGTTACAATTCTACAAACTGATACTTCAGCTTAAGGCATTTCTAAGACAAGAAAATATTTTGCTATTTTGCAAAGAAAATAGCATGAAAGCAGCCATGACTGGTCAACTGCAGTAAAGAACTGTTACAAACTACAGTTAGTTACGTTAGATCCTACCAGGTTTACTGTGCTTTTTTAAAAGCAGTAGCTGTCTTAGTTATTACACTGAGAAACAGCTATGAACTTCTACTTTGAATTGGGAGAGGAATCATGATGCCACTTAAATTAACCTTCCAGAAGTAAAAGCAGCATATGGAAGTTAATTATTTGTATGTCAGACTATGCCACAAACTGGTCTAATCCTCAAGACAAAGAAAGGCTGTGTAAGACCCCAGAGGAATTCCAGTAACAGTTACATTACTAAAGCCATTTTTAAAGGAGATATAGAAAGGTCTAGTACACAAATACCAGAAGTAAGGATCTTTAGCTAGTTGGTTCTCAGTATTATAAGTGACATTTGAAGTAAATACAGTGTTTTTATTCATATGCAGGACTGGAAGTGAGGACTGTCTGGTGCTGAGAGGGAAACTACCTGTGCAACCCCACACTAATCTGAGTGATGCAGGCACAGATACCCCTAGAATTTAAAGAAGTTTAAAAGAAAAGCATAGAGGAAAAATAAAAAAAAACAAAAGAAAACAAAACACACGAATACCGAATGAAATCATCTATATCCATTGAACGGGCTCGTTTTTCAGAGTAACCTGTATCTTTTAGGACTGTCTGTATTTTCTCTCCAATTTTGAAGTTTTCAGGTATTTCCTGTCAATGGAAAATAGGTTAGAAATTATATTCTACTCATAGCACAGAAAAATGTTCATTTAATTATGTCTTTTTTCCTGCTCTTAAAATAGTTTTTATTTCAAATGATAAAACTTAAGTTGTACTTTTTCTTGTACGGATTATTGTATTATTCTATGGTATCTGAATTTCTGTATCTCAGCTTATTTACTATAAATGAATCACAACAGTACTGCACATCACAGAATGTTTTATTATATTAGTAAAAAACCTTGAGATATATACAGAAAACATTTTAATAACATACTCAATTTTAAGCTTTTTCACTACAATAGTGACCCTTTTAGAGTTTTCACTAAGAAAACAAGCAAGTTCCTCCCTCAAACTCTCTTGGAAAAACTTTAACATGTTAATCTTTTCAATATTAATTTTTAGCTTTTAGAAAAGACAGTATGTAGATCACAGTACACAGGATATATTAAAAAAGAACTTACTGTATTATGTAAGGAACAATGAATTCGGTAATTATGATCCAGCAATTGCTCTACAGCACTTGATCTGAAAGAAATGCAAGTTTAGAATAGAAACTGAGCTATAACCACCTTTTTTACTTGATTGGTTGTTAATCTCTATTATAAAAACTGTAAGGACTACACAGAAATGTTCTTTTTAAACAGCTATTTTTTTTTGTAACAGAAATGGATGAGCTCTCAAACTGAAAATATTTGATAGAAGTTACTTACTTAAATGCTGCAGAAAGGGTCTTGTTTTTCCTAACAAAGGCTATCCTTACCAGACCGTCCCACTCCTGAAAATAAAATTTCAGAATTTACAGAGTAACATAGAACTATTACAAACAAGAACAGTCACTATTGACAACTTCACATAAAGGAAAATCCTTCACGAAAATTTCGCTCTAAGCAATACAAAACCAGTCGTGTCTTGGAAAAAGAAATATAAATGGAGAAAATACTTTACGCACAAGAACCTCTGAATTGTACTTTTGACCACATCTTGTCTGCTTGAGAAGGCAGATATTTGAAGTAAATCTGCTATCTTTGGGCAAGGCTGAAGTGGTCTGTAAGTGTTTTAAAAATTAAGAAGGCTATCCTGTAACATCTGAGATTACACATACTGGTCTGAAGATAAGACTTCTCACAGGTATTTCTTCAATCAAAACCTACAAAGTCACCAGACATAAGGATCTGTGGGATATATACACCACGATGAAAGGGACATAATCAGCAGCTCTCCAACTGACCTTGATCTTACCAGGATTCCAGTACACAAAGCTGTACCCAAACTGGTGGTGCACATTCTGTTAATGTTCTAATAGAAGCTTAATCAACAGAGTACGTCTTTTGGAAACTTCAATAAGTATCTGGTACTTTGTAGTAAAACTAGTACATGGAACTGAGTAGTAAGTGAAAAGAAAAATTAAGTATCACTAATATGTTACATTGAGGATACAATGGTCACCTGGAAGTTGATAGGTGGTGGTGGGTTCTTCGGCTCTATTCTTACAACACTGGATTCAACTTTGGGAGGAGGCCTGAAGTTGTTCTTTCCAACCTGTTAGTCAAGAGCAGTCAGGCAGCAGTGTGAATAAGTAGCAAATCCTCACAGCCCTTGAAACACTCCTCTTCTGTCTTTAATAGCTCTTGTTACCTCATGCAGAATGACGTACCTTCATCAGATGGTCCACTCGAGCTAATAACTGAGTATTAATAGAGAGTCTGCAGTACAGTTTAGTGTCTGGTTTTGCAACCAAACGAAGTGCAAACTCCCTTTGAAACATAAGTATTGCACACCTGAGAATAACAGAAATCAAAAAATTTATTCTAAGTAATCAATTTTTAATGTCAAAAGCCAACTAACACACTTGGAAAATACAGTTTGCCTCAGTACTTACAAGTAGTAAAAGTTTATCATAAACAAACTGCTTTAATTAGTTCAGAATGTGCTAAAAAACCCAAGAGCCAACAGAAAATTTGCTGAAGTCATCTAAGTCTCCACAAAGCTATAGCAGAATTTGATTATTAATATTGCTAAATTGATCAGCATCAAAGAGGCAGGCTAGTCTCAGAGTGCCTGACTGTAACAAATCATTTTGAGTTACTCCATGGTGAATCCGTCAAGTCCAAACTCTCAAAAAATTGGCCACTAATGTCACCAACATTAGTGTTTCAGTGAGTGAAATCAAGAATTGGTGACATACTGAACAACACACAGAAATACAACGGCAATTAGATTTTCAGCCAACACAACAGGAAGTGCTTTGGTTTTGACTCTACCTTTCCACACTACCATTTTAGGTAGGAAGGCAACTGAAATGCTACAGAGCCCTACTTATCCCTGCAATGACATCTAGTTATAATACGAAAGAGGTGTAACTCCTGTTTCATCAAGTAGACATTCACTAATCCCAAGATTAAATCTCCTCCTCAGCTTAATACATCAACATAAACTCATTTCCAGGCACTGCCAGATTTATATTACAGAAAAAATCTAGTGTGGCTCTGATCCATCAAACTGCTATTTTAAGAGCCAAAAAAAAAAATCTGATCTGGAAATATTTTTAAAACTACTTTTTTCCTATCAGGTAATACACAGCTCCACTCTTCCACATACCTGAAGAAAGGTCTATGAAGCAGTAACTTGAAAACAAAAGGTGACGAAATCTGAGGAAAAGAATAATAGCGTTACATAATTTCCAGGAAATTAGGATTAAAAAAAAAATAAAATTTGACCATACTGTTTAGCCCATACCTGGTAAGGCAAGTTAGCCACACATGCATCAAAGAATGGTAAGTCTGATTTCAAGATATCTCCAACCTTAATTTCAAGTTTGTTTGCCAGACACCTGGAGGAAGAAAAATGTGATTATCTTCAGATAAGAATGTTGCCCAGGTTTTGCCAAAGTAGCACTACGGTTTCAAGTGCTCACTATTTCCACAGTTAACACTTACGTGCCCTGGACTCTCTTCTGAAGTTCACCAACAAGTCGAGGGTCAATTTCACATGCAATAACCTGAAAAAAATTACACACTTGCAACTTTACGCAACACCTAACTGGGATTAAAATTTTAATCATAAAAACCCCAAACCCTTTATCTATTGCTATGGGTTTAAATAAGTCTTAAAAATTCCCTACTAGACTATGCACCTCTCTCCCTGTCCAAATACATGCAATCTTTACTTCATGAATGGATAACAGCAATATAGTTTGGTAAAACTACACAAGATTTACACTAACAACTGAAAACTAAATTACGGAAATGTTAAGAAAACTATCCACGGAGTAATTCTACTGATTTGAATCCAGCACATAAAGACCACAGTGTGGTCAGAGCTTGGCAAGGCGGTGCGTGGGGGGGAATTCGCACTTACTTTTTTTACTTTCTCCAGCATCTTGACTGTCAAGTTCCCGGTTCCCGGGCCCACTTCTAGAATGACATCCGTACGGCGCAGGGCAGCCTAAGGATAAACATCATTGCGCGTGCTTTCCTGGGACGCATATCGTGCAGCCATTTCATTTCAGAACAAGAGCTAAGTGCTTTGTAAAAAGATGAAACCAACTACCAGGAAAGCGTCAGAGTCGCTTAGAAAGGAAGAAGCAGGAAACAGGGAGAACAAGAATGTTTTAATGCTGGCTTGTGAGGGCCCGCTGGCCACAAGTAGAAAACCACCGAGCAAACACGCTGGAAAAAAAATGTAAGAAACGAGACACCAGAAAAGGGAGTGCGAGGGCAAAACCCGCGGCCCCGCATCTCAGGACCGCCGCCGCCGCCTCCCACCTTCTCGATGATGCTGTTGACGACGAGGGGGTTCTTCAGGATGTGCTGCCCGGCTCCGGTGTTGAAGAGGATGCCTAGGGCAGAGACCGGAGTGTCACCGCGAGCGCTCGGCTCCCGGAACGCCGCCCGCACCCCCGGCCTGGCCCGGCCCGCACTCACCGCCTGCGCCGCCCTCCCGGCGGCCGTGGCGCTTCGCGGCCCGCGCTTTGGGCATGTCGGCGGCTGCGCCGGGATTCCTCAGGAGGCACCGGGAACACCCTGGGATGCGTTGGGCTCGTCCCGGCCCGTGCTCCACGTGCCGCGCGCCGGCGCCGCTTCCGCCGCGCCCCGCGCGCCACCGGCGGGCGGGAGTGCGCCACCTGGCGGGCCGGAGGAGCGAGCGCAGCGACACAGCGGCATACCGTGTCCTGGTGGGAGGGAACCGCCAAAGCCAGGGCGGGTGGGGAGGAGTACCGGGGCTTGGTAGTAAATTATACGCGGCATCGGTGTGTTAGTCCCTGGACTACTGTCTGAGCACACGGCGTGGGTAAAGAGATAGGAGTAAAAGGAAGTGAGGAAAGGAGAGATTAATTAAAGCGAGTGGGTGGAGAAAGTTAGGGGAAGGGAAGGTTTGGGAAAGGAAGGTTTGGGAAGGTTTGGGAAGGGAAGGTTTGGGAAGGTTTGGGAAGGTTAGGGAAGGGAAGGAACATTTCTGGAAAAGGGTTGGAGGAGGGATTTGGGGGTCTTGGTTGGCCTTGTCTCCCCCTACTATATTGGTCGTCAGTACATGGCCACGTCTGTGCTGGTGCTGTCTTTTGTGGACTAGAGGAAGGATGTGTGTCCCAAAAAAAAGTGTCGAACCGTCACCTCAAGGCCCCTTGTCCAGCCACAACTTCTTTTTCACGGAGTGTTAGCTCCAACAGCCCTTGGCTATCTTCACAGCCATCCGGCTACTAGTGTTCGAGACAAATACAGTATCGCCGTATCCTCCTGGATGCGACACCCCAGTGGGCAGCCGGGGCGGCGCACGGGACAGAGCGGGCCGGGGGAGGCCCCGGGGGGAGCCCCGCTGCGGCACGGAGAGGGAAGTGTGTGGGATGAACACGCGGGTTTTGTGGAGCCAGCTGCTCGGCGTGGCCGGACTGCCGTGCGCGGAGGGACGAGGGGAAGGGACGCGACCCGGAGAGAGACCCTTCCCCTCGTGAGCGGAGGGCAGGACAGGCTGCAGGAGAACAGGGAGCAAGGGGAATCCGAGGATCGAAACGCCGTTTTTCATAGGGTGTCTCCTCCAGCAGTACGCTGTTTTGTACAAACAGCTGGAATGGCTCCTGTCACCAGTCCAGCACCTGCGGTCCAGGGCAAACCTTGGGAAGAAGGATTTGCAGAGGGTCAGTCTCCGCCAATAAGGCAGAGGGCGCGGATCCAGGCGCAGCTGTTCCCAGTCGTGGGCACCGCCGGCCGGCGGGGGGCTGGCCGCTCCCCGGAGTCCGCAGAAAAGTCACTGGACGCTAGACACATTAGTACGGAGCACACTATTTTTCACGTTTGCTGTATTTTTGACTTTCTTATTTCTTTAGCTTTACGCACTGACGTCAACATCACGCGCCTCCGCCCCCACGCCCTCCTCGACCAGACCGCCCGCAGAGCGCGGCTGCGAAGCGCTGCCAAAGCTGCCCGTGTCCCTCGGTTTATCCTGCAGCGCGCCCGAGACCCGGGAAGCGCTCCGGGACACGGGACACTGCGGGGCGCCGGCACAGGCCACGCCCCTGTAGTGAACCACGCCCCCGGTAAGCAAGACCACGCCCCCAGAACCGGAGACCGTGCACTCAGCGCGTGAGAGCCCGCCCCACTACCAGCGGCCACGCCCCTTGCCTATGAGGCCACGCCCTCAAAGTGCGACCACGCCCCGCCTCCTGAGGGCACGGCGCGGGGAGAGCCCGGCGCGGGGAGAGCCCGCCGCGTGTCGCCGGGCAGTGACGTCAGGGCGGCGCGCCGGAGGAGGCGGTGGTGGCGCCGCGGTTGTCGCCCCCGGTTCGTGCGAGGCCGGGGAGGGACGGGCTGAACGGGGAAAGCGGCCTCGGCTTCCAGCGGGGCTGCGCACCGAGCGGCGGGGCTGTGTCGCGAAGGACCGTGCTGCTCCTCCGCACCCGCCTCGGCGCTACTCCATTGGCCCTGTCCACGTTGGCGCTCCCCCAGCCGGCTCGGTGCGTGCGTGCGTGCGTGCGTGCGTGTGCCCACCCGCGGCAGTGTGTGCGTATGTCTGTGTGCATGTGTGTGCCCATGACGGCGGGTATGTATGTGTCTTTGTGTGCCCATCACGCGGGGTGTGGGTGTGTGCCCACCATGGGATGTGTGCGCGTGTGTTTGCACACCGCAGGGTGTGTCTCTGTGTGTGTGCCTGCTGTGCTTCCAGCTTTGTTTTACCGCCCTTAGGGATCAGGCAATGTGGTCTTCCTTGCCTTTTCTACTGGCTAGGGGTCTGCCCAGGAGAAAAATAGCTGCTACCTAATTCCAGGGAACTCTCCCACTTTCCCCTTGAAACAATTTTCAGTTGGGGTGGAATTAACAGGAGGGCATCGAAGGCATGTGAGGCATTAAGTTGCATGGTTTGCTGTCAAAAGTTGTGGGTTTCTTTGCAGGAAAGAGCATGTATTTGCCTTCATTGAAAGTGGTTATTCTTGCAGGCTAAAGAACAGCAGGCTTTCTGCAGAGCAGTCTTCCCTTCATCAGACAGAGCCTGAGTGCAGCAGCGGTGAGTTATTTCTCCAGTTTGTTACCTCAGAAGACAGTGGTAAAATACAGGCACGTGGCTCTTAATGCAGTACTGATGCTGCTTCTCACTTATATCCCACATGCCTTCTTTCCCATGTCTCACAGATGAAATCAGTTCTGTAATGTATTTGACATGGCTTTCAAGTTAACATCCATAGTGTATGAGAACTACATAAGTTTTTGCAAATAGCACAATCCCTGTTGATTTTTGTTTCTTGAAACTTCATTGGAACACCGTTTTTTGCACCACTTCCGTTTCTCTTGTCTCATTCTTTTCACTGTACCATTCTGCAGATGGGCATTTACTATCAAATGACACAGCAAAAGTTTTTGCCACCTATGCTTTACATACAAACTTTTGAAATTGTATCCTCAGAAGTAGAATTGATTATACTGAAATGGCTAAAACCAATGCCGGAGCATGAAGGCAGACTGAAACTTGCATTACCATCTCAGCTGTTGTGCATTAGTTTGTTCTAAAGTTTTCTGTCTTGTCAGAGAATGATTGACCTTGTGGTGTTAGTTATCCTATAAACTTACTATAAAACATTAAAAGTATTCTTCTGTTGTCTTTGTATCCATTTTGCTTTTTCTGTGTCATCAGTATGATGACAGACTCTTGTAAGTTATATCCAAGTTAATCCTTGAAATGGTCCGACTCATTTTTTTACTGCCTATTTTTTCTGTTAGATGTTTTTGGTCACTTTGGTCCTTTATGTTTAACCTGAAGGCTATTCTTCTTCTCAGATTTTTAATATAATAGTACTTCCGTTCCTTTGTATTATTGCTAGCCTTGCTCACTGCTGTCCTTAATTCCTCTGTTTCTTGGTGTTCTTTGTTTTTCTGTTCTTTGTGTCTTGTGCATGCTTTATTCAGACCTAGGTTTTAGTTTCAGTGTTAATTTTCTGCAAAAATTACATTTTCAAAGTTTTATTCCTCTATTTCTGTCAGTGGCAGTATGGGAAAAATACACTTCTAAATCTTTCCTGCTTTGGCATTTTTGTCTTTGCTGTGGTTTAAATTGTTCAAACTATAGGTAGCCCTGTTAATTTACATAAAGAAAAGTTAATATATTGGTTTTGAAAAGCCTTAGTAATGCCTGACATTAGTCATTGTGAATTTGGTGATTGCTGTAGTCATTTCTCGTTTCAAGTAGTACCTTTAATAACCATAATACTGTTAATGCTTTTGGGTTCACTGCTCAGTGGTACTGACATGGCATGATTGATGCAGATACTAAAATGTTGGAAAAGAGATTCATGGAAAAGTTTGTAAAAGTATCTACCAACTTTTCCTGAAGCTCTAGGTATCCTTGCCAATGTGTTGTATCAGCATCACTGTGAATGCTGGCATTCCTGTTACTTGTATCAGAATATGTTCTTGTGGCTATTCAGCACGGAAACTTTCACGGAAACAAATGTGCTTTGAAAGAATGTTGGAAATTTCTACTGGAACCTCCCACGCTGGAGTATGTAGCTACATAGTTATTAGTTTTATGATCTACTGAGAAGAAGCAGAAGCTCATATTTATAGGAGCTTTCCTAGTGTTAAGTGTGTATGCATTTTTCCCTTAGCTTCCACTTTATTAATTTGCTTTAGACCCCAAACTATCTTGGTAGCTCTAACTTCTCTCCAGTTTCTTCCTTCTTCAACTGAGAAAAGGGAGGATTGTGAGAACCAAACTGGAGACAGTGTTCTAGAAGCAGTGTCAGACACTGAGTGGAAGAGGATAATTATATCTTCAGAGCCTCTTGTGGTCTTAAGGTATCCCAGAATTTATTTGCATTATGATCAGTGAAACACACTGTATTTTGTGTGATACATTTACCCCTTTGTCTCCTTCTGATTTTGTAAAATCTTAACTGAATACGTTTTTGCACCTTATTACAGTGGGAAATAGTTTACTGAATTTCTGACAAAAGAAAGTAGGAAGGGATCACAAAAATTAAGTTTGGAGGGATCTGGGTTTAAACCTTTGAAGAGTTCAAACATCTAAGTCTGTCTGCAGAAATAGATTTCACTCATGCATCTGTACATGGCTGTAATTAAGACCATGTTTTGGAAGGATCCCATTAACCCAAGGTATGACCTGATGCCCTCATTGAGTCAACCATCTTTACAGAGGGCATGCTGAGTATAGGCTACTATTAGAAATTCTTCTAGTGGGAAGGGAAGGCAAGGAGAGACTTTGTCAGATCTGAATTTGTGTGCTGGAACCTGAGCATGTAATGGCTTGACATTGTTGGACGTCACGTACCTCTCCCTCCTCCTGTAGTATCCTCTGGTGTTTGTGGAGCGCTGTGCTCAGGTGGCTTTTTGGCTTGTTTGAGTTTTTTTGCTTTGTGTGCCCCCTGCTTTTTGTGGGAAATTATGGCTCAGTGATAATGTGTAAGTTTTCTCTAAGTTTATTTCACTTAGGGGAAAGAAAGTGAAATAAAAGCTGCTTGTGTCTGTTCTGCCTCCTGTTTTATGCCTAGCACATTAACCTGGCTAGCTATGTGGTGTGGAAATGAGTGGGTCATTTTACTTATTCAAACCAAAAGCTTGATCCAAACCCAATCTGTGTTCTCCCCACCCTTTCCACTTCATGTATTTAAGGGATGTGGGGAGAAGCAGAGAATAATACTATTTATTTTGATGACCATACTTCTTTATATTAGCTTAACTTGTTAGCTAGCTTAAACTGCAAATGTCAGATTGGTTCAAAATAGGATTTTTACATTTGTTTTTGAATTTATTTTTCTTTCTTTTCTTTAAGAAAGAAATTTATTTTACAAGTCTTGTGACTTACTAGAACAAACCAGAAATTGTTTAGAGGAATTTTTGAGTTATAAAGGCAGTGAACAGCTCTTTGTTCCAGTTATAGGTTTGCAATCGACTTGGCAAAATCCCAGCTGTAATGAAACATTTTTGCCATTTGTGCATCTTGCCATTTGTATTTGCTGGACATTCATTAGTGTTTTTCTAGTTAATTTTTTGCCATTCAAATCATACGGAATATACCACTTCCCTGAATATTTTACAGTATTTATAAACCTTATCTAAAAGTTGCCCCATCTTCAGGGAGATTATTATTTTTTACCTTGATTTTGCTTGTGATAGCCTCATCCAATGGTGTATGATGACTGTTGTTTACATGGTCGAAAAAGCAACTGTGCAGATTCATGAAAGATTAATCTCTTGAGGGCTGTTAAGTTCTCTGCCTCTTGCTAGGAAATCCTTGGACCTGAGTTTTCTGCATGGTGGGAGAGCATTATGTAGAAGTGTCCTGATATGGATATCTACTATGATTTTGACAGAGAAAGGACATTGACTTAAGTGAAATTTTGTTCTGACCCACTAAGCTTGGTTTGAATTTTCTTGAGGTTTTTTTTTTAACAGCAATAGGTGCTCCAGTTTTTGCAGGCAAATACAAACCTTTTCAAGAATGAGAAGCATTAATAAAAAAGGAAGCTTTGCAAATGTTTCTCTTTGATTTTTGTTGTTGGTGTTTGTTGCTGCCAAGCTAATAATTTTGAAATAAGAAAATGGAAAAATGCCTCCTGTTTTTTTGTTCACTCTTTACTAACAAACTTTGTTCACTCTTTACTAACTTTAATAAGTGTGTTTTCTGATGAGAACTGTTCTAGATGAAGTATATAAATTTTTAGTTGAAGCAAAGCTCTTTGGTTTTTCCTCCCCGTTTTCAAACACATTATCCCAGAGGTGCTACCACCATTACTGATGGGCTCAACATTGGCCAGTGCTGTGTCCATCTTGGCATTGGCTCTTGGGGGCTGGGAGAAGTTTCTGACAGCTTCTCACAGAAGCCACCCCTGTAGCCCCGCATTACAAAAATCTGGCCGCGAGTGATTAAAGGAGAAAGGTAAAAAGATTAATCTCATGAGAAATATAAAGCTGTCACTTGTTCTGCTCAATTATTGCTATAAAGAGAGATCTGATTTTGTGGTTCATTGTTTTGAAAGCAGAGTTTCTTTAACCTTAGGACCTTTAATTTTTAGTTAGGTTTTGTTGAGAATGGCTGACACATTGGGAATTCCTAGAGTTTTTTTAGATTGTCCAGGGCTAGTTCTGGGTTAAAAGGTCTTGAATATTGTTACTAGTTTTGTTTTTAAAGTAGTTTTCTAAAAAAAAAAATGGAAGTTTTAAACATCCATCAGAATAAAAGTTTGTTTCTCCAGCTTTCTTACCATTGCTGTAACAATTTTAATCTCATTTTTTCCATGAAGATGGAAAAATAAACTCTTTTTTCACATTAAACAGAAACAAATCTCAGAGTCATTAAGGTTGAAAAAGACCTCAAGGACTGAGTCCGGCCTTTGAAGATTGAGTCTAGCCTTTGACTGATCACCACATTTTCAACTGGACCCATAGTACTAAGGGCCACAGCCAGTTGTTTCTTGAACTCCACCTGGAATGGTGACTCCACTACTTCCCTCAATAGCCCTTTCCAATGCTTAACAACCCTTTCCATGAAGATTCTTCCTTATGTCCAACCTGAACCTCCCCTGATGCAGCTTGAGGCCATTTCCTCTTGTCCAGTTTGAAGGGAAGCTGTTCTTGGTTGTTGATTTAGATAACTTAAGTATATGAATGTTACCTAAAATTGCTTTTTTTAAAAAAACCCTCTAAGACCCAATTGGTGACTGTTAGCAGCCAGGTATTCTTTACTACAGTGTGCTGTGACCGATGACTTTTTGCACACAGTTTTTAGTGTCTTAGTAAGAGGCTTATAAGCCTTAGCTGTTAATAAGACACCTTGGCTGCATCAAAAACAAAAATGAGAGTTTATTCCTCTTCGTCTAAAGTTAAATTTCTGTTCAGGAATGGCAGAAAAGGGTTTCTTCTCCTTGTTTACATTCTTTCATTTTTATGTTCCACTGCATAGGGATCTCAAAAGTACAAGAAGGGGACTGCCTTCATACACAATGATGCATATTTCTAAAACTAATTCACTCCATCAAAACTATCTAACAATACACAGCTATAGCTAAATATCAACTAAGATATCTTTTATAAAAAATGTGAATTCACATAGTTCTTATCTATCTTAATTTTAATTTTATTAATAGAGCTCTTCACATGTATCATTCCACAGAATATTAGCAGGCTTCTTCTCTCAGTTTGCTGTTAACCAAAGTCATCCTACAGGTTCCATTGTTATCACTGAGGCCTCTGTCTTGGAAACTGCTTCTGACTCCTTAGTCTGAAAACCTAATGCGAGTTCCAACAATGTGCTGCATGGTCACAGCATGCCAGGCACCCTGGGAATCAGTTTGCCAAAGTGCACATAGAGATGTCTCTTTATGTAGTTTCTCTGGTACACTCCAGAAACTATTAGTTCTTGTTACATCTCAAAACTCAGATGTTATGAATATTTAGCATGTATCTGTGTTATGGAAAGTTTATATAGATGGTAAACAGATGTTTTAGTATAGACCGGAAATCAGTTGATGTCATAGTTTCTTTAATAGAAGTTTCTTTTTTTTTCTTGTAATGTTGTTTCTGTGGTCATTATAAATGTAATCTCTTGTCACCTGGACAGCAATGTTTTTCTCTGTCTTCGTAGAGGAACAGGCATTCATAGTTCAACTAATTAGCATATGTATGCTAAATAGATAAGAAAATCATGTATTGAGGAAAATGCAGTTTAATTTTTAATTGTGAAACTTAATACTATATTTTTTTAATTGATAGAAATTGTCTTCATGAATTTTAATTATCATAGTCTGAAATGGATTGTTTTATCTCTTGAAGGAAAAGGAAAATAAAAAAGTGTTAATAATCTATATCTTTGTCTGTTTCAGACAATTCCATGGTTTACTCTGCCTACAGCTGAAGTTCTCTCTATTAGCAGTTTTGCTCTTGGTTGCTGTGTTTCACAGGAGAGGTAACTGTTTTAAAATAAAGTTATTTCCCATAATTCCTCGAATCTAGTAAATGTGCTTGTAATGATAGACTTACTGTTTGCTTTTTCTGCTGAGAGATTTTTGAAAGCAAAACAGTTTAGTCACTGTACTTTGATGCTACCTGTGAGTGGGTATAATTCTACCTCTACACAGTATAGTCTAATGAAAAATTAGCTTGCGGTATTTAGAAAATATGAATGGAAAATAGCTGTCTATATTCACTGTCTTTTTTTCCTAAAGTGTTTTTCCTCCTTTTTGAATGTTGTTAGATTTTCATGGATCTCAACAGTGCTAGCACTGTCGTTTTGCGAGTCTTGACACAAGCTACCAGCCAAGATACTGCAGTGTTGAAGCCAGCTGAGGAACAACTGAAGCAGTGGGAGACACAGCCAGGTTTTTATTCAGTCTTGTTGGTAAGATACAGTGGAAAAGTGCTATTAAGTAGACTTTGAATAATTACCAGAGAATGGAGAAATCACCTAAAAGCTGAATTCTGACTAAAATTAGGAATTATCCTGTATTGTGCAGTGCCACAGACTTCTGAGAGCTATGTCATTAAACAGTAATAATTGCCTGGTTAATTATTACCCTTTTATTCCCTGCTCAGCCAGACAAGAGTAACAACACATTTGTCTCGTATGTTCAGTTTTTAATAGATAAGTATTAGGGCTAGTGATAATCAATTTTTTTAATCTCTAAAAATTGATGTTTAACATAGTGTTTCACTTACTTGTCTAATGCATTTTGTTTATGTACACCCATACCCAGTGAGGTATGTGTACTTACATGTATACCAGAGCATGTGTTTTTATCCTGTTAATGGTGTGTTAAGCAGTTTTTAACTTAATCTTTATTTTAATTTTTTTAAACAGAATATCTTTACAAATCATAGTCTGGATGTGAATGTAAGGTGGTTAGCTGTGCTGTACTTTAAAAATGGAATTGATCGCTACTGGAGACGGGTCGCACCACAGTAAGTTCTGATTTTCTTCCACTTAACCTTATACAGTTAGCTTTGTTATAGTTGGCAAACTGGTTAGCAGCAGATCCTTAGTTCACAGAAGTTACTTTAGAATTCATGGTGAAACTGATAAAACATTTCAGCTTTAGTATTCACTTGTAAACCGTTTTGTCTTTATATTGCTTCTTACGACTGCTCATGATTTACTTCCTAAAACTGAGTTACAAGGCTGGTTCATAGAGATTTTAAAGGGATACAGTGTTACAATGTCAATACCTGGACTTTCTGCTATTGTCAGGCTTGAAACATAGTAAATCTCTTGGAGAGTGGTAGAGACATTTTATTTCATTTAACCTGATTCCTATTGAATGCCTACAACGGAAAGAAGCTGTAGCTATCATGCTAGCGAGTTCTGGTCTTAGTTTTTTTTGTTGTTCTGATACGTGAGTTCTGATAATGCATGATGAAAACTTTTCCAAATAAGATCAAAACTATAAGCAGTGTTTGTGGGGACCACATCATTTACTTAAAAATTAGAAAAATGTGCCATTTTAGTATGTGATACCTACAGAATTAGGTGGTAGTGTTTTCTGCAAAGTTCTTTTTCTTTTAAAAATAGGTGTAATTTCAAGAAGACTTTCAATTCCAGAACTCATAAAGACCTGCCCGTGTTCAGTGTCTCTGGCAGTATTCTATCAAACGCTAGTCATATAGGTGGGATATCATGGTCAGATTTAGGGTATGAACTGGAATGCTAGATCCCGTTTTTATGGATTGTGAATTTAAGCCAGTGCACAAAGTATGGCATGAAGTATGATTTTCATTGTTCTTTGTTTGAAATAATGTATTTTGCCTTACACTGTAAGCTCTTCCAAAGATCCACCAAAAAGAGGGGGAAAAATTATAAAATTTTGTATCCACAGCTCATTTTAAATAGTGTAGTATTCCTTCATTGTTATGTAAAGCACTGGACTATTTGTATGTGTGGATTAGTATACTATTGAAAACATCTCCAAGCATCTGGATTCTCTTTTATGTGAAAGGATAATACCTATGTCTTTGACATGTCTCATTAATGGGATGCTCCTCAAAGTAGTGGTTCTTAGCAAGCATCATCCCAAGAAATTAAATATTGCTTCAATTTGTTAATATTTTTAAATACTTGTAGCATTTTTGGTGAAAAGAACATGATTTATTTTCTGCTGAAGCAATGACTACAATTTTACTATTTGAATTGAAGTAAAATTTCAATGACAATCTTTCAATGTAGTTTTCCTATAGTTTTAAATATAATTTAAAACTCCCAAAATTCTTGGCTTTTAGTAAATATCCTGAGGGGGTGAATTTCCAGTGCAATCCTATTTTATCCCTGGTGGTAATTTTCCTGTCACTTTTTTTCATTTTTAATGCAATTAAAGTATTATATCAATTTTAAAAATTGTTGGCTGCTGTTCAAGATTCCATGGGATAAATATGTATCAAATTTTCATTCTGTGTCCAACTGTTTCTCTATTTCTTATTTTTTTTCTAAACTTCTTATATGTGATATCATCACCCAGATGCCTTTTCTTGTAGTAGAATATGTTCAGGGCATTTTGAGAAATGGCTGTTTAAGCTGTAATTTCTCAGTTAACTGTTTTGTGAGCCAATCATATTTTGGATGCCATGATTTTTGAAGGCTTCATTGTACAGGCTGCATTTTTGTTGTCCTTGCAAAATTCATGTCTTTCATCTTGTGTCTCTCATCAGCAGCTGTACCCTCTCCATCCACAGTAGTACATCAAAGCATGTTTTGATCTACAGATCAGACTTAAAACAGCATTTTCCAGTGGGAGTGATTTTTGGAGATGAGCCTGTGAACTTTCTCCCTCCTGCTTTTTCAGGCAGCTTTCCAGATAGTTCTGGGCCTAGGTTTGTCATAGTCTCTTTTCAGGGTCAGTTTGTCCTCTTTTTTGAAATTTCTTGTCAGCTTCCTCAAAAGGTGGTCTCATTTGATGATTTTGTATGTGTTTTTTCCTTCGGAAATGGATTTTTTTGAATTCAGATGTTGATATTGCAGATAATGACCCTCAAATCTTGTTTCCTGTGGACTTTGTTCTCCTGTTTGAGTATCATGTTAGCAACTTTAATAATTCTTTTCAATTCCATGTTTTTATTTGAGTAATAACTATAAATAATTCCTCATAAGCCAGAAATTCAAATCTGAAATAACAGACTTTTTTACAAAAGAGCTCCAAAATAATTTTGTAAATATTTGGATACATTTTCCCATATTGAGAACACAGAAAAGGATCAAAGAGACTTTGTAATTGTGAATTTTGGAAGACTATGGCATAAATACTTAGAAGTTAGTCTCTAGATGAACTTTAACTTTTGGTATGTTGTAATTTAGTGCTGAAGGGAAATAACTTGCTGAGTGATACTCATTCTTCCTACCTTCTTGCCTGCCTGTAACTTTTAGATACAGATTTGTGGGACTTTCTTGCAAAGTGTTAAGGGAAGATGAGGACAGTGGTGATGTTTGTGACTCTGGCAGGGGCAGAGGTGAAGCTGGGAAGGTGGGACTATCCCTGTTCTCCGGCAGATGTCACTGTTGTATTATTAAGGCAGTAATTTTACCCAGGGTCGGTGAATCCCTACAGATCCTATATCCACAGTACCATGTGGCACTTGCATCAGCTTTGGTTTCTTTGATTTTTTTCAATTTTTAATTTATTTTTTTTTCTGGTTTTCAACCTTGCTTGTCACAAGTGTCTGTGTTTGAGGCATTCTTCTCCATGAATTTATTTCTTTTCCTGTCTTTGTTTTGTTTGCAATGGCAAAAACTTAATTACAGCATTTTTATTTACAGTAAGTAATGAACTGAATTCTTGCTACTCTTAGACTATGCATATGGTAAGTTAAATATAATTATGGAAAAAATAATTAGAGGAGGGTAAACAAAACAGTATAATAGAACAGTTTTGGTTTTTTTTTCTTTACAAACCAGGTTTCAGATGCCTTCTATTATTTTTGAAAGGGAGGTATTGTACAAGCTACATTTAACTGTATTTCAGTTGTATTAATAAGAACTCTCAAGTTTTAGAAACGGCTTAGAGTATGCCTGTATGAGTGGAAATTATATATTGCAATATCATATTTTAAAAAAAGATCATAAAAATTTATTTTTCAGAAATGTAATCTAGTGTCTTTAGAGTAATATATTAAATAGTTACCTGCAGAAAAACTTACTGTTGCAGAAATCTTTGTAAATTTGACCTAAAACAGGCATAATTTAATTTTATGCAGAGAAATCTGAAAGCCTAAGTATTGATTAAAAAAAAAATGCAATTCCTGGAAGCTCTAAATTAACTTTGAAAATAAGACTTAGTGTACAGCTCTGAATCACCATTACTTGCCCTCCTTGTGTATTATACTTTGAATGGTAAGTCTTTAATCTAGGAAATAGTGACTACTTACGTGTAGGATGTGGTAGGAAGTGAAAACTGTAATATTTTTGCCAATATTTGATCTTATGGTAAATCCTGGTGTTTTTTTTTATTTTATTGTTTTGATATTAATATTTGTCTAGATTAGTGTAAAAGCAATGCCTTAGGGACCTTTAGGCATAATTTAAAATCTCTCTATATAAAACTGGTAGGTTAATATCTGTGACTGAGGTGAGACCACAGGAAGAGGTTGTGTTTTTGTTTAATCTTCTTAATTTCCAGTCACTAGTCTTCATCAAGATGTAATTTTTACATTCCTGCTTCTAAAGTGTTGCAGTGTTAGGTAGAACTGTTTCATCTAAACAACCATAGGTGATAAAGGCTTTTTGTGAAGAAGGAACATCATTATAGCTGCTATCAGTGAATTAAAATTTGGTGGGTTTTAGTTTGATTTTTAGTTTTCTTTTTTCCTGATAGTATAAGCTATAAATACCAAGAAAAAATGAGTCATGTAAAGTCTGAAGTAGTACAGGAGTGATATGGTACTGTAACTTGTAGTCTTCACTTAAAACAAAGTATTAAGATGCCACGAAGCTGCTCTTCAATGCGGATTAACCTTTATGGCTTAGAATTCTTAGTCCTTATTATTATTTTCCCCTGCTTTTTTGGGGAATATGTCAACATACTTTTCACTCAAAGGTATAATTTTTAAAGGTCTTTACTTTTATGTACAAATATGACTAGCTTGCAGTAAAGGGTTTGTAATAAAAAAGAACTATTGCTTTGGCATGAAGAACTGTCATCTGATAACAGGATTGCCTCATTCTGGTAATTTTTTGGTTATAGTCCATTAGTATACATGAGCAAATTCATGTTCAAATCATCAATCCTGGCAGTAATAACTGTATAATAATTGTCCAATAGCAATCAGTTTGTAATTGGTGCAGTTTTATGTTTTTCATTATATATCTGTGTATCTATTCTGTCAACTCTCTCTTCTGCCATTTGTTTTTACAAAGGCCACCTCTGGTCTCAAAACTTGAGGTTAAAAGGCCTCATAAGTACTTGTTTCACTGTTGACTCTCTTTTTAAAGATATTTGAAATAGTTGGAAAACAAGAAATGTTCTTTTGATAGCATTTTTGATAATTTCATATGAATTAATAGTAGTTTTTTATTGAAAGTAAGTAATATTCTAACAAATATATCCTGACAGTGCTCTTTCTGAAGAAGAAAAAACTACCTTGCGTGCTGGACTTATCACCAACTTTAATGAGCCAGTGAATCAGGTTAGTACTGAATGTTTGCTACGCTTCCATCAAATGGTTTTATTGGTATATAACTTGGGTTTCTTTCTTTACAAAGTGTTAACAGTAATAAAGTTACAGCTTACATAATGTGTTTCAGACAGATCCTTATGTTGAAGTGATATCTTTTTCTATAGATCATAATTCATAACATTTTAGAATCACTTTGTTTGAAAACAAGATGTTTTATCTCTCTGATTTTTTTTTTTTCCCTTTTGTTGCAGTGACTGTTTGTGTTGTCCCTTGCTGTTTATGCAGCCACTTGATGAAGTGGCTCAGGGAATGGATGGAACTCAAAAATAAGCTGACTCTGAGTGATTTTTGGTTTTTTCCAGCTGTGTCTGTTCTCTGACCTGACTCTCTGTATGGCCACAGAAGGAAGTGTAGTGGTGGTGTGACAGGAATGAGTTGTAGAGGTAGCTGCTGGATAAACCCACCAGCAGTATTGCTGTTACATGTCTAGTTACAGCATTAATGCATTTTAATAAGCATAATAAAACTTCAGTGTGATGGTGTCTTCCATAAAGTGACTAATTATAAACTACTATTTTGATTTCAATAAAAATTGTTATATTGAGAATCCTACTAATGTTAAGGACTCAGAGTATGCCTGTACTAGATAAGTCAATCTTCCTTCTACTAACTTTTTCTTTATCATGGGAGTATGAGTATCTGCAAGGAAGTATATGCTAATATTTTGAGCTAGATCTTAAAGAACTTTTTCAAGAAAGTACAGAAATGATTGGCATAAGGTAAAGGTTAAAAAGAAAAGGTATTACACATAAACTTCTGTTTTGCAAATAGTTCCTTAAATTATTAGGATGCCTTAATGTGATTAATATTATTTCTAGGATTATAGCAGTTTACCAAAATTTAGTCATGGTGGAAGACAATTTGGAGTAGAATTATAAGTTTTAATTTCAAATGTTATTTTAAAAAAAGCAGGTGTGTAGAAAATACTTCAAAATATGTAGTGCAGATATAATGTGAATGTAGAAAATATGAACAAATATTTTTTGTTTCTTTATTTCAACCAAAAAGAAGCTTGTCAAGTTAGACCGTAAAGTGTATGTCATTCATGCTTCTATTAGGTGGTATATACTTTAACAAATATTTAATTTGGAAGAGTTTGCATTGTTTTTCATATATAAATGGGTAAAACAGATATAAAAACTTAGTATTGAGAGCATTGTTTCTAAAATAATTCAAACTTTTTAGCAACAGTTTTTCCATACCTTCATTAGTCTTTAGTCACGTTATGTGCCAAGACAATAGCATGGCATATTTCATAATTGTAAATTCCACTGCTGATGAGCAGTTCTGCAGTTCTGTGACTACAGTTGAAGCTGAGGTTACAATCCTTTCAAATGAGGTTTTAAAGACTAGTGGGTTTATATTTTAATTTATGTTCTTACGGTATTTCTGGGATGCCATTTTTTAATATGTGGAGGATTTTGTTTTGTTTTTATGCCATGAATGTAAATAATTGCCCAAACAATGTGTACAGTATTATGTAGTCCATCTCCCCTTTTTTCTTCTTCCCCAATCTGTCTTACAGGTATCTTAAGGGTTTTTTTCAGAAGAACCTTTCCATTTAGTCCCCAGCAGACTTGATACGTCTGAGTTTTGATATCCCGTGTTCCTGATGAGTCCTCTTTTCCAGTCACAGATAGTTCATAACAGGGTGGCTATCTGCTCGTGCTTTTTGTGTCACTCAAGGCAGAAAATTGACTCCTACAGTTTTTCTTTTTATACATACAAAATGTAGAAAACAGATATAGTATTGAGATGTGATGATACAAGCTGACTTCCAAGGGAGGCGAAGAAGAAAAGAGAGTGTACCTTATGTTAACAGTGTAATTTCCATGCCCTCTGTAAATATTTACCAAATGGAGGGAACGGAGCAACAAATATTCCTTAAATATATGACAGCTGTATTTTTTTTAATTTTTTTTAAATTATTTAACTTAAAAAACCAGTTCTTAAGGAAAAAATACTCTTGGCTTCCCAGGAGAGATTGCTTCTTGTATCATATATGGAGAGGAGTTTGCTTGCTATCCAGTGTCAATTGACATAATTTGATCTGATAATAAGTAAGGCTTCTAGCTCTTCCTTGGGAATGTTGGTATCATTTTCCTGATAAGCAGGTTGGTAGGAATGAATATTAAACAAAGCTGTGTGGAGTGATCAGATTCTGGATGAAACAGCAGTAGAGGAGGGCACAGCTATTCCCTCTTAGTACTGTAAATTGGTTGGATTACTTCTGGTAGTTTAAGAAGGTAACATTCCTGAGGCTGAAAGTGTGGTGGTATAGTAACAGTGTGTCAGACGTGAGGGCATCTGCTTCACTAATCCAGTCAAGGACCTTTTCAGTGGAATTGCGGTAAGAATAGGGAAAATAAGAATGCGAAATCTTTTGGATATTTTAGGTGACGTTTTGAGGGACCATACAAAATTTAGTAAGGAATGTTTAGGGAAAGGTAATTGCAAAAGTGCAATAGACAGAAAGAGAGCATGAGAAGGGCCAGTTGTGTAAATCATGTTTGGTCTGTACCTTTGTCTGAAGAGACCCTGTGCTTAATCCTTTCTTCTGACTGCATTCCTTGGTGTGTAATTTCACTCTGTTCATCACATGTGTGGGCTGCAAGGTTGAGGTGCTGGCTCTTGGCAGGACTGATGAGAGTGGGATTTTGGGTCAGTAACCAAAGTCAGATGGTGGGAGTAGTTGCAGGTACCCCTGGCCTGTGATGTGAGTATCTGGAGCAAGAGAGAGTCTCAGCTTCAGCGAGGGGGATAGGACTGTGGTTTATAGGCACCAGTGCCTGAGGTGGGAATGGCTCTGTCTAAAAGCTAAACTAAGGTAGAGCAAAATTAAAGTTGATGTGTATTCAGCAATTCAGCAGTCTGTGTTCGTAGAAAGTGGTAGAAAAGATCTCTAAATCAAAAATAGTTCCCAAATAACTATTTCTTTGTTTATGTGATTTCCAGAACAAATGAATTTAGTCGTCTTTCATTAAAATTTAAACAAGGTATGAAGTTTAGCATTTTATGTAAATAAAATACTTTTTCTCCACATTTTTTTCCATTCAGCAAGTTTAAAAATAGCTTCGGAGAAAACACAGAAAAAATCTAGCAAATCATAATACTCTTTTTTGATTCAGGTTTCATGTAACTTAATTTCTGTGTTGTACATTTCCTGAATATCCTTTGACTTTATCTATGTTTTGTTTTGCTTTTTTGCAGATAGCTACTCAGATCTCTGTACTGATTGCCAAAGTTGCTAGGGTAGACTGCCCAAGGCAGTGGCCAGAACTTATACCCACTCTTGTAGAATCTGTGAAGGTGCAGGATGATCTTCAGCAGCACAGAGCACTACTTACCTTTTATCATGTTACAAAGACCCTGTCATCCAAACGACTTGCTGCAGATAGAAAACTTTTCTATGATGTAAGTACTGTGATGCATTCAAACCACATATTGTACATGCTTGCCTCTTCTGGGTTTAGCTGGCAGAGCATTAATGACATGTCTGTGGACTTCGATGTCTGCCCTTGAAACGGAAGTGCTCTTATGTTGGTAGATACATGTATATTATGAAATAACTGGAAGTCAGTTCCTAAGTGAAATGATTTGGGGATATTTATGAATTTTGCATGCAGCTTGACTGTTGTTACCTTAATTTGTGCAAAGAAGTAGAGTTTCATCTACAGAGCAGTATTTGCATATCAGCCTTGTCAAGCCATACAACAAATTTTACTTGGTATGAATTTATGGTGTTTTTTTGGAAGTGAGCTCTGGATTCATAATTCTCTATAGCCTTTAAAAAGTATTGTGTTGTAGACTTCCATACTACTGTATTTTTGTTTTTTATCATTGGTGGGCAGGTGTTTGGGATTTTTTTTCCAGACCAGCTCTCCAGGTTAATTAAAAGGCAAGATGTGAATGCAAATGCCAAGTCTTTTCTCATACAGCTTACATTCTCCATTGTAAGAATCCGGTGATTAGAGGATTTAACTTTCATTGTAGGCTGTGCATCTCCAGACCCATTTGGAGCTAGGTAATGATGCAGTACAGTTAACTGAAATTAATGAGTTAACCATATTTTCCAAACATGTTGCATTTGAATTTTCAAAATTTTGTTTTATTCTTCCATTTTAATGAGTTTTTAAAGCACAGAAAATGAAGACTGTTTATGGAGCCTTACCTATTTGTCTATACAGAGGAAAATCTGTGTAACCATTGAGGTGAAATTTTAATCTTCAGGAGTCCAAGGCAATGAGCACTGACTTCTGTAAATAGGACCTTTACTAACCTTAGCCAAAGCCAAATGAACCAAATAAACAAGTCATGTGCTTTTGGTTCCACTGATGTAAGATATAGCAGACTGAGTGCAGACTTCCTTAATTATGAAGCTCTCAAGTGCTACCATAACTGTGTGAGAAATTCTTCGTCTTCTGTTTATAATTCAGATACCTTAATCCGTCAATCTCTGTCTGGAAACTGTAAGGTTAATTGAGGTTGAGATTTGTTCAGTTCTACCTGATTAGAAATTGTCATTCTATATTTTAAAAAATTTGAGGGGAAAAAAAGTCAGTGTTTGTAGCTATCAACAAAATAAGCTTAGTTTTGGTATAGGCATTGTTAAATATTTTTATTAGACAGAGGTGTGTAACCCCTGTGTCCCAGAGTAAGCTGATTCAGATATTGACTATGCTGCAAGATAGACAGTTTGAGTCTTCTAGGAGAAGAGGTGATTAGGTTGACTTTTTGAAGCTTCATACCATACTATACACTAGCTGCTATATTTAATGAAAAACAGGAGGCTTAAACAGTTATCTTTGAGGTGAGAGTCATAGATCAAAGTAGATAGGGTGACCACTGAGCCTGTCATAAAATCTTCAAATTAAGGCAAGGTATTTTCCTGAAAGATATCTTTGAGTCAGTATAACTCAGTACAGCAAAGAAGCAAATTGAACATTGTGGCCCATGATATACAAGATCGATTAAATGATTTAGCAGTCTAAACTGACCTTTAAAATATTGGGATTTATTATGCTATGACAAAGTTCAGGAAATATGTTCTTGATCTTTCTTCCTTTTGCAGCTTACATCTAGTATTTATAGCTTTGCATGTTCCTTGTGGAATCATCATACGGATACATTCCTACAGCACATTTGTGCAGGGAATGAAGCTGCAGCTGCAAATTCACTAGAAAGGACCTTGTTATCATTGAAAGGTAATAATATACAGAGATATTACATAAAAAGAGTGAAATAACTTTTTTCACAATTAATGAATTTTTGGTGAGTGGTTCACATTTTCTGGAAGAATAAAACCCGTTAGGAAACCAGTATTCTTGGTTTATTTTACCTTACGTCTAGCAAGACAGGAGGACTTCTCATGTGGAAGGGAAAGCCAATAGTCTTTTTTCTCAGTATGCACCAGTCCAATGTGCTTGTTGTAAGAAGTCAAAGTCTAAGAGGTGAGAAAGTGGGGGGCATAACAGGATACTTTTTACATGTGTTATAATTTGGGTTTGCATATTTTTTGGCACTTTCTTGAGGAAGCTGAGCTATGTTTCATTCAATTAAGTTCACCTGGTGTCCAGAGAAGAGCTAATCTTAGCAGTCAGTTGATCTTTAGGTTGGTGCTCACATGCTTGCATTGGAGTAAATACATATCCTGACTGTACTTTGCTGCTTTGAAGAATTGAGATGTCCCTGTGCGTTGCTTGCTATGTAGATAATACCTGTCTTGAATTATTTCACAAAGTGCAACATGCAGCTTTTCTGCATTACCGACCATGGTAAACCTGAGAGGACAGCAAGCTTAGGGGTCTTGCTTGACTGTAGTTGGCCCTTTTCCTACTGCAGAATAATTCAGAGGTTGAATACATAGTTTTTACAGAATTCTTCCTCATTCAGTAATTCTTGGAGTTCTCTTCATTACACAATAGCATTGGAGTTCTCCAAATTACACAATGTCCTGAATTTTAAAGTAATTTGAACCAGGTTAATGTTATATATGGATTAGGCATCCAGGGGCCTAAAATTAAGTGTATTTTTTAAAATGTAGAGTGGGAAGAAAGTCACAGGAACTGGAATTATAATTGTGTTCTCAAATCTGTTGCAAAGAGTTGATAAATAACTACAAAGTTTTTTGCTTTTATTTCCCCCCTAGTGCTTCGGAAACTAACGGTTCATGGCTTTGTAGAACCTCACTGGAATGCAGAGGTTATGGTAAGTGACATGTATATGTTTCTAGTTATACTTTATAAATATCTTGTGATAATTTCAGGTGTTATTAGAGCTATGTTTGAAAATCATTGAAAGGCACACATTTGTGTTATGTAAAGAAAGACCGAACAACACACTCTCGGAGTTGTCTTGGGTTAAGAACTGTCCTAGGTAGATCCTATACCCTGTGGCACTAATGACATGATGTTAAAAAAAAAGGTACCCCTTCCAATTCGCACATCACATGATGGTGACACCACTGTTGCTCACTGAAAGATGTCTTACACATACTCACCCCTCTCCAATAGAAGTGTTTTCATTTATTGATAAATGTGATGCCATATTTGTTCTGTCACATTCTGTTGATGGAATTTGTTTCACTGAGTTAAAAACCTGTGATATGCAGCCCATGGAGAGGGGAGTGAATGTCAGAAAGAAACCCAAGCACCTTCCTTAACCCCAAATGCTGCCTGTTTTTCTGGAGTAGCTGAGTACCTATGATCTATGTCCTAAGCTAGAAAGCTGATAACAGGATAGAACTGGGCAAAGGTATTTTAAAGATATGTCTATAGTTACCTATCCCTCATTCTGCTAGGGATGCTATGCTGTTTGTGTAGTATTGATAAGGTCAGTTTGGATCATCTATTCAGTCAGCTTGCTAGATAATTATTAGTTTCATGAGGAATTATTTGTTTAAAATGATCAAATAGTTAAAAGTGATAAGGTCATGTCTGAGCTGGTAATGCATCTGAACTGATTTCAGTTTGACACAAATTTGCTCTCATAATAGAGTGCAAAATAATCGTCATCTTTAAAAAGCACATACACTTTTGTTTTTTAGGGATTTCTACATGCTGTATTTGAACGGCTGAAACAGTTTCTGGAGTGTAGTAAGTATTGTGATATTTTTCAATTTTAATTGTTAAACATTGGAAGCTGGATGGAAACAATAATCAATTAGGTGCAAAGTGTGTTTTTAGAAGTGCAGAACTATTGCTTTAACTGTTTCTGAAACTGTCACAGAAGAATTCAGTAAAAGTGACTGTGTATAAACAGACTAAAAATTCCACTGAATTATTGTATTTGGTGTCACGGAACTAAGGGAGAAAAAGATCTTAGGTTGTAGATTGACAGGGTGTCTCTATTAAAATAGGGTGGTTCTACTAAAACCCAGATCATCTTGGGTTTTCTTCTTTGGGAGGGTTCTGTGTTTTTTATTTTTTCAGGAGTTTGTTATGTATCAAATGAGAAATGAAGACCGTATTCAAATCTTTGTTTTTTATAACTGGAAGAGTAGTAGTCTGAGAAAAGCAGCCACAGTTTAACACAGTCAACAGAATCAGAAACATAACTGGCAAGTATTAGTGACTTTGCAGGAAAGTTACCTGAAGCAAGCAAAAGGAAGATGTTTGCATCTGAACTCA
Source organism: Formicarius rufipectus (assembly GCA_013399695.1). Classification (NCBI taxonomy): domain Eukaryota; kingdom Metazoa; phylum Chordata; class Aves; order Passeriformes; family Formicariidae; genus Formicarius; species Formicarius rufipectus. Next base: position 272,327 of record VXAU01003006.1, on the reverse strand, counting down.
CTTCTGCTTCCTTGTAATGGATCTGGTGTGAGCCATTCATTCCTTGGAAGCATGCCAGGTCATTATTCTAGGATTCAACAATGCTTTTTCAGAGAACAGATGTCTAAATTGAGTAGAGTGATTTAATTTTTTTTAAAATCTATAAGCTGTATATGATTTTAATATTTTTGATATTTTGGTGACATTCCTTGGCTCAGGAGCCTGTATGTAGGTAAAAGGGGCTGATCTAGGCTTTGAACCTCATTTCTAGAAGAGATGGAAAGTGCCACTATTTGCCCCTTTTACTGTACTCTAATCAGGTGCTTTCTGGCCCTTCTTTCATTTTTGACAAGATGGGTGCCTAGTTTGAACAGATTGAGTTGAAGGCCATCTCATTCTGAAATTTGGCGATTATTGTAATGCCCTAGAATATGAGGACTTTAGGATTTGAGTGTCCCAAGACAAGAACTGAGCTGAATCTTGCAATTTCCACTTTTCTAATCAGTAAGTTGTTTTGCAAAAGCAACTACCTTACAGGATTAGCATTTACATTTATTATATCATGTTTTGCACCTGTATTACCTTCATTATGGCCCTTTTTTTTTAAAATAAAATCTTTATCTGTTTGCTTTTGTTGTTTTTTTGATTTGAATTTTTTATGTTTTTTTGGTTTTTTCCTTTTTTTTTTTAACTGCAGAATGTTTTCTCGTGTCCATAGTAAATCACTCTTTAAGGTGGAATTTCTAGAAAAATGCATAATATTACACAGTAAGGATATACAATAGTATTGTTAAAAGGATGTTCTGATAGTTTTTAGTGCTTATTTACTTTTTTCTTATGCTAACATTTACTTCATTGCATTTGTTGCCAGTTGTTGTAGCCTATCAAGTACAGTGAATTTCCTTGCAGCTAAGTTAAATGGTTAAAGATTTTTTTTTTTTTTCCTGATGCTCATTACCCTGAATTTGACTTCGGATTTATTCTACCATAAAAGTGTTTTCTGGTTGACGTAATCCCTGAACTACAATAAAAATAAGTTCCTTTCCACTGTTAATGTTTTAAAACTCAGCTATCCAGAAAGAAAAGGATAGGGTGAAAAATTACAGTTGTTAAATGTCTGATTTACCAGGTAGAAGTATAAGACCAGAAAACATATGCAGAGATCGTTTAGAGAAGACTGTAATTCTATTCACTAAAGTGGTAAGTAAATTCGTCTTTCAGTTACTGAGTATCATATTGTTCTGGAGCAGCGGACCCCATTCAGATATGTATGTGCTTTAAAGTGAATAGATTTCAGCTATTTTAAAGAAATGGAAGGTACTGCAACTTAAAAATTGTTTGTTATGAGATGTCTTTTTGTAGAAAAGGGTGTCTGTTTATTCGTGCTGATGTAGGTTGCAGCAGTAAAGAATACATTTTCATAGCTGAAACAAAATTAAGTGCTTTCCATAAGTAAATTATTTATCCAGGATTTTGCTTAAAATAAGAATTTTGGAAGTTTTCTGTAACAATGGTAAGGGCATTGACGAATAAAGAATAGATAAACTGTTCATCCTATGTTTTATAAGGAGTTAGCTAACAGAAGGTAATTTTAGCATTATCACTCACTCTGGTTTTCGTTGTGAAGTTATGAAACATACAGCTGCGGGCGTTGGCTGAGTGGCGTAGGCCACCATCTCTGGAGCCGGCTCCTCTGCTGAGGATGCCAGAGGACCTCGCTGTCACTGTCTGAGCGTGCTCGGCCGTGGCAGATGAACCTCAGGAGTAAAGGGGGTGGGGCCAGTTCCGCGCACACTGTGCCTCACCTGAAAAATGCACTGCGCAGGCTTATCCCAAAATCTTTGTTCGTGAAGTCTAGCCATATATACATACAAAGTTCCCATTGTTTTCAGGCTGTTTAGGGACTGTGGATGTATTTCAGCAAAATTGAAGATGTTCTGACTAATATTTTTGGTCTTTGTCATAGTACTTATATGGCAAAAGTGCATCTTTTTTCAAAGATCTGAAGAGGAAATACACTTGATTAATGGATAATGTACCATTTAGTAATTCAGATGCAAGAATTTATGTTTAGGCATTTTTGCAGTAGTAAAGGAGATTAAAGGCATCCACCAGTATATTTTAACTGAATAGTTGGAAAAGCTAAGTTGAGGAAGCAAATGCTTGTACTGGGAGATAAAAAGAAAGTTATATCCCTCATGCCTCTTTTACCTACAGTAATTCTATCAGGAATGAATTATCTGCTGAAATGTTCACCATTTCAAATAAGGGTAATGTACTTTATTTACTTCTAGCAAGCTGGTCTAGTTTAGAATGGTTATGGTTCCTTAGAGTTAAAAAATGAAGTTATTTTGAAACCAAATCAAGAACTTTTGTGTTAATTAATGCTTTTTTTACCATTGATACTTCCTAATTTCCCATTCATGTTCAGTTTTCTTTTATATCAGTTGATTCTTGTTTTTGATGACTAGTTAATTAAAGAATTTAATAAGACTTGTTCAGAAAGTGTTTTGATCTTTTTCTTATTTTAGCTTTTGGACTTCCTGGATCAACATCCTTTTTCATTCACTGCTTTGATCCAGAGATCATTGGAGTTCTCTGTAAGCTATGTTTTCACAGCGGCTGGTGAAGGAATTGTATTTGAGCAGTTTATTGTACAGTGCATGAATCTCATTAAGATGATTGTAAAAAATTACGCATACAAGCCATCCAAAAATATTGAAGGTACTGCTTTTATTTACTGAAACCTCTTTTTGTGTCTTCCGAAACATTTTGCTACTTATTCCCGACAGTGTAACTCCTTTATTAACATCTTAATAATCAGTAAAACCTCTGTCTCTATTGTAATCATTCTTATTTTAATTTTTGAAGTATTACTTGAAATATATGGATAGTGACTTGCCAAAGGAAATTTAAATACAGAATGAGCGTGAATAGGTTTTCTTTTTTGATTCCATTTTCACTGAACTAATTTAAAGAAGTATTGAGGTATAGAACTCAGTTTATTTTCATCAATTATTTTGTTGCATCTTTCCTTTGAGATATATTTGATAAAATTAAACATTTGCTGTAATTAACTACTAGCAGTACTCTGAAATACATAAACATGGTGGATTTGAGAGGCAGTTGAATATAGAGCAGTTTATATGCTCTCCTTTGCAAGACTGTGTTTCCTTTTGACAATTCATACATTGCTGTATGATGAGATTAAAAAACTACCACAACCTTCCACATTAGCTTGATGTGTGGCAATGACTAGATAAAAATTAGCATTCTCTTTCTAAATCTGGAAGAAAAGGTTGCATGAAAACACTGGTATATGTTGGAATATATTACACTAATCCAGTGCTTAAAATTCTTCAAAATCTGTATTTCAGAGTTATTCCATAGTTTTATAATACTTTAGAGGACCCTAAATCTACTGATTATTAACAGAAATTTCTGCTTGCAAAAGTACATAGTGGTCTTTGAGTTTTGAAATAATGTCTAGTCACTTGAAACAAGAGAAATGTAGCACATTCTAGTGAAAGTTTGACTTCTCAAGAATGGTATGATTACAAAAAATGTAGAAGAGAAGATTTATTTTTCTTCATTTCTGATTGAGATATAGTTTTTGTGTTGGTTGTGCAGCATATAGTATTTGGCTTTATCGATGCTTTCTTTAAACAATACTAACTCCTAAAAATCCAAAGTGATTTCTAAGATTGTATTTGGATAAACTTTTTGAACAGGTATAAACAGAACTTTCTTTGAGTTCTGTGTACTTTTAAATTCAGTAATGCTAACAAAATATAAGTGCCCAAGGCCGGAAGTAGACAGGTTTTCCTCTCAGCTAACTAGTGTCTGAAAAGCATGTGAATATTTTGTGGAACCCTGACAACCCTTCAGTCTAACTGCACTGTCAGAGAGCTCTCTTAAAAGTACATTAATTTGGGAGTTTAACTTGATTAAAAAAAGTATGACATGAAAGTCTCTTAAAGTCTGTCATTAAAATATATTTTTTCTTTTTTTCTCAGGGGATAAGAATGTTTTATTTTTTGATTTCTTTCTAATTTTACTAGACTAGTCTTTGGTCATAAAACCACTTCATTGTAATTCAGAGTTTTCTGTGTTTTATTTCAGACAGCAGTCCTGAAACTCTTGAAGCACATAAGATAAAGACAGCTTTTTTCACATATCCAACACTAATGGAAATATGTAGGAGATTAGTCACTCACTATTTCTTGCTGACAAAGGAGGAATTGACCATGTGGGAGGAGGATCCAGAAAGCTTCAGTAAGAAATAATTGTATAGTTGCTTTCAATTTTATTAGATACTGGTATAAACATTTGATATCAGCATTGCCTCTACAAGTTGCCTAATGCAAATATTGATAATTTTATTTCCTGCAGTTTTCTTATATGGACAAATATTCCCTCTAGATGTTCTTTTCATAACAAGAGATTTCTCAGTAGTCTATGAGAAATATGTCTTATATTCAAACACCAAACTTTATTTGAACCATAGGTGAAATAACACTTTTTTCTTTTCTTTGCAAAATAATAGCTGTAGAAGAGACAGGAGGAGATTCTTGGAAGTACAGTCTCAGAGTAAGTGTTTCAATTTGAAAGAAAAAACAGTAAATAATCCTGGATGCAGTTCTTGATAGTCTTGTAACCAAGAGAGGTGATACCTGGTAGAAAGATGGTGCTTTTTAAAAAAATTCTTAAGGAAATTTCTTTAGAATTACTAAAAGTTAACATTGGTCCTTTATCACTGCTCAAACATGCTGAAACACACGGGAAACTATCACTTCATGTTTTAAGAGGGAGGAAAAAGGACTTTGCTCCAGCATTTATATTATGTAGTATATGGTCGTGGTTAAAGTCAGCAGAAGTTGCCTCTTCTTTAAACTGGTAACTGATGTTATAACTTCATTAGCAGACATGATGAATAAAGTTTCACAGACATTTTTATTATTTAATTACATAACTTAATTATTAGTTAATTTATTTCACATCACAAGTATGCTGTTATAGTGAATCCCAGTTGTCACTGCTGTAGTTAGCTTGGCAGAGAGATCTCAAAGTTTATTTTCTGGATTGCTTTCATTTGAAAGCTGAAAAACCCAACCCTGTGCATCTAGTGTGTTCCAGTTAAAAATAGGTGTCTAGTTCACATCACTCAAGTAGAACTAATCCAAAAACAACCTGTGATACACCTTCAGTGTGGTCCCTGTCTGCTCACATCAACCATTTCACTCCACTGATTCATTGTTTTGCCACAGAACTGGCTGATACAATTGCAACTATCAAACTCTTGCTAGAGTTAAACATAAAGTATGGTGGGAAGAATGGTATTATGGTATTACATGTAATACTAATTTTGCTACAATATATTGGACTTTAAATTATGACCTTCAGTGCAAGATATTCAGTATTTGAAGTTTTAACATGCAATGTATTTGAGTTGCCTTTATTTTAATAGATTCTAAATCACATCTTTTAATTTTTCAGCCATGCACAGAAGTTCTTTTTATTGACATTTTCCATGAATATAATCAGACTCTCACCCCAGTGCTTTTAGAAATGGTTCACAGTCTACAAGGTAAGTTCTTAAAAAAATAAAAGAAGTGTAAAAGTGTAAAATTCTTTTACTCTCATCAACAGTTAAGCAATTTTGCCTTATAATACCTCATTTTATATAATGCATTCACTCTGTGTATTTGAAAGGACATGTTCATATTTTAAAATTATTTCTAAATCTACCCTAAGAAAATGCATTGTGTGTCTAGGAGGATGAAATCTTAAGGACTCCTTACTTTTCATTGTAACTGTTTTAGATGATTGTCAAAGATTGGGGCATTTCTACTTCCACGAGGTTCCAGGCTTTTGTGAGAGTGGGCCACAAGATTAATGAATTCTGTAGGTTGTTTTTAATTGGGAACTTCCCATACAAATGTAGCAAGGCAGTTTATGCCATGTCTCTGTCAAAATCCTGGGGAAAAAAACCTGAAACTTTTAAAGAAACATTTAAAGTTTGGTTTTCTGTATGAAATTTGAAGTATTCGTACGCTGAGGAGTGTTTCACGTTTTCTTTTTGTTTTAGTCTGATTCTTTGCCCCCAGTTTTTTAATGTCCAGGAAACATAAGTGGGAATGGCTTTTTTTAACTCTGTAATTTTAGCTTAAGTTTTTTCCCCAGCTATGTCTTAGCTGACTTATATTGTATTTGAGCTTACCGGGATTTAGCATTGCATTCTATTTAAATGTACTAAATACTCATTTTCTGAGGGTGATTTCTGACTTCTCAGAATCTCTTCATAAATATCTTTGTAAATATAGATTTTGAGTTGGCTTGCTGTTCTGTGGTACTGGGAATAGCAAAAAGTTCCTTACAACAGCTTGGCACAGTTAATGTGTTTTCAAAAAATTATAGGAGTATTAATAGGGTACTATGGTAAAAAGCACACCTGGACTTTTTTTCTCTCCTCGAGCCCATAATGGCCACTTCTGCATGTTTACAACTTACGATTTGCTGTTGAAGTGCTACGTGATATTAAGAATTCAGTAATTCTTAAAATTTTGGAAACTCTTTACTTACATGCTTATGTTTACATGCACATGTATGTATAAAGTATGTGGGAACTGTGTCTGGGACCCTGTTGGAAATACTGCTGTGTGGTTCACAGACATCTACAATTTGCAGGTTTTGAATCTGTTCATTTAAAACACGTGATTTTTGACTTATGTGCATGTTGCTGTTTGAAATCTTGATCTCCAAAGTAGTAAGTCAAAAATAGGGTGTGAAAGCAGAGGATTTGATTCTAGCATATTCATTGAAGAAAGTATCAAAACTGAAATGACTGAAATTGTAAATTCAACAAAAGCAGCAAAACAGTCTTAATCCAATGTTTGCTCGCAAAAAACATTGAAATGCAAAGTTGCTTGTGTTCCTTGTTTTAGTGACCCTTTTTTCTTTGTTTTAACTCTGGGTTGTAGGATCTACCAACATCGAAGATACCAATGCTATACTGATCAAAGATGCTGGTAAATGTTTACCTTTGAAGTAACAGAACTGCTTTTGTGTATGCATTTGACAGCTAAAAAATTGCATGAAGAATTTGAAGGATTAAAAAAAAATTAAAAAATTACATAATAGGAAAGTGGGACATAAATCCTAATTCTTTCAGTTCATGTCAGTCTGCAGTTTTTAAAATGCTTATGCAAAAATATGGTGTTTTTTGGCTTTTTTGTGAAACAAAACTTTAGACAATCTTTACTGTCCTGTCCTTTCTGGTCTGCAACTAAATGACCTTCAGTGCTTCCATGGAGATTGTCTGTCCATTTTACATGTACTGAGATTTTATGGCAAAGGAAAAGAATTGTTTCTGATGAAACCATCCTTGATATTAGAATAAGATCGTCACTGTTCTTTCAGTTTCCAGCTATTTTCAAGAGTCTGAGCTTTCTTTAATGTTTTTCTTATACTAAAATTTCCTCCAGAATTCACTGTGGTCTGATAAAGCTTTCTAAAAGAAAAATACACTGTTGCTTTGTTTTCTTTATTATGCTCAGGTTATCAAAAATGTGATTTGAATCAATTATTTAGTATTAGAAAATGAATCTTTAACCAAACAATAAGCATAACTATTGTTTTTCCCCAGTGTATAATGCGGTTGGACTGGCTGCTTATGAACTATTTGATAGTGTGGATTTTGATCAGTGGTTTAAAAATCAACTATTAGCAGAACTACAGGTTTCTCATGACAGGTAAACTTATCTTGGTTTGTTATGCCTTCATCATTTAAAAAGAAACTGTTGATATAAATCTGATAATACATAATGTCTAATAACTGCAGAGTTGAAAAATATTCAACCTTTAAACGTATTCATTAAATGAGCAGAGGTATGAAATACATACAAATAATGAATACAGTCACTGAAGTGATAGTGTTCTTAACACTATGTTTAAATTAGTATATGGTGGACACTTCCAGGGTTCTGTAAAAGTATATTAAGTCTGTCCTCTGCCATATATTTGATTTGATTGAGCCTTCTCAGGACAACCACTTGCACATTTTAAAGGAAGATATTTAGGTCTCTGGAGACTGCAGTGTTCTTCAGGCAGCAAAGTCCAACTGAAATCTGTGGAAATAATCTCTGTAAAACTGTAGTTCAGCCAAAATAGTGATTGGTTCTCTGTTAGATTAAGTACAAATCTTGTGGACCTCTCTTCAGTTAATTTTAACTGCAGTAAAGAGGGGAAGTAAGGATATGGGTTATGTTGTAAAGTGTGAATGATTACAGGCTGGTTCTAACAAGAAGAGTTTTATACAGTCCTTGTATTATGGTTTTATCATCTGACTCAAGTCCCCTTCACTTGAATGCCCTTCACATGAATACTTTTTTGTTTAGTGGATATCATAGGGTGTTTTGAAAGATCAGTTTTGGCATCTAAGTACAGACTGAACTGGACCTCTTTAAACCTGTCTAGAAGACAGAGGTCTTCCTGTTCCTCAGACTCTCACTCTTTCCCCAGGGGAAGGACAGTGGCCACTACTGTGCGTGCTAATTCTCATCAGATGTATTCAAATCACCCTTTGACTCTGAAAAAGTATGTCCCGTTTTTCCCTAGTCATTAGCAGTGACCCTAATGTCCTTTGAAGACTGTTACTATGTTTTTCTTCTACATTTGCAATTCATAGTACCAGCCATAATTATCTGAAACTTGAACTAATTTGTTTCATTTTACCCTTGGGAAACACTATAAATTGTAAATTATTTGCAGTAAAGTGTTGCTAGTCAGCTTTTTTAATTTCCAAATGCGAGGTATAAAATATTTATTTACAAATAGAGTTCATTTTCATATAAAGTGGGAGCTGTTGTTAAATTTACAAATATTAAAAAGCTTCTTTTCATTACAATATACTTTTTAAAAGATGAATTACTTTGGGATGTGTAGCCTTACGTTAGTGTCACAGAATAGTTGCCACAGTTGTTTACCTTCTGTCTCCTAATGTTTTTATTCTTTTTCTCATTAGACATTTTTTTTTATTTTTTATTTTTACAAAAATTTTGACCTCACCTGACTATCTACAAGTGTTCAAGTACTCTAATAGTTGGGCTAAATGTCAGAAGAAGAGAAAAAAAAAAAAGAGGGATCTTGTGTATAAGATTGATCATTAGCTGTTATGCCCCACCAGCAGCAATCTCAAAATAAGGCTACCATGGTATTTTTAATACATGCTGACTTTGGCATTTTTATGATATTCACCCATATAGCATAAGTAAAACTGACAGAAGTGCTCTCTTGTTGATACAATTGTATTACAGTCAGGAAGACACCCATTTGGTTGGCAGTTTTGGTATCCCAGGATGAAACTCCTGTGGAGACAGAAGCTTGCAGGAGAAGTTGCGCTGAAGTTTGAAGCCTTGTTTGTTTGAACTGCTTCTACTGCCTTTGTCACTATAGACCATCATAACAAGGGAGACAGTGTTAGTGGTTTGAATGGAGTCCTGTTTTAACAGTGGCTTCAGGAACACATGTGCAGTTCACATAAAGCGGGTTGGAGGGTATGATCTGCTCTCCCACAGTGATTAGCAGGGTTGCTTGGAAACTGATGAATGTTTGGGAGCACAAACCTGTGTACTGTCAGCAGTGAGTATGGAGTGTGTGGTATTTTGTTTTCTTTGCATGTTTCATTACCTGTTGATAGTAAACCTGACAACCATGACCATATTAGTAGAAGAAATATGGGTTGAATAAAAAAGTATTCTTAAAGATTTTTAGAAACACTTCATTGCCAAATTTGTCAGTTGCCCCAATAGTTTTGTATGATTAAGGAGAAGCTTTTCCATAATACAAAAGTAGTGTGCTGAATACTTTTTTTTTTTTCAATAACACATTTGTAAAACAACATCTCCTGCTGAGACAGAAAGTATTGATGTGCCACTGAGTAATTTATTATCAGGCAAAATACCTTTGACTTGAGTATCTGATGCTGTCCAGACTGCTTAGAGATACTGATCTATGACTGTTGCAACGGAAGCTGCTTTATTTTGTAATATGGTCACTTTTCCTATGTGAGATTTAAGTCCACTATCCTCAGTGGACTATCCTCACCTATGCTTAGTAAGCATGTGCTCCTTTTGTAAAAGCTGATGTTCTGAGAGGTGAGTTTTTCCCAGAAGTAGTGAATGTAATAAAAACAGAATATCAAAAATGAGCATCTATGAGCAGAAGAACTTCTAGGAACTTTAGTAATTAAAAAAACCCCAAAAAACGGCACACAAAAAAACCCCCAACCAAACCAACCACCCCAAAAAACCCAAAAAGCAAGCAAATCAAAAAAACTCAAACCAAAGAAAACCCAAACACACACACACACCCTAAAAATGGAAAAGCATGCTATCTTTACTAGGGGGAGAGAGAATATAGAGATGCAGGTATAAATTGAACACAGATATCATCACAGCTGAAAATCCTTGCTGTCAGCAGACAGTTGTGTACTTATGTAATTTAAAACTTTCCTGTATGTGATAGTGGTTTCAGAACTATCCAACTAACCCCAACCCAGCTTCAAGAATATAACAGGTTTTTTAGTATTCTGATTTTTACAATGTTATGTGTCAGAAACAGGCATTTTAAGAGTAACAAAATTTGTGTCATCACAGCTTCTTGTACAAATTAGAAGGACGTGTTAGTAAGACAATGTTACGTGTAAGTCATGCTTCAGCATATGGTTATTCATGCGCCACTGCCACTCAGTAAATATCAAGGAACACTGGACTGTTACTCCTTATTAGTTTTGTGTTCCAGTATAATAAACTGTGGGGTAAATGCTACTTCCACAACTTTCAGATTCTCTGAAGGTGTTCTTTGTTTATAATCTTATGGTTATGGGAATGTTTAATAAAACATGCTTATTAAATTCAGAGACACCTCAATAACTTCAGTTTAAATTGCTTATTGATGGCTTACAAGGTAGAAGTTCATTAAATGAAAAATACATTTATGATAACAATCAGTTTTTAGTTAAAACCACTAGAGAAAAATAGCAGCTCTGTGGAATGCTTTTCTCAGTCATTGTTCTGGTTCATTCTTCCCATTGACTCTAAAGCAGTTTGATTTGTGCCCTTGTCACAGCAGTAGTGCAAGATTAGCTAATGTCAGTTCTTAGAATAGCTTTAGACTGATGACGTGAGTTACTTTGACAGTTGCTGTAGTGCAGTCCTTAAGTTTGCATTTTTAAATTGTATCTGACCTAAAATTTTTGAACATTAGAAGAATATCAAGGGAGTTACTAGAAACTATGGTGAAAGCAGGTGCCATGATGGCAGAAATAAATGTAACATTTATTTTCTTTTTTAATTGATGTGTTGTATGCAGAATAAATGGTATCTCTAGTGAGATATTTGAGATTCAGTCATTTAGGATGAAAATTAACTTTTTCAAACTAAGCTGATGTTTCCTGTATCATCTTGTGAAGAATTTTGATGAGAAAGATCTCTGCACTAAAGTTGGTCTTGACAAACAATCTTTTAATTTTCATTGTGGTTCTTGGATTTCTTTGAAGTATTTTATGACATCAAGTATAAAGATTTAATGGGTACAATTTTTTTCACTTCTGCTTTTAAAGATATAAACCAATACGCCGACGAGTAATATGGCTGATTGGACAGTGGATTTCGGTAAAATTCAAATCAGACTTGAGGCCTGTTTTATATGAAGCAATTCGTAACTTGCTTCAAGACCGTGATTTAGTGGTAAGTATAAATAACTAATATTTTGGATTACACATTTGTTTTGTAAATACAGGTGAAACATAAATAGCATAGCTTGTGTAAATTTGATTGAGAATTTCTTAACATCATTTTGTCTTGCAAAAGATAAACCATTGGGAAGATTTGGCAACGTTTAATTGTGAAGATGTTGAACAGTAGTGTCAAAAACCTTAAACCAGCCCTGAAGTTATTCAGTAAGTGATTACTTTGTTGGCAAAATAAATAGCAAGAGCAACACCCTGTTTTCTGTAAGAAGAAAGTTGTTAAATATTTTTACAACCTACCCCAGAAGGGGAGGGTAGTTCAGGTTCTTGTTAATAAAGTCCTTGGGGTGGATTAGAGTGAAATGACACCAAATGATTGGTGTTTGTAAATATGTATTTGTAAGGTTTATTTTAGAACAATTTGGTTTCAAAGGAAAACAGATGTTAGCTTTTTTGGTTGTTATCATCTAGTAATGCAGCAATATTAATGCATAAAGATAACACTTAAGAAAATGAATAAGGGAGTGAAAGAAAGGATAAAAGTCCTAAGATACATATAGCTACTACTCACTGGATCCAGTGATGAAGCTTGGTAGTTGCAGCTTCAGTGTCTGTTTTTTGAAGCGATGGTCTTGATCTGTTTGAGGTGGGAGAAGTACCCCCCCACCAAAACTGAAAGATTTCATGACGTGTATACACTTAATGGTGGGAACACCTTGTACCTCCCCTGGGGTGGGGAATTTTACAATGGGTGATGTCCATCATCTGAGATGAATAGCTTAGGCTAGGTGTGAAATGTCTTCGATGCTCCCTGGGGACATTTTCACAGCAAAATCCTCAGGTAAAGAGAACATTGGCATGGTAAGAAGGATTATCCCCACCTTGTAGGATTTGCATTTTTCCTTATTTGAAAATACAGTTTGTAGCTTCAGGTACTCAGACTCTTCTGGACTTGGGATAGTTGGAGGTCTTTTCCAAGCAGGCATATTGAGGGAGGACTGGGCATTTCTGGATGAGCAGTTGTTTCTTAAAAAAGTATTTTGGTGATTTTAACAATGTTTAAGCCATTAACTTGATAAATATCTTATAGTAATTTATAAACAAATGGACACTTTGTGTAGATAAAACAGTTTTATTCTGTGACTAGTCCCTGTAGTGTGCAGTACTGATTGAAGACACCCTCAGCAAAGTTTACAGACAACACCAAGCTGGGCAGGAGTGTTTACATGCTGGAGGGCAGGAAGGCTCTGGATCTGGAGAGGATCTGGACAGGCTGGATAGGAGGGATTAGGCCAATGGTATGAGGTTCAACAAGGCCAAGTGCCAGGTCCTGCCCTTGGGACACAACAATCCCAGCCAGTGCTACAGACTTTGGACAGAGTGGCTGGAAAGCTGTGTGGTTGAAAAGGACCTGAAGGTGCTGGTTCACAGCAGCTGAAGATGATCCAGCATGTGCCCAAGTAGCCAAGAAGGCCAATGGCATCCTGGCTTGGGTCAAAAATACTTGGGGCCAGCAGGACCTCAAATGCTGTGTCAAGTCCTCGGCCACTCACTGCAAGAAAGACATAGAGGTGTTGGAGCATGTCCAGAGAATGGCAGTGGAGCTGGAGAAGGTCTGGAACACATATCCTGTGAGGAGTACTTGAGGGAGCTGGGGTTGTTTAGCCTGGAGAATAGGAGTCTGCGTGCTCCCTTAGTGCTCTATACAACTGCCTGAAAGGAGTTTGTAACCAGATGGGGATTGGGATCTTCTGCCAGGGAACTGGTGACAGAATCAGAGGAAATGGCCTCATGCTGCACCAGGTTGGAGGTCAGGAAGAATTTCTTCACTGAAAGAGTTGTCATGATTTGGAACAGGTGGAGTCATTCTGCCTCGAAGTGTTCAAGTAATGTGTGGATATGGCAGTTAGGGATATGGTTTAGTGCTGGTGGTGCTGGTTTGGTGGTTCGACTGGATGATCTTTGAGGTCTTTTTCATACTTAATGATTTTGTGATTCTATGGTTATTTAAGCGTTAAAATTATCTGCCAGCAGGATATGATAAATGGCATTGGTTGCTAAGCTGCTTGAGTACAAATCTTTTGGTTTAAGATAAAACTTCAGTTTACCAGCAGGTGAGATTGAGTTGAGAAGCTGGGTTTGCTACTGTTGATTTTGTTTTTATTTTTAAACAAACAGAGCTAGCAGCCCACGCATAAAACAGATAACCTTAGCTAGTGGGTAGGTATGACAGTCATAATTTGAGTTATTTCTGTGATTTCAGACAGCTTTAGCAGAGCAGGATGTGTTTCAGTATCAGCTGTTTTCACTGAATGCTTTTGAAGCATCTGAGCATCTACCAGGAAGAATAATCTAACTTGTTGAGTTATTTGATTCTGTGCTTCTTTCTTGACAGCAAGCCATAAGATAATTCCAGGTTAAATTCGTCCTCTATTGCTAGAGTTTTTATCATAGGCTAGGTAGAATTAAACTAGAAGATACCTTTCTTGTCCTTCATGAAGATTTTACCTGAGCAGTTTCTCCAATTTCTACCACTTTAGCGATGCCAAATAAAATGTAAAGGTTACTAAAATGGAAACAAATGAAAATGAGTTGAACAAACTACATTTCTTAGAGGATGACAGAACACAGAGAATGATTCAACTGCCAAAACATCAACTGTTTTGAGATTGTCAGATATTATGTTGATAATCAAAATGTTTGATGGACTTATGCATTGTGCTTTTAACTTTTGTCTTTCAGGTCCGTATTGAGACAGCTACAACGCTGAAGTTAAATATCCTTTTATTTGCAAAGATGTTTGATTAGCTCTTAATACAGAATTACTGGAAGATAAGCAATTTTAAATTTACTACCAAATTCTTCACATTATCATTTCTTTGTACCCATGAAATATTTGCTTATTTGAGTCTTGTATCAACCTGCTATCTTTATTATTATTCCTTAATGATTGTTCACCTGTAGATGACTTTGAGTTCAGAACTGACCAGTTTTTACCGGTAAGGGTATTTGTATGTTTTGGAGAGTAGATAAATTCATAGAGAAGAGCACAAAAAATGTTTTCCAATTTCTTTTTAAACTGTATTATTCAGTAATTGGGGGAACGATTGTCTCTGGGTTTTTTTTTTCAGTCTTCATACGCCTAAATATATACTCGTGCTACTGCTGTTAGGGTTGCTAGTATGCAATTTAAAGACATACAGTTCAGAAAAGTTTGGTTACAGTTGTCACAACTTCATAGCAGTACGTTTAGTTTTGTATATGCTATGCTGTTAACAGTTTCTTCTTGCTAAGAAAATATGAATACTGTATCTGACAAATAAATCTCCACACCAGTGTGGCTTTCTGGTATGCTTGTCTCACATAGTAGTTTCCAACCTGCTGTTTCTTAAAAGTGCTAAATACAAATATATGCTTAAAATAGTGCCTTAAAATCATACACTTTCTTGTTCTCCTGTATTTGTGTTCTCTACAGTAGTTGTTGAGGTTGCCATTAAGTAAATAATGCAAATATAAGTACAGCAAAGATTGACTTTGGTCACTCAAATTCAGCAGGTGTTTCTCATTTGATTGTGACTTCCACGTTAATTTCAATTCTCTGCAGAGGGCATTTAAACTACAAGAATTAGAGTTGTTTTAGGATGTGTTTTTCAGTTTGATTACCCATTCATGTCACTAATTGTATTTTTGAAGGGTCTAATCTGTAGTTGTTTATTTTTCTTTTAGTATCTGGAATCCATGTTTACACTGCTGTTTCAGTTACTTCAGGAAGTAACACAATGTGACACCAAAATGCATGTTCTCCATGTTCTGTCTTGCATGATTGAAAGAGTCAATATGCAGGTATGTTTTATTATATACTTCAGTGTTAGCTTTGTCCTAAGAACACAGGGGTGTGAAAGAAAATGAAAAAAAAAAAAAAAGTCATCAATTAATAATCTGGTTATTGTTGTCACAGATATTTGCATTACTTTGTTTTCTTTTTCAGTTCTCATTTATCTTCTGTGTAAAATGTTCTTACTCAGTTTCTTATAGTAACTTTAGTTGCTATGTATTTTTCACAGCTTATCTTATGGTCTTTCTTGCAATTTTGTTTTATTATTACTGATTTATTTAGTTGTGTCATCATATATCTGAATTAATATTTTATTCAGTCTTGGATATTAAAAGAGACATTTTTGGGGACAAAATACTTTGCAGTCTTAGAGACTACGCAGTTAAATTTGTAGTTTATCATTGGTACTGTGGTGGTCACAGTTGCCTATACACTCATCTCCTGAACCTTGTGAAAACTTTCAGATTCATATTATGTCAATGTTAAAGTATGTTCTTCTGCTTATACATAAAGAAATCTAAGATGATTTTGCAGAATTAAAGAATCAGTAGTTGACTGCCTTTGTCTCAGGTTTTGTTTTGGTGGGTTTTGTTTGGGTTTTTTGTTTGTTTGTGTTTGGGTTGGGTTTTTGTTTGGTTGGTTTGGTTTGGTTTTTTTTGTGGTTTTTTTTTGTTTTGGTTTGGTTTTTTGTTTGTTTTTTTTTTTCAGTATTGCTGTATTAAGGACAGAGATAATGAATGTTTTTGAGCTTATCTCCTCTTTCTGCAAGTAATCCTATCTGAGGGACAAATTAAGCTTTTGTAATTGTCCCATGTAGAAAAAGTCAATATGACAGCAGATTTCCTTGCATTTCAGATCAGCTAGGGAAGCAGCATGAAAAACAAGTTAAGAAAGAATCCTTGAGTCTGTTTAGATTAATTCATAATTAACTACTTAAGAAGACAAATAGATTAACCTTTTAGTATTGAAAAGCATAATAGAAAAGTGTAGGTTAGGACAAATCTCTTGAAGTTATATTGTTTAACTCCTTTTCAAAGGATGGGTGCCTTCAGGGGTTATTCAACCCTTTTGTTTTACTAGGACTGTTTCTGGTCTTAGAGTATGCCATTGTTTAGGACTCCTGTCAGAGTGAAGAATAAATTACTATGAAAATATCACTAGTTATCAATTTTTTTGTGTATTTTTTGTGTTCTATTTACTACTCAAGACTGATTACTGTGCAAAAATGTCACCTTAAGTAATGTGTTCTTTTCAAACTACTCTGTAGTCAGGAGTTATTTCAGTCACAGAGTAAAGAATATGGTGTTTCAGAAAGAGGAAAGAGGAGTAAATGAAACCAAACATTTTATTTTTACTGTGACAAAAACAGCTTTTACATTTTTCAGAAACTGTGCTTGTAGACTTTAGTAGACTTTTTTACACATTAAGAAACCAATTTGTGTTTTAACCTTCAGATAAGACCATATGTAGGATGTTTGGTTCAGTATTTACCACTCCTTTGGAAGCAGAGTGAGGAGCACAACATGCTACGATGTGCCATTCTAACCACACTAATCCATCTCGTCCAGGTGAGGAATCAGAGTCATGTAAATGTTGCCAGTATCTCCAACAGTTCTTTCTTAATTCTAAAACAGTACACGCTTATATTGCCTGCAGAATCTGTGCCAGTAACTCCTTTAATATGGACTATATGCCATCGTACCTTCTCCAACTCCTCCTGCATTTCAGGAAAATGCTCTGAGGATGTAGGACGGTGTCCACACAGGAACAGACTTAATATGCAGGCAGTCTGGAACTTGCAGAAATGCATGACTAAGAGGATGGTATGCTTATGGGTTAGCAGTGGAGAGAAAGTGGAAAGGGAATGACTAAACATTACAATGAAAGGAGAAATAAGGGTTCTTTTAAAAGTGGAGTAAGTTTAAACAAAGAGGAACTATACTTTTACCATAAACAAATTGTGGAAATTCTTTTTTCTGACCTTTGTAGAGCCTAAAAATATAGGTATTTTTGGATACAAAAGGTGTCTCTCTTTATACACAGGTAGACAAAAAAGAGTAGACAAATTTATGTAAAAGTCTTTTAAGGCAAGTTTGTTTAAATAAATAAATACACAAAGAAGCCTTAACTTAGAAACATCCAATAATTTAAAATTTACCACTATCAAATATAGGAACTACACAAATTCAGCGTTCCACTAGCCTCAGTTCTCTTAAGTAGTAATATTGCAATATGTTGTGATGCAGTTCAGTAAACGGCAGTCATTCCCAATTTAATAATTCCTTTCCTTTTAGGATTAGTTTTAGTTTGTTATTAATTTTGATGATAGTTCTATTAAACTTACGTTTTAAAATTGTGTTTTCTTCTTAAGTGATTGGTGAAAACTTATTTACAGACTTGGGAATAAATCTTTGTACATGACCTATAGATCATTTAAACAATAAATCACTATCATCAGTCTGTGAATCTTTGTGTAGCAAAGAAAACAAACCCTTCTCCTGATTCTTAGAATATGCCAAATGATTTCGTATGTGATAGGGGCAAAGACTAATTCTTTTCTTGAACTGTAAAACATTCAGCATTTAGTCATTTAATATTTATTAGACTTGGGACTCTTCTGAGAATAACCAGTGAATGTTTTTGGGAATGTGTATCATTTATTGTTTTATTCTTGCAGACCGTTGATAAGAGGCTTGTGTTCAAAACATAGTTTTCTCAAAACATGCTGAGAGAAAGCTTAGGAATATCAGGCTATTTTGTTGTGTGAAATGGATGCAAGTTCAACCTTTGACGTCTAAAATGCATGTTTACATTGTATTGCAGATCTTTTTCCATGCTATTCTTGAAATGCTTGGTTTGAGGTTTTTGACATATTTTACATTTCTTATTTATTTTTGTAGGGACTGGGAGCAGACAGCAAAAATCTCTATCCTTTTCTACTGCCAGTTATTCAGCTAAGTACAGATGTTTCTCAGCCTCCACATGTCTATCTTCTGGAAGATGGTTTAGAGCTGTGGTAAGAATGTTTTCTATCAGATTGTAATTTTAAAACAGTTACTCTTGTATCCCCAGAAGAAAAAATGTAAAAAGCTTTGAATATTAAACATATTTGTTCTGTTATACCTTGACGTCTGTATCGAACTTTTCCTTCGAAGACTTGAGATTAGGAAGTTAATAAACCAAATTAAAAATAGCTAAGTTGGTAATTCATTTTCAGATATTTGATGGTGAAGGTACAGTTTTGCAGTGATAATGAGTAACAAGATGCAAAATCTAGACTTACTATATTCTGCATGCTAAACTAACAATTTCGTGTGCTTGCCTTTGGGAGAAGAGTGACCCCGTGGTTCTCAAATCTGGTTTAGGAAAAGGTGTCAAGTTTGTAAGGATAAAGTGTAGAAGTTACCTTTTACATCCTGGGCTATTTGATGACTGAACATAAAAATAGAAATGATGATTTCAGCAGTTTACTGTGAGTCTAATTTATTTGTTTCTGGTGAGTCTGACACTATAGGAAGAGGAAACTCTTACTGGGAATGAATTCAGCACCTGTTTCTTCTGAAGAATAGGAATACATAGAGTTTGTCTTAAAGTGGTGAGGGATTTCTTTGTTCTAAATTGTAGATGAATATTTGAATAACACATACTTAAGATACAGATTATCTGTTCTATATGCAGCAAAGTTGAGATTTATATTGTCAATGGCAGCAAGTCAAAGTGTTCTCTTCAAAATTTAGTACAGAGGCATGTTTAATGTAGCAGTTCAGAACTTTTTTATCTTCTTAATATTGATATTGAGGTTGCTATTCTGATGTCTGTGCAGAAGAATGATATTTTAGGATGTGCTAGAGCATGAGAGGAGTTTGGATGGAGCTGGCAGAGACAGTTGGGACTCTTAATGGCTTCTTGAGCAAAGAGTGGGAGAACTGCTAAGATATTTTACATATCAGACATGATATTTAAATATGGTAATCCCACACCTAAGATCTAGGAATAAACTGGAATTTATTGCTGGGGCTTTAAGTGCAAGTTTAATTTATTGCTACTGCTTTCACACCTCAGGAATTTTAAAATATTACAAACAGTGTTGTGCATATAGTTATGCTTTTGTGTATGATGTGAGCTGGCTGTCACCTCAACTCCTCCTTTGAGGTGTGGAGCACTACACATTGTCCTTGAACTGTAAATATTTTTTTCTACTTACCTTTTTTGAGTTCCCAGGCTGGGTACTTAGACATTCTCAGTCTTGCATTTCAGGCCTTATATTATCTTTATTAAAAAACCCAGTGTTTTAATTTGTTTTCCTAGCTTGACAAGAACCATGTCTATACTGATGGGTGTGTTGTAAGGCCTATAGCTGTGCCTCAAGTGTGCTTTCAGTAATTGCTATAGGTTCTTGATCATATAGATGGTTAGTGAAAGTTGTATTTATATCTGTCAAAGTGATTGCTCAATTATATTCATGGATCATCTGAAATATTTTGCTTAATCTATTCTTAGGTTAGTAACATTGGAGAATAGTCCATGTCTTACACCAGAGCTCCTGAGAATATTTCAGAATATGTCTGCTCTCCTTGGTAAGTCTTTTACTAATAAAATTTCAGGTTTTCCTTCTACTTGTTGTTCATACATTAAGTAATGCTGCTGTGGCTGCAAGTCCTAAGGGAACTTGCAAAGCTGTAATTTCTAAAAATTGAGGAACAGGTTTTTATTATCTGACTCTGTCATCTTATTTAATATCTGTTATCTACTTACCCTATTTCTTTATTTTTAATAAAGTAAAGGTTATTTGTATCCAAAAGATAAATTTCAGTTTATCATTTCAGACGCTATTTTAGGAAGTTCCTGAAATTTAACACCAAATGTGCTGAGTTTTATTGATTATATGGACATTTGACTGTTTTGTTTATAAGCAGAATGCAGTTACTAGCTTTCTATAATTCAGTTAATAACAATGTAGTGTATTTTCAAACTATCTAAATGTCTATAAGCATTTTGATCAAGCAGCACTGAAATTAAAAGCAGTAGTTTTGCCTGAGTTGTCAACAAAATATAAACTTAGTAGTGAGAATTAGGACTCAGTGCTTAGGAAATGATGATATTTGAGGTGCTTTTGCTTCGTAATTAAAAGGGGCATAAAAATTTTGGTTTTATTTTATTATGTTAATATGTTTGTGTTTAATCTTTAGCTGTGTTTCTGTAGATTGTGTAGATAATATAGCAAGTGGGTTAATTTCTTTAGAGGAATGTGTTCATAAAATTACAGAAGTTTTGTACTTGATAGTTTTCAGCACTTAATACTTTATTCTAATTAAATGATAGAAATTTATGTCATTATATGAATTCTTCTGTTATTTCTCTTTATATACAAGATCTCTAATGATAAAAATGCTGTTTAGTAGTGGTTTTAGTATTTAACTGCAGAACTTTCTCTTAGATTCTATAGCTGCTTGATATTTGTCCTCACTCATAACTACGCACCTACCCATCTGCCTTCTTATTGTGTGCCAGTAGTAGATATCTGCTATATACAACTTGCTCTATATGAATATCTGTGATTTTCATACTTGTATCACACTGCCAATCTGCTTGAGTTAAATTCAGAAGTACTCAGTATTTGTGGCTTGTTTACGTTCACTGCTGTTATTTTCTCCCTACCCTGTCCTCTCCAGTCCTCATGCAATACTTTCCAGGTAGAGATAAGTAGGAATGAAAACCTTGGCATACTCTTCTAACAAAAGGTGAAAGTACTCAGGAATATTCTACACTTGTAATGATTCCTTATTTGATGAATGAGTCCTGGAGAAAAGTGATGCACACTCTTTTCCCTTTGGGAAAAAATATATCCTCAGGAGACTATTACTTGTTCTGAAATCTCAAAGCTGTTGTATGCACTTATGTCAAACTTTTTTTTTTCATCGGGGATGGGAATGAGTGGCAAAAACACAGCAGCTGATGTGCAATCATAGAGGGATTTTGTCATATAGACTTCTGGTACTACTTCCTGAGCATTTTTCTGAGAAACTTGTTTTCTGAATTTCATGTTTGTCAAAAATTCTGATTGCTGTAGGCCAAAATGTTACACATTTTGCGAGAAAATGGAAATCATTCTGATATGCTCTACAAATTTGATCTATTTGCCTTAGGAGAATCTGACAGGACAGCCCTGATGTGACACAGCCATGGTACTGTGATGCTTAAATAGAGCTAGAATTTTGGATTGGTACTAACCTTATTTTAAAACATGGTACTTAAAAAACCAGTACAATACTGCCATCCACTACTACTCAGGTAGCTGCTTCATTCAATCAGTACACTGGAAAAAGAGATTCTTAAGTGCAACGGCACAGTTAAAGGTGCAGCATATTGAAGTAAACGTATTGATCAATGGCGATCAACTGTGCAAATTAATTAAATAACTGTTCAGTTTTTGTTCTGTAAGGAGAGTTTCTCCTGTATACCAGTAGCACTATTCACCTGAAACTACCGGGCTCTTTCTGGCCTTAGCATGGTGATGTAGCTGTCAGGACAAGGTGTTTTAACTGAAGTCAAAATTGCAAAGTCTTCTGTGCCTTAACTGTTTCAGATAAGGAAAAAAAGATAATCTCTCTGAGACTGGTTCTCAGTCCAGTCTGAAGTTACCAAGGTGAAAGCCAAAGGATAGATAAGGCAAAGGGAAGTTATGTGTACTGGAGCAGGATGAAGAACTAGCAAGGTGCTCTAGAAAATTAAACATGCAGGTTAAGGAATATGAACCTCCTGACCTTTAGTTTATGAATTTATTTTTGCTGAATGTAATTACTCTAATATACAGATAATGTAATTATTTTTCTGCTGTGTTTAACTGCTACATCATCATGTAACTCATTCAGAAGAAGTGTCAGATGTCTACATGGTTGAAATAGAGGAATCAGAAGTCAGAGAGAGAAGTAATTGTTCATATGTGAGATTTTTGTACTGAAAAGGGCAAAATATAGAAATGCTTTTAATTATACTCTTCTAAGTAGTCTGAAAATAATATGCCTCTTTCTAGATATAATTGCCCTTCTGAAAAGAACTTTTTATACCCATTTCAGGATACTAATGCTGTTGGAATTGCATGTCAGAGGAATTAAACAAGTGAATTAGATTTGCCTTCAGGAGTAGAATGTTGCATTTGATACAAAGGCTTGATTTCACTTGCATAAGTGATCGACCTTCAAAGTTTATGGTGCAATCACTGATGTGTTATGATTGTTCACAGCATAATTGTCATATTTGATTTTCATATCAGCAGTGCTGCTACTGTTTAAATTCTGTTGAAATATAATTGCCCTATAGAGGGGTTGCATCCAAGAGGGTTTAATCCATGTTTTGGGATAGATTACATAATTTGGAATGGAGAAATATATTAATTATCTGAGTATGGATGCATTTCTGCACTGAGACTGATTAAAATGACTGCTCTGTCTTGGATATATGGTCAAAGGCTAGACATACTGGTTTCAAGATGCATCAGGTTTAATGGGCCTGTGCTATATTTATAAAGGTAATGGGAAAAAGGAGGTTACTGAAGATTAATTCCTCTGATCTGTAACAAAATCCAAAGGAGCAGATTAATTCAGAAAAATATATATTTAATTCAGGAAAAACCTGTCAAGAGAGTTGATGCATAATTAGCTTTTAGATGTAATCACTTGAACATGATATCTTTCTAGAAAAATGCTTTTACTAAATATTGAGCTTTATGCACAGATAAGTGGCTGAAATTCTGTCATTTCCAATACATTCATCTTAGCTGTTTTTTCCTTCTGACCTGAGGTATAATTTTTGCTACACATACTTTTTGCATTTGTATCAGTTATCACAGAATCACAGAATGGAAAGTTACAGAAGACTTAGTAGCACTTTGTGTTTATGTAACCATTTACTTAGAATGTATCTGTTTGGGTCACTGTCTGAAAATTTAAATATGGCTGTATCCCCTANACTAGTAATATATTATTAGGGCTAATTAATAGATATATTAATATCTTTTGGTGGGGATATTGGATGGATAGGTGAAAAATAATCTCTTTTTGATTGAAGATATATTAATATTCTATATAAATAATAAGAAGATGTGACCTCTCCATGCACTGACATATGAAAGTAGTCATGGATGCAAGCCTGTTCCATGGCCGTGCTGAATGGAGGAACATTAACTTTCCCTCTAATGGGTGGGGAAAAAAGAAAACTACTGAAACTCTCCAGAACTTTACAGATGTTATAATGGACATACCAGGCCTAGCCAGCTGCTGGTGTTAGTTTTAATCTGGTGTGAAATTTTATTTGAATTTATGTGAAAGTATTTTTCTGTTGCTTCTACATGATGGTTTTATTAGATATTTTAATTAAAGGTTGTGGAGCAGAAGTCCGGTTCCTTTACCAAGTGTAGTTTTTCTCCTGCACTTGTTTTAAGAAAATTTAGCAAGGCCTTTGAGGTTTTTTGGTGTTCTGTCCTGTTTTCAGACAATGACAGACGTGGGTTTTCTACATTCATATCAATGTCCACGTGAAACTTTAAAACCTTTTGTTTTGCTGTGAGTTCTGCTTATAGATATTCTGGGATGATATCTGTCTCTTAAATGGGTATGCTTTCCTTACTGAAATACTGAAGGTATGCCCAAAAGCTCAGTGTGTTTCAGCTCAATGCCATTTGACATGTGGGTTAGAAGAGCAGAGCTATCATCTTTATTTCATTCTTTCTGTTCAGCGTTTACTGACTCAAAGGTGAGAGAGATCATTTATCAGTAACTCTCTTAAGTATGTGTTTCATTTCTTCTCTCTTTAATATCTTATCACATTAACACATCCAAAACTTGACGATGTTTTTATGATTTTTTGATTAGCATTGACTTTTGAGGTCATAGGATTTCTTGTGCTTCCATTTGAATACATGAGAGCTGTTGTTATCCCAATTCTGTAGTTGTCTCTAGTGGGGAGAGAGAACCTGATTGGTACTGGATCTAAGATAACATTTTTCTACTTTTTGGCACCTGGCACTGTAAGCTGTAAGAAGAAAGAGACTTTTAGAAGCAAATCATTTTGGTTGTACTACAGTTTGGTGATCAGGTTGTGAATTGTAACTTCTGTTTTTTCCAGAGCTCAGTTCAGAAAACCTCAAAAATTGCTTTAAGATCATCAATGCTTATATTTTCTTATCATCATCTGAATTTTTACAGGTATGTTATTTTATAAAGTTTCATATTATTACTTCAGTTCCTTACTGGCAAACTGTTGTCTCTCATCTTGGAAAACTCATACAGACATTTATATTCTTACTCATGTATGTGTGTGCAAAGATATTGTTCTAATGTTAGCTCTTTATGGTGCATAGAGATAATATGCCTTGTTCTCAAGCCTACTGCATTAGAAAATTCTTTGATTGTTTAAAACATTCTGCAGTGTTAAAAAAACCAACAAAATACTTAGATTTTAATTAGTTCAGGAATGATGAGCATTTTAGCAGATGTGATCTTTGAAGAGAAGTGGGATCTTTGGGCATATGTAATCCCTAATGAACCAAGTTTTGATAAATAAAGCTATAAAATGTGTTTGCATGCTATCTTTTTTTTTGTTTGTTTTATTTCAGATGTATGCTGCTGGCTTATGCCAGTCATTTTGTGAACTTCTGAAGGACATAACTACTGAAGGTCAAGTTCAGGTTTTAAAGGTGGAGTATAATAAAAATAATACTCAGCTACTCAGCTCTGTACATATGTTGTTTTCAAGTAGGATGAATGTAGAACATGTAGGAAAACCCAATGTATTTAGCAGGCTTTGACAATGGAATCAGTGGTCATATAAACTACTTATTTAAAGTCTGAGCATGTGTATAGAGAATTAATAGGTCTTAAAGCAAGCTTTCCAGATCTATATTGAATATTGTGTGTGTGTGATCTCAATGAAATTGCTTTGTATAGCATATTTGCATATGTATCATGATGTTGGGTTCAAACAGCATTTGCCTATGGCATAAGTTGCTATTGTAATGGCCAGAACTGCTTAAACAGAGTTTCTGGAGGTTTTTCAAAGTACTGAAAAGCTATTTCCACACAGACTTCAAATGCTGTTATGAAGAGATGTGAAATTCATAGACTTTTCAAATATTAATGATACTTTGAAGGTGTCTTTTCAAGAATTTCAGGAAATAAATTTGGCATATACCCTGAAATATGAGTAGTAGCTGTAGTGTGTTACTACTTACGTTTCCAGATGCTGGCTCTCTGTTGCTTATAAAAACTTGGACTTAAATTCAATTAATTGTAAATACAATGGAGGAAATAAATTGAATCCCACCTGCCTCTTTGGTGAGTCACACAACTGCTTGCAGTATCCCAGGACAGAGAACTTCAGGAGATGATAGAACTCCCTGTTTGCAGTTCCTGCTGTGAGGAACTTAAGGACTCTAGTTCTGGAATTTGAAATGTCAAGTCCAATCTATCAGTAATATTATTTAGAGTCTATAGTTTATGCAAATATTTTATGCAGTAGCTTTTAGTCTGATCTCTAAAATGGAATGATGCTGCTAATATAGAATGATTTATTCACTTGGGTCCCTGTGTGGCCTTGCATTAGCTGCAAGGTTTGTCTAGTATACTTGGAACAACTTCCTAGTATGCCCTCTTGATTCCAGAGGGATAAATGAGCTATAATACTTATAAATATTTTTACAAAAAGCAGAATTTTTTGTCAGGCTTCACAACCTTGACTTGTTAAACAAAAAAACTAAGATAAATATTGGAAACAGAAACACCCAGGGGTGTTCCCTGAAATAGTTACCTACAAGCAGTTTTGGCTGTATTGAAAACAGACATTGGAACAGTAAATAAGTGAATAAGGTTGAAAAATACTAATTTGGACTGATAAGACAATTTATTGCAAGATTACTGAGTTTTGATGTGACTTGATTTTCTAATTATCTGAAGCTGAAAGTAAAAGGCTTGAAAAGACTGTGCAAGGAACAAATGAGTTAGCCCAAACTTCCATAACCCTGAAAGAGAGAGCCCAAACATCTGGACAAAATTAATGCTGGAAAACAGAAGATCAAAAATTACTTCAGGGAGCAGCACAGTGGGGTGGGGAAAGAGTTGAGAAAAGGATAAACAGTGTAAACACTGTGAACCACTGCAGGGTACATGCAACAGCACCCCTGAGAGCACATCTGCAAAGCGGTGGTAGGTCCTATTCAAAGGTTTGTCAAAAAAGTGGGAAGACAGATGTATGGAATTAAGCCTTGAACAACCAATCACCTTACTCTGCTGCTTTTCCTGGAACCTTAACAAGGTTCCTTCTTCCAAACCTCCTCATCAGCTTTGCCAGGACCATGAGGTGCTTGGCTAGGTGGGTTTCTTTGGCATGCCATTTTTTCATCAGGTCCCTCTATGCAGATGAGGTTTGAGGAGTATACTTTCATCAATCCTGGCGTTTGCTGGTATTTACTGATAAAGATCCCATGGGCACTTTATATATGCACACCACTATACTAAAGCTTCACTTAAGATTTATGAATGTTCTTTACTAATTGCCTAATTTGCATTTGTTCTTAAGGTTGTAGAAAATGTCCTAAAAGTAAACCCTGTGTTGGGTCCTCAAATGTTTCAACCTCTTCTGCCATCAGTATTAAGAGGGATTATAGATGGAGAGGTAAGATTTACTTTAACTACTCTCTACTTTTCGTTTTGAACATGAAAGTACCTTCCATTATCTAGTCCAGTTTTTTCATACTGATGTTTCATTTTCTCGTTTTAATAGATATTCTCTTAGATTAATTCTCTTGTTTTAATTTGATAGATTTTAGACAGCTATTTTAAAAGTCTGTAAAAGTAAAATAGTAGCACAAGATATAAACCAACATATCCATAACTGGTTTTTTTATGTAGTGGTTTTCTTTAATAGCACAAATTTTATTCTGCTGATCTGCTGTTCCTTCACTATTAACACTTACAAGGTGTTATAACCCTATGCCTGGATTAATCTTTTGTAGATGCTGCAGGGGTTTTTTTTCTTTTTAAAGACACACTCTACTCATTAAATGTACCTGTAACAGAGAAAAATGGGAAAGAAGACTGACCACCTTCTTCTAATTAACATATCTAGTGTGAAGAGCTGAAGGATGTGAAAATGCTTTATGTGAGTTAGAGGAGTCTAAGATTTTGCTAGCTTAGATGTCTTAACTTCTCCCTTTTTTCTCCTTGCCTTCAACAAACTTCCATGTTGCATGAAATGGAGTAAAATCTAATATGCTTTAACTGTGTTGAACTTCAGTGCCAGCAGGAGAAAAATAAAAGTATTTTTCTTAGAAGAATCAGAGGGTACAATTCTTCCTGCTTTTTGACTTTTTTGATCAAAACCTTTGCTTTTTTCTGGAGTTGAAGGCTTTTTCAAGTATCAATATTTGGCTCCCATTATTATTGTGTTAAATAAGATTTCCAAATTTAAGCCAAGTAATAATACATGTCTATCTACTTTTTGCTGTATGGAGCATAGAGATAGAAGATTATTAAAATGTCTTCTAAGACTGATAAATTCATTGTACCCTATTTAAAAGATATTGAGTTAACATTTTCACATAAATTTTGGTTTTTTAAATGTGTTATTCTACAAAATGTAGTTATATTGTTACATGATAAATTTCATACAAAGAACTCTGTAGCTTCTTTTAAAAGTATTAACAAAAGATAAGAAACTGATAAGCTTATTTATCCAGCAAATTTTGAGACACTTGCAAATTATTTGTAAAACATAGCTTCTCTCTGAAATAAGTAACAGCAACTTCAGAACTACTAAACATTCCCTAATGGTACTGACATTATAAACAGGAATTTTGAACCATAATCAACTTCAAAAGTAATTTTTTATTGCTGTAATATGCTATTTGTTCCATAAAATACAGGTTTTAAAATTTAGAGTAAAATTACCTTGCAAATTGTCTTCACTGTTTGGAATTGAGAAATTCTGGTAAAGATTGTTCGCTCAGTCTTCTGTTCTTAGAGGCTCTTAAATTACAATTTATATTTTAAAATTTAATAAAAATATAAGGGATGCATACAAGCATTTTCCATGTATTGCTGCTTTGTGTCAAATATTTTTATTTTATTAAACTAAGCACCCCTTGATTTGGTGTATTTTTGTTTCAGAGATACCCAGTTGTGATGTCTACTTATTTGGGGATCATGGGTAGAGTTCTGCTACAAAATGCAAGGTTTTTTTCACTACTTCTGAGTCAGATGGCATGTGAGTTGGGTCAGGAGGTAAGGTTATTGTCCTTTTTTATCATTTTGGGGTTCTTGCCTTGGTATTCCAGCAATATTGCCTGTGCAAGTCTTGCTTTCTTTTGTTCTGAAGGAGCTTTTTCCTCTCTTTTCCATGTGTGTTCCTCCTCATTTGTCCTTGAAAAGGGGCCCTTGCCCTGCCTTTGCTCCTTCCACTGAAATCCTGTAACAGTTTTTACATGTTCCCAGACTTACCTTAAAACAGGGGGGAGTCTCTTTTCTTGTGCCGTATTGGTGGTTCTTGCGTCGTGGATAATGGTCTAACCATTCTTCCGGAGATTCTAGAGGATTCTATAAGGCTCAGTGCACCACAGTTTCAATAATGAGGTTACTAGAGTTACTTTGCTACAAGTTGTCGACTATGTCTTTAAGTGGCGTTGTAGTAAGTTTCTTATCCTTGGGTATAATACAGGTAAAAACAAGTGTCTTTTTTTTTTTTTTTAATTTGTCATCACTTTGGGTGAAACAGCATAAGTTCACATGCTTTATATCCATTAGGAATTAGAGGAAAACTATTTGTGTAATTCAGTAGTCTGAATCAGTGCTCTGTCCATGAATTAAATGCATTTCTAACTTCTAGGTTACAATTAATGGTATGGGAGTTTTAGGACCTGGAAACACTGTCATAGAAAATATAAAAAATAACTTTTTCTTGCTACTTCTGTCAGGTATATGTAACTTTTTGGTATCTTTCCAAGACTGAATACTACATTCAATTGGGAGAAAAATTCAGATAAATTATTTTTTAAATAAGTTAAAATACTCGTAAATAAAAAGAAACATTGTTTCCCATTGTAGTTGGACCAAATTCTTGGTAACATGATTGAAATGTGGGTTGATCGAATGGATAACATCACTCAGCCAGAAAGAAGGAAACTTTCTGCTTTGGCATTGCTTTCTCTTCTGCCATCATTGAATAGGTAAGCAAATATACAATACCTTAAATAAGAATGCTTCAAAGGCTATTGAGGTGGTTTTCAAAGTATTTCTAAACTCTGGAATTAAGCAGCAATGGTCAATTTTCTTTTTTTGTTGTAGGTGATCTGAATTTTCATCCTGCTTTTCCCCTTTATAGCATTAAAATTTAAGGTTCTTTAAGGCTGTGAAACAGTTTTTGCACTGTAGATTTCTATAACAAGCAGCTCTTACTACTGACCTTTCAGTAGCCATCATCATTGCTGAATATACATATAAAATTAAAGTTTTAAATTAAAATGCTGAATCGTGTTACACTCACTTCTAAATTGTCACTGCTATAATTCTTATATGACACATTTAGGTGAGAGTTCAGTGCATAGCTACCTTCTGATTATACTTATCTGTTTGACATTCAGGAAGACAAGACTGCATGAGTTTATGTTTAGTCTGCTGGATTTCCTGAAAAGTCTTAAATATTGTCCATTGGGACTTTAGATGTTGCTCACAAATCCTAAAACTATGTTAGCATCTGTAAAGCTGTAGAATATGTAGTAACTACCTAAAAAAAAAGATCAGAGAACTCTTACTAGTAAAACTTAAGAGGCTTCATTGCTTTTAATATGCACAGAAACCTTCCTTTTTTATTTTTTTTAAATCACCAGGAGAAGGATCTAGCTTAAGGTGAACCAAGTAGCTGCTTTATAAGAAAGGGATTTTTTTTCCAGTAAATGTAACAGTGTTATTAAAGAGGTGTTAGCTAAAATTTAAGGTGCTGAACTATGTCTGCCTTCCTGTCAAGTTTCTTTTAAAAAGAGGAAGGAAAAAAGGAATTCCTTTAGATAACCATGTTATTTTGAACTACCTTCAACTGCTCCAGATTTCCTGTGCTAAAAGCCAATTTTTTCTGGCAGTCCTTAACATAATAAAACCTTCTGCAAATGACAGCTTTATTTGTCAGATATTCTAATCATTTAAGAAAGCTGCTTCTCAAGTAAAGAACCCCTCTTTAGTGGACATATTTATGTCAAAGCTATGAAAATTTCACTTGTGCAATTGATAGACTACCAAACATACCTTTAAACATAATGTGTGAAATTGATTCTGTCAAGTGATTGTTTTTTCTTCTGGAACAATGTGAATCACTCTGGTTTTGCTGGTCCCTCAGGGATTATATTACACATGCTCGCTGCATTCTACATCTGAATTTTCTGTTAAAATAAGTTTTCAAAAGCAAGCTTCTTGTGTAAATCCATTTGCAGAGTTGAAGCAAAAATGCTTTAAATATAATACAGTATTTAGACAGAATGTTTGTTTAATATAAACAATGTTTTCAATAAAAGCTAAGTGTAACCAGGTGCCCGATTATAGCCAAAGTCATTTCAGGATTTCTCTGCTGCAGAGACAGAACACTATTTTGTGTTCTGAGAGCGGCTAATGAACTGTCTAGGAATCCCAAGGTGATGGTGAGATTCTTCCCTCAGCTTGCTGCTATATGATGGTCAGAGTTGCTACCAGTAGCAAGCTCAGATTTTCAAGATTCTGCTAAAAGGGAAACAGGCATCTGCACTATCTAGCACTTTCTCAGGGCTTTTTTCCTTTTGCCGGTTGCTTCCTCTAACTTATAACTGAAGCATCAGTTTATGGAAAGGAAAGGAACAGAGCAGACAAAAATACTGGGGGAAAATGAGGATAACATGTATTCTCATTCTTCCCTCCAAGTTGCTTTATGGTTAAAATGTTTTAGAAAGTATTAAACAGTGACCTTTTTTATTCTCCCTCTCAACTATATAGTATTACTTCATTGCTTTTATGTACTTCTCTAATTAGTGATCATGTTTATAATTATGCATATGTAGACTTTGGACTTTCTGCATTTTAGGGGAATTAGTTGGCCTGAGCAGGTTATAATGTGACAATCTATTAGCCGTACTGTAACTTTCTTATCCAGATGATATCAGGCAGAGATACAGGAAATTACATGTTTTTAGCACCAACAGTGTTGCATTTCAGTCATGTATGTACATAGTCCTTCAATCTAGCATCCTGTTTATTTTCCTACAGCTGCACATGGTGGAGGTGTTTAGAAATTCATATTCAAAAAAGAGCTTTCCTGATTAGTGTGTTGCAGCAACTTTTCATGTGGCAGTAATTTCCTGGTATTACCTGGGGTTTTTGAATAAATTCAATACTATATAATTATCTGCATTTGCTGTCCAGGTATGATCAATCTGTTAGCATTTTTTGTGTCTGACAGGTACATGTATTGGCATTATTTTCCATGTTTTGTGTTCTTACTGCCTGTTTGTCACTCATATCTGTCCATATGCATTTTAATTCATTTGTCAAAAGCTTGTAGTACTTCATACAATAAATTAACCTCTTGTATGTAACAATAGGGTCCAGTAACAAGATTTTGACGGTAAGGATGCACCTGTGGAGTTAGTATCTCCATGTTCGGTTCATGAGGGAAGTATGCATATACACAGTATAGTATCTTACAGGGAGGGATTTTGTAAAACACTCAAGGGCTTGAAGTTTTTTGAAGTAGAATCGTATCTGAGCTAGAGTGTGAGACATGAGAGATGACAGCAACCTAGATGAGTAAATTCACAAATGTCCTGATTTCGTGGTCTTGTTCAGTAATATTCCAGCTTGTCTACAATCTGAATTTGCCTGTTTGTGAATCTGTGGCTTCAAGAGTACTCTTGAAGATGCAGTTTAGTTTTATTAGATGTTCCTGTGGTCCCTAAAATAGTGCCTAGTGAACACAGTCAGCAGCAGGAGTCTAGCTCTTATTTAGGCCATTGTGGGAAAGGTGTGGACCCCCACCATTATGTAGGGTTCTGCATTTTGTGATACACATCTTCAGCGTCCTTTGTATTACGTGACACCAAAGTGGCTAAAATTGCGCTATGTCCTCTTCTCGTAACTATGTATATATCTATATGGAAATAATCACCTTGCTTACCACACAGTTGTCACTTTGGATAATGTCAGCATTACAGTGTTTTGGAATGTCATTCTTATGCACTGTTGAAAGCTTTTAATGAATTATTTAGCAAAGTAGATTTCTTTTTTATTCCTATGGATATTCTCTGTGTATTTTAGTAGAGCACGAAACAGAAAGATGCATAAGAGTGATAGGAATATTTATTCTCTAATAAGGAAATGGAAACAGTATATAGGATCATAATACTGTCAGTGATTAGCATAGTTCAGCATGGTACTTAACTATAACCACAAGTAGCATTTGACACCATGTTGAAAGCTAAGCTCTATCCTTTTGCTGGTGAATGTTGTTTGTGCTATGTCTGTCATTCTTGAATGGGAAGTTGCCAAGTTTGCTCTTACTCTAAGTCAGTGCTTTCCAAAACAGTCCGCTAATTTTTTTGTCCTTGAGGATAGACTCATTTTTGGTGGACCTACTAGTGTGGAGTGAAACAACTCTGCAGTTAGAGGAGATTTTATTGATCTTGAATTACGAAGTATTTTAATTTGTGGAACATAAGTAGTGGCAGTTTTAATTTCCCCCCTTTGAGTCAAATATGTTTGTCTGTTGTGAGGAACGGGTTAAGAGGATCTCCAGGTTTCTCTGCTCATTTCTAATCATTATGTAAATGAATGTCTGCTTTTTCTCGCTGTGTATCAAATCTGGTATGTCAGCCAGTATGAGTTCTGCCAGTTAGATAATTGACATTTTGTGAGTGTAAGTACTTACAGTATGCAATTATAAATCTTCATTAGGTTATTACAGAAGTTTTACTTCTGTCATTTGTTAAAGTTACTTAGTTAGAAATTTTAATTTTCGTCTCAAGTAGTTGTCTATATGCAATGTTAGGAAAAGGCAAGAAAATGCCTAATAAAATGTCATGTTCTCAGGGTAGTTATATCCTCATTTATAAAGTCAGAATTTCTTACATAACTACTTGTACGTCCTCCTTTCTTTATAGTGATGGTACTTTGAAGCCATTTCCTATTTTCCCCTTCATTTTTTCTATCTCTGTAGTCAAAAGTGTGCTCACCTGTGTCTCTAACAGAGACTCTTTAGCATTTAAGGAAGCTCTTTAAATTATGATTTTGCAGTTGTCATCAGTGTTTGACCTTGTGTTTGTTTAGCTTGTCTGCTGGGTAACAGTTCAGTTTTAATGATAAGAGTGAAAAATATGGCTTTGGTTTTAGTTTGACAACCAGAATCTGCATAATTCACAAGGTTACATGGAGTACTGCCACTTCCTTAATTGCATGTCCCGTTGTAGCACTGGAAAATGATGCATTCATTAAACTTGTTCACAATCTCCATTAATTTTTCTCCTATAACTGAATGTTTGAGTTGACTGGTCAGGGACATATTATCTTTTCCCCGAAGATCTGTAAGCCTTGATTTCAAGGAAGAATGTACAAATGATGGCAAGGAATTATGTCACTAATTGCAGCTGAACTGCTGCAGAAAACAAATTGTAGTCCTAAGGATTTGGTTACTGTTATCTTGTTTAGTTTGTGGCCTATATGAAGAATTTCAGATATCTTTCCTAAAACTCTTATAAATATGATTTATCTTGAAATTGAACATTTTAATTATATGAAAGACAGCAGAAGATAACAGACTAATTCGCTTTTTTCCAAACTCTTTGGAATATGTGGTTTAAAACGTTTGCAAATTAGCTATTAAACAAGAAGTGACCGAAGTAAGCATATTATTTAAAAAGTCTAAAAATCACAAGATTCTAACAGACTTTTTTTAAAAAATGTAGATTTGCAGCAGGTTTTGCACTCCAGTTTTTTTGAGGTGTTTTGGTACATCTGCCTATCTTTTTGCCCTATACTCTGTGAAATATGAGTCTGCCAGAGACTAGCTGAGATTTTTGGTGACTTTTTTTGTTAGAGCCAGACTATTTTGGTAAGATACTAAAAGTGATTAACACCACAACACCTGTCACTAAAAGAGTTTCTGCAAATAAGTGCTATCTTTAAAAATCGTGTTTCATATTCAGACAATTTAATGAGAAAGTGAGGATTTGAAACAGAACATCAGGTTTTGATAAAAAGTGCCTTAGTGTAAAGAATGTTTGTATTTTTTTGTATGTGTGGATGTTCTCTGTAGTAGTTTTTAGGAATTGTTGACATTTTCTTTTTGTTAAATATTTGGAAGTTACCAGTTCCTAATGCCACATGTATGCCCATCGTGTCTTCTAAATTAGCAGGCAAAGTGTTGCTTTGCAGTTGAATTTAGTTTTGAATCAATTTCTAAAAGGTAAATTATTTATTCTTTTTGAAATTTGGGAAATTGCTTTGAATTCTTTAAACCTTTTGGTTTGATTTGAATTCATATTAGTACATTTCTTATTACTTTTACTTTTACAGGTATTTGCTAAATACTGCAGTGAATAATAAGGGCTTAAGCTATGAGTGTGGTTAGTGTCAGCATATCACATACGTGGATTTCACTGATGGCCAAATTTTTTATGTTACTGTTATGTTCGCTTACCTACTAGTTGCTCCATAGAAGACTATTTTCTGAACGAAGAAAAGAAACTAATTCTAGCAATATCTCAAAGTGAGCTCTTACTTTCATGAGAGCTTTATGTCATTTTAAGAGTCTAAAGTCAAATAAGATTTATAGAAGGGAAACTTGTTTTCTTATCCTCCGTAGGAAAAAATAATTCTGTAGTTTTCCCTGGGTGGAACAGAGAAATTTTCAGTAACTGAAGCAGCAAATCAAGATTTTTACTTAAATAGAAGTATGAAATACTAGAAGGAATCTGGAATATTTGAGACAATCAGAAATTTCTAGATAAATTAGATGATAATGAGAAATACAAAAAATGGATTTGGGGATCTGAAAAGTTAAGGTGTCCACAGTCACCTCCTCACTGGATGTTAAATGTTGATGTGTATGCTACCCAAGCAGTAGGTTAGTACCTGAATTACTTTGGTTTATGGTCATATCTGGAGACAATGTGTGTGGAAGGAAGTAGGTATTTGAAAACAAAACAAGAAAGTTGTATAATAGCCTACCTGAGAAGAATAGTAGGTAGACTTGCAAAAGAAGGTACTTGCTAAATTACACAGTGGGAGTGCAACCAATAACTTCACTCTTATAAGCTTAAAAGAATAATTACAGTGCTAAAAATTGGTTATCCTTATTTGTGAGCTTTAACATAATTTTGTAGTGATTACGAGATTGAAATCCCTCTTCAAAAGTTGACTTTAGACCCACTTTTTGAACTTGCTGAATATTTTCTGGTATACATAAATGGGATTCACCTGACTACTGTATTAGCTAATATTAATCATATTTACTTCATTCTTAACATTTGAAAAGGCTGAACTGAGTGCAGTGCTTGTATGTTCTTACAATTACATTGACATGCTGTTTTATGCACAGTTTGACAAATTGGTGTTACTCAGACTTCATGCTTGTATTGACAAGGAGTCGTTGAATTAGATTTTAGTGTTAAAAAGCAATAACATTAATAACTTATTAATGTTATCCTATGAAGTTATAATTCATGTGAGGATTCAAAAATAATTTTCTGTGTTGCCATTTGAAGCTGTATTCAGGTACAAATCTATTATGTCTCTCACTGGAGAACAAAATTTGCAGTAAATAAAGTAATCGTTATGAGAATTGCCTAAGCTTGTTGAAAAGAAATGCTTGGGGCTTTCTTGTTTTTTTTCTTGATTTTCAACTAGTAATGAATATTATTTTTTAAATACAAGCCAGTTTGAGAAACACTGATTCAAGTTACAGTGTATCCCAGTCTTTTTTATGGTTTTCCCCAAAATGTTATCAGTTACGTGGCATATAATTTTGCCCGTCATTCTTAACAGATACTGCTTTCAGATATTTTAACAGTGTGTACTATTAGTGGAGAAATACCTTTAAATTACAATCCATTTGGATCTGCAGGTGCCGTATTTACAAAGTGTAAAACAGGAGTTTCTCTAGATTTCTTTGTGAAAATGGAAAGGAGCCATGACCTGGATTAAGCATTTTTTTTTTTTGCCTGCTTACTTTGGACATGAGATCCAGCAATTGGAAGGGTCAGCGGTGTGCTCAGAACCACTAGGGTTTAAGCAAAATTTTTATGAATATTGATATATTCTTGTACCTCCAGTACAAGACCAGAGACATTCAGCCCCTTTGGGGCTTCGGCTTTCCTTTGTCCAGCCACTACTCTGCTTGTTTCTCTAAATTTTCATGCTGTCTAATATCCCATAGAGCTTCATCAATTCAGTTAATCTTTTGCAATATGTTACTTCTGATATTTTGCAAACAGAGAGATTTGCCTTTTAAAAGTTTTTTTCTTTTTTAAAGTGAGTTACTTCCTATAGTCTAAAGGGGTGGAGTCACCCAGCAGATCTTGGAAGAAACTATTTTTTTTTAACATATAAATTTCTGCATAAATAGGCTACAGGTACTGAAGCCTATCTACCCGTTTTAGAAGATGATTTCTTGTTTGAAGTCACTTTTCATTTTTGGTCAATCTGCAATTTTCTCCTCTCGTGATTCTATTTGATCTGGTTAATATTTTTCAATTACTCTTAGTGTTCTATGCCCCATTGAAGATAATTCAATCTTCCTGTGAACTCTTCAAAACTATGCATTGTTTTCCTTTTAAGCAGATGTTATGGCATTTAATTTTGCCTTTTTTTCTATCAACAATTATGGTAAATACTGTGACAAAATTGAAACTTGACAATACATAGTTAAATCTAGAGAATAAGTAGTTTCGCTTTTATTGGTCTCAGCTGAAAGGACCAAATGCAGTTCTAATTCTGGGTTGTAACTGAAACAGGCTTTGTCTAAAATGGCCTATGGACCAATTCTACTGGTTCTAGTGAGGTCTTATTTTCGACAAGATATTTGGAAGAAAGCTTCTTCAAAAGTTTATCCTTGTCTATTCTGTTTCCTTTTCTCGTGTATTTTATGCGTTTCAGCTTGGATTATGTAGAGAAACACATTTTGGTTATATTTCACCCCTTAGGTGAACTCATGCTTCCTGTGTGAGATCATTGTAGCTGAAGCAACTTGGTTCTCTTGCTGTTGTGCATCTTCCTAGGCTATGGCTTCTAATGGGATTTGTCCTCTTTGTTTTGCTGGGCAGAAGGTCTTGTTGCAGTAAAATCATGGGTTTATAGTTGGTTGTTCTTTATAGGCTCAATCCCTACTTTGATGACGTGATTGGACCTCACAAGTATTTTGACACTGTGGTGGATAAACTGAGGATGTAATCTCCGGTCATTAGGCAAGGTGGGGATATTTATAGCCCACGTTAGCACTAAATGTTTATCTGCACAAAGGACACTGACGGAAACAAAAGCTGTGGACCAAAGGTGTGGCTTTCAGAACCGCAGTCCTCACAGTCCTCGGTGTGGGCGGCACTGGGGCTGTTCCTTCCAGTCTGCCTTCTCCCTCTTGGCCGAGCCACTGGAATGTGTCTGCATGTGTAGTGGCAGAATTTTGGCTCTATACGGAGGGAGAGAAGAGTGTAAGTGTTGTTGATCTAAAAACACATTTCAGGTTCTGGCTGAAAGATAAAGGAGTAATGGAACAGAGATGTTACAAATGGTTATGCTTTAATCTGGAAATTATACCTAACTAGAGATAAAACTATTTTGAGCTCTCCTAGTTAAATCAGCAAATTAATAAAAAGTACAAAACAAAAAGCAGAAGTTACTAAGATAATTCTTGGGTTTTTTAGAAAAAAATCATAGAGATTTCCTTTCCAACAATACTTTTGAAGCGCAGATAAAATGGCTTCCTGTCCCGGGGTTTCCTGTATCCATGGCAACCTGACTTTAAGCACTTCTTCCTTAGTTTCCTGAGCAAACTGTTGCAAATCCTGGGTCAAAAATGTGAGTGATCAAGATGCAGTAACACTGCCGTAACAAAGGTCTCACAGATGAGTGTAGTCAGTCATAACAGCAATGAACTGCAAACAGCAAAATAACAGAAACAACTTCAGATTTGGGGTAAGGAATTGTTTATATTTGTTTTGACGGTAACTCAGCTTTGTAAAGGTAAAATTCAAATTCGAAGTAAGCTGCCAGTGAAAGGAAAACTATTTACTGTTGGCATATCTACTTGAATGCTTTTGAAACATTACCTAGTCGGTCTTAATTATAAATAGTAGTTATTAAATAGTATTTTTAATTTAATAGTAGTAGTTATTTTGGCAGCCTAGTTGCTTTTATGCAGTTACCAGTTAAATATTTTCTGGCTAGGTTGGCAGCACATTTATTTAATTGTTCATTTACTTTGAAAGTTTTTTTCACTGTAGTTCAGACTTAGTAAGGTTAAGTTTTAAACTGCATGTTTGGCATGGAAGGAGAATATGTAAAGTACCACTCTTGAGAGCAATGGTAATATTTTAAAGACTGTAGAAATAGATTTAGTTAATACTTATACAGTTAATGTATTTGATATAATAATATTTATATACTTCTTTTTATCTCTACTAGTGAAGTCAGAGATGAGTAAGAACGCCAAAGACAGGGATATGTGTGTTCTGCAAAGTTCTCCACCCTGCCCAGGAGCATTCCTGTATATACTTAATTGTTTTCTTTTGTTGCTGCTTCAGAAGGAAGCTTTTGGCTGTCCATCTGCTTGTCAGCTCTGCACGGGGAGACAAGTTAGCTGTCGTAATGCAGGGCTGTCAAGCATCCCTCGGAACTTTCCAAAAACGACAGTTCTTGTGTACCTCAGTGGAAATAATATATCACATGTCACTCCAAATGAACTAAGAGGCCTTCAGAAGCTTGCTGCACTCTACATGGATAACTCCAGTATTTTGTATGTACATCCTAAAGCTTTTGTGGAACTCCCAAAACTATGCTACTTGCATCTAAATAACAATAGTATTAAACGCCTGGATCCAGGAATCTTTGAAGGCCTTTCCAGTCTTCATTGTTTATACCTTCAGAATAATCAAATAGCTTTTGTTCCCAGGGGATTATTTAGTGATCTTCTTTCTCTTAAATATTTAACACTTCAAAGAAATCGTCTCAGTGTCCTTGGAAGTGGGACTTTCTTGGGAATGATAAGTCTTCAAACACTAAACTTAGCCCATAATAAGATTTCACGGATATCAGATTCAGCATTTTATCATCTTGAAAACCTTGTGTATTTGTTTCTTGAAGGTAACAACTTAACACTTGTGCCATCAAATGCTATTGGAAAGCTCAAAAATCTTGAAAGACTTTCTTTGTCTCACAATCCTATTGGAGCAATACAGCCTTTTGCATTTAAAGGACTTAACAAGCTTAGATACCTGTCTTTGAAAAATGTCAAACTAAAATGTATTGCTGTAAATGGTTTTTTTGGGTTAAATAGTCTTAGCCAGTTAATCTTAAGTTATAATGATTTAGAAAATATAAATTCCAGCACTTTTGCTTTACTGAAAAATTTGATGTATCTGCAGCTAGACAAAAATAAAATAGCCAGTATTGGTGATGGTACCTTTGAAAAAATGGGACACTCACTTAAAATACTCAGTTTAGCATTTAATAATATTACAGAGTTAGAACCTGAAGTGCTCAAGCCCTTAGTATCTTTAACTCATCTACAGGTAAATTTTAATCCTTGGAACTGCAGTTGCAAAATGCTGTGGTTACTTAATTGGTTAGCATCTTCTCTTGTTTCTGTAAGAATTCATTGTCAGAATCCACCTAGTATGCGTGGTAAACCTTTGCACTACATAAAGTGGACTAGGTTTTCAAACTGCATTAGTCCTACTGCCCGCCCAGAGACTGCCTGGAGTCTGGGATCCATCGGTGTCCGTCACAGTGCTACCACATTGCTGATGGCATGGCACAAAGGGAACAGTCACAACACATTTGAACAGTTTGCCAATGTGGAAACTAAATATGCTGCTCTCTGGGAAGGAACTACGGCTACATCTGCTATCCCCTTGCCTTATGAAGGAAATGCTGTTGAAATTCTATCACAGGCAACTACAGTATTATCAACATTGCCAATGCAAATACCAACACAGATTACACCTATTAACACAAGTGTAGAAGAACAAGAATTCTTTACGACAGATGCTGCTCCTGTGTCATTGAAAACATCCCTCATATGTGCACAACAGGTTGAAAAGCTGAATCAGGCTTTTGACATTTTACTAGCCTTTTTCATTCTGGCTTGTGCTGTGATCCTGTTCTTAACCTGTAAAATTATTCAGTTTAGGCAGAAACTAAAGGTGCTAGAAAATTCTGGGGAAAAGAGAATAGAATATTACGGCTTTTATCAGCCTGGCAGATATAACATAACTGACTCAGTGCAGTCTCTAACTCGGAAATCAGTGGGGCATTCAGAACTGGACCAAATTAGGCTGCTCAAGCGAACAGCATCAGAAAGTCAGGCACAGGTAATACTGTTTGAGCATTCATCATTGTAATTTATCTCAATTTATTTTGTGTTCACATTACTGTGATATGAAAGGTCAAGAAATCCAGAGCTCAATTTTCTAAAAATACCTTCACTACTTAAAAGCAACTGTTTGATAGAATTGTGGGAAATGGCACAAACTGCATCACCTTTTGCTTTCTGAATGTTTTGAAGTTTATTATTTGATTATATGTAATTTAAATCTGACATGGATAGGTTTGTTATCCTCTATCCCTGTTTGTAGGATTCTTTCACCTATAGTTAAAGTATACTCGCAGTATGAAGTACATTTTTATTTAGTTTAATTTGAAGTACTTAATAATATAAGTTCCTGTAGAAATTCCATGACTAACTTGAAGCTTTAAGCAAGCAAAACATCAATTCTTAGCAGGATCACAAGGTCAAGAAATCTTGGGGAATGAGAAAAAAAAAAGCAGTGCTTTATGTTTTTATTTTAATTCAGTTTCTACTCTGCCTTCTATTAGTAAACCCAGTGAGAGAGAAAAAAATGGACATATTTACAGCTAGGATGTTCAAATTCTTGAGGAAGAGAAAAATTTTAAACTGGATAAATTCTATTAATACCTATAACGTTTTAATATACAAAGTTGTGTATTTGGTCTGTATAATGAATATATTAAAGTGACATTTTTACTAGTGTGTATCTGTATGATTTTATTAAATACCCCAAACTGGAATTAAGGGAAACTAAATTTCTTTTGAATTGAAAAGTTAATCAAGTTTTTTGTGTCTAAGGTAATAGAAGTGGGTAATTATTGTCAATAAAAGATACTTTGTTATCTATGTAGTAGTAGTTTGAGAGATTTTTTGCTAGATAATACATACAAATTGAAGAAAT
Organism: Formicarius rufipectus; assembly: GCA_013399695.1. Classification (NCBI taxonomy): domain Eukaryota; kingdom Metazoa; phylum Chordata; class Aves; order Passeriformes; family Formicariidae; genus Formicarius; species Formicarius rufipectus. The sequence continues at coordinate 230,300 of VXAU01003006.1, read as the reverse complement.
AAGTTGTAAATACATAATGCTAAATCAATTGCTAATTTATTTATATATTTAGTTTATTTTCTGAAGTGTCAGGTCAAAGTAAGTGTTCCGAGTGAATGCTTCATCTTAAAAATATGGATATTTTCCTATATAGTTTTCATTGGGTTTACCTTGTTATTTATTTCTATTTCAAGTATTGCTGCTCTGTTGCTGTCAAGTTATAGTTATTGTTTTGTAGCTTTATTTTCAACCTGAATTTCTGAGATTTTTGTTTTTCTAGTTACTTTTCCAGTAATTCAAACTTTGTTCTGGAAAAAAGTTATAAGAATATGCTCCAAATAGTCCAATCTTGTAAAATTTTCTTAATTGTATAGATACTGTGGGTCTTCTACAGGCCTCTGCCCTAGAGACTTCAGTCATGCTGTTTATAAGTTACACAGTTTACACTTACATCACTTTGTTTGAGGGAAAGCGTGGAAGAGTAGTCTTTCCTCCATGGTGCCTGCTGTTCCAGGCTCCAGCCTGGAGGCTCTGGTGTTCTCCAGATGGGACAGAACTGCCCTTAAGTTTCTTCTGTCCTGCCTGCTTCCTGCTGGTGTAATTCTTGTGCGTGGATGGGTTGTGCAGCTCCCTGTTACCATGTTTGTCCATCTGAAATTCTTTTCCAGGAGTGAAAACTTACTGCTACCAGGACAAATATAAACTTTGACTGCACTGAGTGGGTGTGAATGTGCAAGTGTGCCTTCAGTGTTGCTTGTTATGTGGCTCTATTGAATGTAATGAAATAACAGGTTAGTATATTGTAATACTGTATTTTACTGTATAATAGATCAAATACTTATGGGGTACAGTCAATTCAGCTACTTGGACAAAAGCTTAAAGTGTTTTGGATAGCTTGAGTAGAAGCTATTTTAAAAAAATTTCTACTTGTAGTAACAGCTGCACCATTGATGATTGCACAGTAGTAGGTTCAGCAGTTTTGTGTCCTATTCTAAATTTTCAATTTTATATGGATGCTTTCAGGAATAATGGACTTGAAATTCAGTGGAAACTAGTTAGGTTTTCCTTGATAGAAATGCTGCTATACCTTGATTACAGAGAAGTTTTGGGAATGGACAAAGGTTGAGACTGAACAAACCTAATTCTCAAAGGAATCTGGCAGGAAGCAGCTCTTATTTTAGGCTCTGATTTCCACAGCTGCTGTCTGCAGAAAGCATGAGAAGTTCTTGCTGAACATGCATCCTTTTCACTGACAGGCTGCTGTTGTAGGAGTTGTTTGCCAGGTAGAAGTCTCACCATCTGTAGTGACAGAGCATGAAAGGAAACCAGTGCTGTCACAGCTGTTCGTGCAAGCAGAGAGTTGGAGCGGTTGGAAGCTATCCTTTGGAATGGAGATATCCTCTAATATCCTGTTTGCTAACACTGGGATTAGACCGACAAGGAACTGAGAGATTCATTGTGCAGTTGTGAGGGAAATACCTTTCTTTTGCAGTTAGTATCTTTTGTATTTAAAGGCACATACCAGGAAACATTCAGTTTCCACATGTAGTTCATATGTCATGTAGTCATAAAATCCCTAGGGAATACTTCAGGACACTTAGTTGAGTCTCTTTAGTTGAGTCTGCCCTCATGAAGCAAGATGGTGAGTGCGTCATGATGGAGATCAGGTTTACGATCAGTCATAGGACTCCCATGAAAATGGTGTTTTAGCTGATACTTTACTGCTTTAGGAGCTCCCTAGTACTGTGCAGCTCCTAAGGGGGGTGTGTGTGTACTAATAATTTACATCACTCAGAGTATGTGTAAGGTAATCTCTGTTTGTCCTACTCTACCTCTTTCCTTGGCTAATGAGATAAGAATAATTAATTAATCTTATATCTGTACAGTAGTAAAGATACAAACTCAAATTGCTTATTGCTGCTTCCTGGTGAATGTAGAAAAGCAGAAAATAAGTTCTCTTTCTTTTAATCTCAAAAAAACATGCTTTCCCATACAGATTTTTTTTCTTTTTTGAGGGCGATACATAGCAGACATACGGTCCACTTTATTTAAGCACCACTAAAAGTTTATCATGATGTATGTTTCCAGTTGATGGTAAAACTTTATCTACAGAATTTTCCCAGGGGACTGGAATCAAAATTGTGAATTTTTGCACAAAATCCAAGAATAATAAAAATGTTGAATAGATAACTGAGTGTATTAGAAATTATAGACAGAACGAGAAAACATGAATGGTACTTTTTTCAGAACAGGTGAGGTCTGTTTTGTCCTTTGCGAAGCTTTTATTCTTCAAAAAATTATGCAAACTTTGAAAGAAAAGTTTTGACAGTATTCATATAGAAGATGCCCTAATTGCTAGATTTTGTTTTCATGATAAGCAAGGTGCATTTTATTAACAGGCAGCATAAAATATCCTTTTTGTAATTAAAAAAAAATGTATCTTTGAAACGGGGTTCTGGAGTGTCTTAGGTCCTAATTGTGGGCCTTTTATTTTTGCCACATGCTAAATGTGGCTTTGTCCTGATTACTTAGGAAGACTAGGTAGATACAAACCCAGTTATAATTTCATGATGATGGTTGAATCATCAATGATCTCAATTATATGAAATTAAAGAGGGGAACTGCTTAAACACTGTCATCCTCAAGGTTTAAGATTAGTATGGACAGTATTGACTCTCCTCTGTTTTGAAAGTTCTTCTTAAAACAATGTGTCTCCGTCTTTTCTGAATCTACTCATATGACTTTTTAATGTATTTCTTGAAACAAGCAGACTAATTTTAGTCTCTTTAAAAAGTAATGCACTGAGTTGCTTGGCTTGCTTTCTCAGCTATTAAAAAAAGGGCTGATGAATTGTATATTCCCACTGAACTTTAGCTGAGGTTTCTTTTTTTTTTAAAGCATGAGTCTATGCTATCTTTATTTTTTGCCAGCATGTGTCTTGTCTTCTAAAAATAGTTGCATTGTTTAATGTTTCCATACTTGGTAAACATTTCATTGTGTCTTTGATACAAAGAAAATGCATATCCCATTTAAAGGAAAAGAGAAGAAAGGGGAGAAAAGAGAAGGTGTTTTGTTCACTGAAAGCTGCAGGCAAGTTAGTTCATTTTGAAAGGTCTTATACATTCTTTAACTTTGTTTTCCTAAAAAAAAAAAATAAAAAAAAAATTAAAAAAAAGAAATTCTTATGAATCTGCACTAAAGAAAGAAGTAAAATATAATTTCTTCATTGTGCCATAAAATAAAAATATCCTAAGTAAAGAAATTAAAGAAATTAATGTTTTCTCAATGTGCTTTCAAAGTCAGTTATCAAGGACAGTGTTTGCGCTTCAACTACTATCCTAAATTTCTTCTGGAAGTTGCATAGATTCTTGGAAACACAAGTTGCTGAAATGGGCCTCCCTGTGTACTCATTCTGTAAATCTGCAAGCATGTATAAACCCCATGGGGTTAATGAGCACTATGCCTACAGTATTTATTTACATGTTAGATAATTAAAGTAACATCCCTGAATACATTGACCATAATTAGCCCTGCAGCTAATGAAAAGCCTTATGCCTTCATTGTGTCAAACACTTTTTTTCCCTCTCCCAATATAAAATTTCCTTGGCAGCTAGGGTTTCTTTATCAGGGTGGTTGAAGGAGGATTGAAAGCAGCCCTGCAGGGAAGGACTTGAGGGTAAAGGTTGATCAAAGACTCAACATGAGCCATCAGAGTGTGCTTGCAGCTGAGAAAGCCAGTGAAATTCTGGGCAGTGTGGCCAGTGGGTCAAGGGAGGTGATTCTGCCCCTCTGCTCTGGTGAGACCCCAGCTGGACCGCTGCATCCAGCTCTGGGTCCTCAAATATAAGAAGGACATGGAAATAACAGAGCAATTTCACAGGAGAAACACAAAGTTGATAAGAGGGCTGGAGCACCTTCCCTATGAAAACAGGGTGAGAAAGTTGCGGCTCTTCAGCCTGGAGAGGAGAAGGTCACATGGAGACGAGACCTCACAGCACCTTCCAGTATCTGACAAGGGCCTTCAGGGAAGCTGGAGAGGGACTCTTCCTTGGAAACTATAGTGATGGAATGAAGGCTTCAAACTGAAAGAGAGTAGGTCTAGATTAGATGTTAGGAAGAAATTGCTTACTGTGAGGGGGGCAAGGCACTGACACAGGTTGCCCAGGGAAGTTGTGGATGCCCCGTCCCTGGAAGTATTCAAGGCTAGCTTGGATGGGGCTCTGAGCAACTTGGTCTAGTAGAAGGTGATTTGGAACTGGATGGTCTTTAAGATCCCTTCCAACCCAAACCATTCTGTGATTCATGCAGCTTGGAAGAAATAATATATGTAGACAGTAGACAACAACCTGTATTATTAATTAAATCGTATGTATGAACAGGGCATAGGTTACTTCTCCAGAGTGCAAAGTGTTTGCAGTTGTTCCTGGCTCAATGCCCTTTGCTTTCTATTGACATGAATCTGAGAACTGGTGTTTGCTTTTTCATGTTGGAAAATATTAATCACATTAACGACATTTTCCTAGAGATGCATTTTGAAAAAAAAGGATGAGGCAAAAGAGTATTAATGGAAAATGTGTAGGTAGAAGTCTTTGTGAGGATACCTGCTCTGTCTCTGGGGACTCGTTATGCAGGCTGCTGAGCAGGCAGCGTTCACTTTCTCAGCAGTGCTGTGAGGTGGATAGGCTGTTTGTTCACTGTTTGCTCGCAGTCTGCAGAACCTCACAGAGAATTCTCACAACATGTCATTCTTTGTTGTTCTGAATGTGATGAGGAAGCTTTTGACAAGGGAGAATGTGTCTTTTCAAATACTTAGCTGACAGTCAGATAATGAAAATTGACTCAGTTTTCATTTTGTGGAATTCAGGAATTTCAAGTTTGATTATGCAAAATATAGTTCAGATCCTGGTATTTGGCAGTAGCTGAATAAAAAAAAAAGTGAACAAAAATAATACCTCGGAAACAAAATAATCATGAGTTGAATCATAATTTTATTTAAACAAATACAAAAGTAATATTTTCTGTGCTTAGTACTCTAACTTAATAAACATTTTTCCAAAGCATCTATTTCTAGATACACTCTGTTGTATATATAAAATTTTGTTGCGTGTCTGATAAGAAGTTTTTCAAATGCAGTGACTAATGTACAAGGTACTACAGTTTATCTGTGTCCTCAGTTTTCATCCCAAATAAGGAAATGAAAGAGTATTAAGAAATAGATTTGTCTGTGTTAAAATAATGATCAGTTACAATCAAACTACAATACATGAACTTAGTATTCAGTACCTGGATATAAATAGAATATGTCTGCTTCTGCCTACTGGGCAGCAGCAGCTTGTTTTGGGTATAATTAAGCCAGGAATTTGGAACAGGAATCAATAAAGTGCTTCAGTCAATGGCAGTCCCAGGAAGAGGGCTGTAGATTACCATCACCAGTTAGGTCCTTTCCTTTTTTTTTTGCTATGTGTAGCTGGAAGTTTTGCAGTCTTCCCAAGATGAGCATTTTTTCACTTGCAGTGTGTCTCCATCCTTCTGCAAGTCACAGAGTAGGAGTCCAAGCACCAAAGTCCCACAATCCATATCTCTGGCGTTAGATCTGCTGTAGTGTGAAGCTGAGCAGAAGCTGGAGTTAGTAGCTTTTCATTAACTAGTAGCTGGTGGCACCTACTTGACCCATCGTGGGGAGATAATGTTGCTATGCTGTTACTCTACAGGCACATCAGTTCTCAAGGAAGGTGCAAGTGTGTTTATTGTAATCTGGGGCATTTTGGAAGGCTGGAAACATTTGGGCATTATGTAGGCTGGCCTTAGGGTCATGCTGGGTGAAGGTCTTCATCTCTTGTAAGTCCTGAATGATATCTACCAGCCCTTTGCATTTGTCTTTAATAGCCTGGTGTTTCAAATGACAGGAGATGCCCTTGTTTAAGCAGAAAAATTATGCCCCACCTCTCTCTGTATATCAGGGAAGTTACATTCACCCTGAAGTGAGTACAGGGGTTTTTCCTCCTCTTGGGGGAGTCAGCTGCCTAGGAGGATGAAGAAACACATGTAAGAAGGGGAATGTACCATCTTTAAAATCTGCAGCTGCTCAAGGGTTTGTATATAGGTTTATACATTGAAGTTGTGGCAGAAATGGGAGTAGAAGCCAGTACTCCTGACTTTCCTGCTGGCAGGAGCATGCCCTTCCCACTCAGTTCTTTCCTCCTTTACTAATGTATATTATCTTTTATTCCATTTACAATTATTTCTAAGTTTTTTCAGTGGTACATGAAATTTTATTATATTTAAGAATAATGTTTCTTACATACTTTGAAAACATTTGGTAATTAAAATACTGAATTAATTGCGTGATAGCATGTTCAGCTAAGTAGTAAACAAGGAAGGAAAATACCTCTTGGTAAACCTGCTTTACAGTTACTGAGCAAATTTCCTGTGTAGTTCCTTTAGCTAAGTCACTTTCCTGTTCTTTTCCAATGTTATCCAAGGTAAATTCTGTTCTTTTACAGTGTTATCCAAGATAAATTTTGTGGCATCATCAACATTTCAGTGGAAGGGCTACACGATGTTATGACTGAAGATTCCGAAACAGGAACGTACAAAGAGTAAGCGGAAAATCTCATTTTCTTGGGTTTAGCAGTAGCAGTACTGTTTTATATGAAATGATTTGACTTGAAAAATCTGTAGTCAGTTGAAACATACTTGTAATAGTTCTATTTTCTCAAAAGTGAATGTTTTAGTAAGGAAATTTTTGATCTTGAGAGAAAATAGTTGCAATGGAGGAATAGGAGCTTAAAATGACAGTATAATTTTATATTGTTCATTAAATTATCTACTAAATGATGTCTTAAAATGTTCATATGCTAAGATTTGCTTTTTGCTTACTGAGTCTTATATCTAAAATTGCAATACAACAAGCTTGTGTGTTGATAGAGTGGTAGCTCAGAGTTTTTTTCAGTGTCACATCAGCCCCATATGAGTGTGTCTAGTGTGCAATACTTCACAGCTTGGAGAACTTGAAAACCTATCCCACAAGGACAGTTCTCTCTCTTGCGTTGTCCCACTTAACACTTGGCTGCTACAGGATGTGTCTCAAACAGTATCCAGAGCTGGGAGCAAGAGTTTGCTTCCAGCAGGAAGGTGGGTGTTGGGGATGCCCAGAGTGTACTGCAACCCAGCACAACACTCATTTGGCTCCTGATGACTCCCAGATTACTGATCATAGTCCATCAAATCTGGAAAAAAAAAAAAGCTGTTGAATAGTAAGATTTTTTTTAAAGAGATACTAATTTTGTTTTTTTCTCTCTAGTGATTACAGAATTTTAGGTTGATGGAGAGTTGTAAGACATTAAAGAAAGGTGCACTGCAGGATATTCTTACAGATACTACATAGTACTTACTGGATGCTCTGGTGCTAAGAATCAAAACATTTATAACTTTCAGATAATTATGTGGTGATGAAACAGACTGTATCTGAACTGATTAGTTAATTGCTTAAGGGTGTGTTTGTTGGCACTGAAACCAGGTGGCGCAGAGCAATGAGATGCAGTCTGTTAAGTTTGTCTCTACTTAACGCAGGTGGTATGCACACAAGTGTGCACTAAGAATGGTCCACACTCACCCCGAGCCTGAACTATGCCCAAGAATTACTTGCAAAAGTACTTCCCACTGACCTGTTAAGTAAAGATGATGTAACTCCAAAGTCTGGGAGCATGCACCATGTCTAGCAGTGTGTTTTGTTTACTGCTGGAGACAACATTACAGAATCTCTTCTATTTCTATACATGTTGCTCTGTCAGCACTTGTTGAAAAGAGTTCTCATAGAGAAATAAATAAAACTTTGTCCTAGTTCATTTCATATTTTAAGCCTGAAGGCATGTCACTACTTTTCCAATCTCTGGACATTGTTTTCACTTTATAAAATACAGCTGCAATGAACCAAGGTCATGCTTGTATTGACAGGTGCTAAATGGACTGTTTGAAAGATTCTCACATTTGTGTAATATATTTTGACATCATCTGAAAGTCAAATAAGAGCACTCTGAAATTGTGTACACTGTTGTGGTTCTGCAGGTTGAAGAAGCATGATTTAAGCCACGAGTGGTTCAGGAAAAAATGTGTGCTCCACTGATTATAATATTAGCCAGTTACTGTAGTGTAGAAGGTAACACAATGTGCATGTTTAACATAGGAAAATCAAGGCTGAAGCAATGTAGAACAGCAGCCACTAGAGGATGAAGAGGGCATAAACATCCACAGAGAAAATTGTATAGATTAAATAACAGTGGTGGCTTAAGTGTCTTAACCTGACCATGAATACATTTAAATGGGAATTTTGCAAAAATTATTGTAGTTAGAGGAATGACCTTTTGTAAGAGTGGTAAAGTCTCACCACTTTTTAGGTTGAATTTTAATTGGGTTATGAAAATGTTTAAACAGTGCCCTGGCTTGCAATATGGAGGTTTCCTAATGCTTATGTATTGCATTGTAGCTGTAATGATTAGAAAGCTTTACAGACTTCAAATTATCTGGAAAGAGGAGCATTCCATTGCTCTAGTCTTGTCTCATCAATACTCACATTTTCCCAATTTTATCATTATCTCTTATTTTATTCTTCCTCTCCTTGTATTTTAAATTACCCTTTGCAGTATCTAAAATTTACCAAGGTCTGAAAAAGTTAATGCAATTTGGTATGTTTGGGCAATTAAAATTTTTGTCTCCTTTTTCTTTAATAAACTGAATTGCATATGAGAGCAGAGGAGACATGCAATTTGCTGCATAAATTTGAAATACTATTTTGAAATAACTAATCCCTTTATTAGAAATTGCTTCTTTGTTAGCATTTGACCCTGCTTACCAAGCTGTTTAGCAAGTGTTTCGTACAACTCTGAACACTTGTTAATAGAAAACGAAATATATAAACAAGTCTGAACATTTTTATATAAAATCATGTCAGAATCACATAAGATCACAACTTTTTTCATTTTAGTAACTTTAAAATAAGGTATTCATTTTAGCTGAAGGATCCCCTTACCTGCTAGTGGAATGCAGAAGTTAAAAACACACAGTAGTACAGGACTGAAAAAGAGCAAGAATGTGCCACTGTCTTGGTGCTTTGCAATGTGTGAGTTATGTTTCCTTTGTGTCTTAAAACATACTAAATACATGGTGGCAAGTTGTCATTGCCTAAGTGATTTTTAAAACCTTTTGGTTTTCAAGGCAGATTTTCTAGGAAAAAAATTGGTAAAGTGGTTGAATATTTGTGAATTCTTGCAGTGTAGAGCATGCAAAGTGAATGGATGGCATGCTTGCCATAGGATACCTTTCATCTTTATAAAGTCCATTCAAACTGTTTCAAGAGACAGAAGAACCTGAGATATTTAAACTACTTTTTTTCTCCATATTCTCTGGTTTTATACTTAATACAAGTAAGTAGTAAATAGTACAAATAGTTAAAATAAGGGTGTTACTTGCACATATTGTCAGTTGAGGATGAAGCAAAACAAAAAATGAGTTTAAAATCCTTACCTATCTAGAAAGAGCTCTTTAAGAGTAGACTTGTACTTCTGTAGAAGTCATCTCATATTGTCCACCCTAAACCTTATTGTTCAGAGTCCTGAGGATTCAGTGCCATTATTAGTTTTCAGCTCCTCTTAAAGATCTCACAGAAAACTATGAATGCTATGAGAAATCTTTGCTAGCTTTGTGTATGTGCCACTTTGACTTTTATGTTGATAGGACAAAGTGCTTTTGTAGCACTTTCTTGAAAGGAATGGAAAATTTTAGTTAGAAACTGTGGAACTTATTTTTTAAAGCCATGTAGTCTGTTTTCTGTATACAGAAATGCATTTTAAGACTACATCCTAAACTAAAATATGGAGAACAGTTAAGATTGCATGTTCTCTGTCACATCAACCCATGTAACGTTCAGGCTTTATTAGATTCACTGTTCTCAGGAAAAATTTACTTGTTAACAGATTGCTTGACTTTCCACAAACTCATCTGTTCTGTGTTTTTAAAATGCTTTAAAATAACTTTTAATGATAATACGTGTTAAAACTGTTCTTCTTCCCATTCTTAGCTGCATGTTAATGTCTCATTTTGAAGAGCCCAAAGCTACAGATGATGAGGAACCTCCCACAGAACAAGACAAAAGGAAAAAAATGGTAAGTTTTAGATTTGTTATTGTATTATTGACCTGATTTTGTGCTTCACTTCTGTCACACTAAATTATTTTTTAGCTTTGGTTCATCTATCATTCTTGGAAAATTCATCTCTTGAATCAGAAGAGGAAAATCCTTTGAAGACAAACTTTGCAGCCATGACACTTATGCTTCTGCTTTCATTTTGCATTTTGGAGTCTGTTGTCAAAATAAACATCAACAGTTCACAAAATGTGGACATTCGAATACTCAGTGTAAAAAGAATTTATTGAAAGAAAGCAGAAAAGTAAACCTTACTGAAATGTCATGGCAGGCCAAATTTCTCATATTTTATACAATTTATGTGCTTGCATAGAACCTTTTTATAATGTAAAGAGCTTTTACTAAAAAGTCATTGAATGTTTTTGGGTTTTTAGTAAATTTTTCTTTTAAATAATAACAAATATATAGCAATATATTTATAGAAGCAATATTATATATTCTTTAAAAAATTACACAAAAGCAAGCAAAGTCTAGTTGTTGTCAATGTCTGTTATAAATTCTTTCTGAATCCCAGTATACAGCTTTGCCGATGGTGCAGAAACTGAGACTTGACACTTGGCTATTTATTTCGGAATTATACAGGTCATTTGGGCAAGTCACTAGTAGCAGAAGTGTCAAATAATAGTCATGACTTTGAAAGCACAGCTAGCATTTGATTTGAAAAACTGGATTAAAAACAAAATATCACCTGAGCCCAGTCCTACCTACCTGTGATGGAATTATCTTCCTCTCCGTAGGAACATCAGTGCACACACTCATATGACATTAAGAACAATTGTAGCAGCAGGTATCTCTGGTGAAGTAGACGTGGGAACAAATATTTAATGTGTGAAAAAAAATCAAGAACAGCCTAAAGGGAACCAGTGAGGTAGAAGATTAGTTTCCTCAGTCCAGCTCCAGGGGGGCACCCACATCCAGTTTCAAGATCCATTTGTAAAGTAACGAGATTCAGCAGTTAGTCAAATTCAGGTTTTCACTGAGCAGCATAAAGCACATTTCAATAACGTGTAGCTACTGGCCAAACTCCTGTTTCCTGTCTGTAGCTGTTTTGACTAAGAAACTGTGGGAATTTTCTAGGATTTTTTTTTTTTTACTGGAAAATAGGTCTGTTTTGCTCTTATCAGAATAGGGCACATTTCAGTTAAAACAAAACAAAAAAGCTAGGTTACCACCTAGTAACTCAGCATACATGATTATATTGATATATATATGTATAGTCCCTGACCAACTATGCTTACTGTTCTTCCGAACTTAGGAGTTTTTTTGCTTATTCAGGGAATATGGCAGTTGACTGCCTAATACTGTTGACAAACTCATTATATCAACCTGTTTGTTTTATTAGTTCTGAATACAAGTTCAAGAAAAGTAAAGTGAAAGAAAATAAAATTTATTATTGTTTCAGAAAACTCTTTAATTTACTTGATATACTTTTGATGTGATTATCTGAATGAAAACTAATGTATTAACTCCTAAATTAAGTCTCAAGACTTGTAAGTCCCACTTGGCTTGCAGATACTAGATGACACTTCTAGCAGCAAATGTTAATCATACTTCCGAAGTCTATACTGGCTTAGAATACTGCTGCTTTAAATTATGGGGACGGATTTATGCTTATTGCAATAAACTAAGCAGAGTTTTTGCACTGGGATTGCATGGCCAGGTATTGGTAGCAGCACGGCTACAGGGGTGGTCTGTGAAAATCTTCCCCTATGTCCAACAGAGCTCCAGGATGGACCTGTCCAGACTTCCAACACAATGTGGGTATCGTAGGTCCATTAAGAATTAAAGACATTATCTTTGAATTATGTAGTGTATTAAGTTTCACTTTGGCTGTTTTTTTCAAGTTTAATTACTTTTCTATAGTATTGCAGAAATGATTCAGGGGATTGTTTGGAAACCCATCATCACCAGTCATTATGAGACAGGTCCTGGCGAGTTGGGATGTCTAAGACACTACAGAGCATCTGTGGTATTATTATAAGAGATGCTACAGAAAGCTCAGAGTTGGAGTTCCAGCAAATTTTGCAAATACACAAAAATTCAAACCCTTTATTTTCAAAACAGTGCAATGCTTTTGTTCAGACTTTGAAAATCATCATTGAAGTGCTAGAACAACATTATGCACTACTTGCATTCGAGCAGTATTTTAAAATTAAAAAAAAAAATTGCACAGGAGTTGAGGCTCATCAGTGAACATTAACATATGAGAAGGCAGTTTACTGGCCATTGATTTAAGTCTACAGTTTGGCTTTTTTTGTTTGTTTGTTTAAGATATCTGGAGAATAAACTTTGTAATATGAAATTGCTGATTAGATTAATTTTCCTTGGCAGAAGAAAAATAAAACTCACCTGAAGCTGATATTTTAAGGCAGCTTTTTTCTGGCTTCCCATTCAAATTCTGAGCACTTTAAATTAAACAAGGATTTATGGTAGGGCTGCACAAGTCATACAGTTAACTAAATGCATAGATTAATTGGTTTGTAGGTTAAGAGGTTGTAAAAGAAAGGCCTTTTGGCAGGACTTCCGAAGGTGACTTTGTAATTCATCTAGTTAACTGCTGTGTCAGGGTTACAAAAATGAGAATACTTGTTTGTGGCAAATTTAGTACCTGTTTTTCTGTGCAAAATTCCCTAGAGTACTTTTTTACATGATTATTCAGAGCTATGAACTTACTAATTATAAATGCATTATATGTCCCAAATTACAGTTGTTGGTGAACAAATTGTACAGAAACTGGTAGATTCTTTGCTTGGCAAGACAGTCTTTTTTTTCTGTTTTTCTTTGTTTGTTTGTTTTGGTTTGGTTTGGTTGGTTGGTTGGGTTTTTTTGTGTTTCCTCTTCCCACAGCCTGGTAGACTGAGGGACAAATGCTTCCACATGTGTCTGCTGACATGGAAATTAACAATACATCCTCTGGCAATGTAACATCATCTTTTATGTATTTTTGCATTCATTAAGAAGCAGCTAATGTGTAAGATGATGACAAATGCTCTGTTCCTCCCTGCCCAAAAGAAAATTGTATAATCTAGCTGGACTGCAGAGGTTTATAGGTACTACTACTGAAGTGTATCTATTCTTTATGCATATGGACAGCTTATTTTAACTGTTTTTTGTCACATAGTCTAAGCTAGTTCAACTTCTGTGTTTTGCTTTCTTACTAATAACATAAAACGTACCACAGTTCATGCTATCACTAAAGTACTTGTCATGGTAACGTCTGACAGGATTTTGGGAGTTACAGGAAACACATTCAGTAAATAATAAAACAGCTTTGAATTCTTTTGTCTTATAGAAGCATGAAATCCTAGAGCAAAGTATAAGACTCATGATTTGCCACTGCTTCAAATAGTTTTAAACTGATATTTGCCTTGATAATACTTAATTTTATATTTTTTTAGAAGTTTTTCTTCTTGTTTCTGAATTAAGTATAAAGAAAAGGTTTTTAAAAAAAGCAGATTTCTTTCTTGAGCTGAAGTTATAACTGAAATTAGTAAGTTGCAGAGTATTTTTAATGCATTATAATGTATTTTTCTCTTACATGTTTTCCACAGCTTGCACTGAAGGACCCTGTACACACTGTGTCATTGCAGCAGTTCATCTATGAGAAGTTAAAGGCACAGCAGGAAATATTGGGAGAAAAAGGTTTTCAGGCTCTTATGGAAACTGTGGATACAGAAATAGTTGCCCAGCTACAAGAATTTTTACAGGGCTTCTAGCTTCTAAATAAGTAGAAAGAAAGATTTTTTTTTTTTTTTGGTCAAATTTTTCTTTCAAAAAAACCCCTCAAAAAGCTCTAGCATTCAATCTTGTGTGGAAGACCCTAATGGAAGGTGAAAATAACTTGTGTTAAAAAATAAAGACAAGTTTCTGCTGTTGCTTTTAATCTATGCATTTTGTTATGTTTTTCATAATGTATTGAGGATTTTCTCATTGAACACCATTTAACATTTCCATGACTCTTAATATGGTCTGTGTTGTCCTAGGTCATACCTCTTTTCTGGTACCATTACTTGCTTTTTTTGTTCATAAAGTTACGGTTAAAGTCAGAGGTCTGAAAGAACTTACTAATGTATATTAATGGGAAGAGTCTGTTAATTCAGCACTATAATTCAGTATCAGAAGCTCTGCTTCTTTTCATATCGTATACCTATAACTTTCTCCCCTTTCTATTGATCTTTCTTGACTGTATGTTCAACCATACAAGCAGGAAGACTTGGGAAAGCAGTAAAACTGTGAGCAGAAATATTCCTACATGAAAGATAATAATTCCCTTTGGAATTGTCTTAGAGAAAAAGAAACTTAGATTGTATTTGAAGAGTTGTTAGAGAACATCAGTGTACATGATGTACCTTTTCATTTTAATCACCAAATACTTTATTTCTCTTAAGAAAAAATTTCTTGAGTTGCTTCTATTTCACTTCTGGCTATCATAACACAGAAACTCACCAGAGATAGATGAGTAATTAATTTAAATTAATTTGTGGCTGTACCTGGGCTACTTCAAATTGCTATGTTCAGTAACTCAATTCTTTGCACTTTTTCATGAAAGGCATGTTATGAGGATGCTTCAGAATTGCTGCTGAAAAGTTTAAGCCCAGATGGTCACAGTTGAAATAATTATTTGCAAACATAAGGCTTACTTTTAATTATTTATTAGTTACCTGCATGAATCAGAGCATAAAGCTGCTCTGTTCTATGTGCCTCTGTCTTTGAAACTTGCAGTGCAAGTGGGAAGAGAAAACTCATTTCCATTTTCAGGTTTTTTCTTTTAAGGACTGATCTTCTGCCTTCAAAGTTGAAATGAACTTTGTTTGCTTCTTTAAGGGATGATTCAGCTGTTAAGTCAGATTTACTTTTTTTTT
>VXAU01003006.1:202274-215220 GCA_013399695.1 Formicarius rufipectus | reverse complement strand
TCCAGGCAGTTTAGCTGTTTAAAGACACATAGAGGCTCTTCAAAATCTTACCTATAACCAAATACTTTTAAAAATCTGAGCCTTTTTTTACTGACCTTTTGGCGAGTAATAATTTTCAAAACCTTCTCTCTGTTTGCAGAGGAAACTTGGCCTTTCTCCCCTACTTTGCTGTTAGTACCAAAGGCTGCTGGGGCTCTCACACTTCTCAGTGCTAAACCTCTCCTTGTCCTCTGCTAAGTCATGTGATGATTCATTTTTTCCTGCTTTTTGTTTAGACCTAGGGAAGCTTGCTAGAAGAACGGTTACAGTTTCTCTGTATCTTATCTGCATGTCATTTCCTCAATCATTCACCAGCACCAAGTCTCTTAATTATGACTTTCACCTGATTGCATTTGGTACTTGCAAAGGAAGGGACTCGGTGTGCTGATGGTCCCTTTCAGATGTGAACCACAGTTAAGAGAACCTGGCGTCATTGGATTGAATTTGCATTTGATACACAGTTAATTTGCAGAGCCCCTAAGCATGTGGATCAGTTTAAAACTAATGCAGATCCAGCCAGCCTCACTAGCTCTGAGCCCTCACGACATGACAGTGTGGCATACAGAAAAGCCTCATGTCAGTGAGCAATACTTTTTTAGCCTCAGTCAGTACTGAGCGGTGCTCCCTGATGCCTCAGAGGAAGGCAGGTACCACCTGCTGGAGTCCAACCCTGGCTGAAAGGCCACTCTCTGCTGTGTGGCCAAGTCACCAAGCTCCCTGTTCCACATCCTGCAGGCAGCTGAGCCATATCCATCTGCCTGCATCGTTCTCTGAGCAACTCAAGCCCTCATTACCTCACATGGTGGAGTGTTAACTGCAGTTTATTTTAGTGCATGGTAACTAAGACCCTGTCAAGAATGATGGGCATACTTTTGGCTAATAACAGCATGATAACATTGTGATTAACTTCTGAGTAATGTCTCTGAATAACTGCATGTGTTCATTTCATATGCATTGGGGAACAAGTTAAATATGTCACTAGGTGTTTAGCTTTTCATCTTGGAAGATTTTACTCCAAGACTTGGAGTATAAATGAAAGCAATCATTATAACTGTTTATATGACAACCATTGTCAGTGATCACACTGCAAAACTAGTGCCCATCTGCACTCAGCGGCTATCTAGTACTGAAAATGGAGAAATTTTGTCCTGGAACAGCAAAAAGATGCTTGTATGCTATCCTTATATATTAAATCCTTATAAATAGGGTTAAATTTTCAGTGGGGGATAGTGGAATAGGACTACAGCAAGCTGTAGTTCTTTTTGGTGGTATTGTTGAAATTGCTAACTAGGGGAAGAAGGGAAATCAAATGCATTAAATCGCCTGACACCAAAGCAGTAAAATACAGTTTCTGAAATTCATGTGATGAAGGATCTTTGATTGTGTTGCCCTTTAGTCTTTAATTTTTCAAGACAAAAAGTAATTTAAATTGGGAATTTTGTTTTCCTATAGCAAAATTAAACTCTTGAGGGTTACAAATGTTTCAGAACAGGCAATGAAGGTGAAGATCTTTTTTTTTTTGTCACTGACAAGAGTTAAGAGGACTAATTCTGTGGCTTCCATCTTCAAAAAGTTAGCTTTGGTGTATCAATAATGACCATTTTTAGGCCTTCAGATTAACTGAAGTGTTAATAACCCATGTGATCTCATTTCACTCTGATAAATTTTTTTTCATCTTAAAATAGTAAATATATCCATGCTATAACTTAATCCTGTTGGGTAGTTCGGGTGTTTATCTCATACAAAATACAAGTGGAATAACTTCTACAAATGCTTTCAGATTGGATAATGTGTGGGCAAGGCAGTGGCGTTGTGTTCATGCAGCACTCCCTGCCTTGCCGGGAGAGGGCCAAGGCCGCCTGCCTTCCCTTCAGTGAAGTGATGGAGGGTTTTGTGTCCTTTGCAGACCAGTCCAAAGGGCCAGGCTGTTTGCTGGAAATCTCGGCCATCGTAGTGGCCTGGGAGGGTGCTGAGGGAGTGCAGGGTGCAGGTGCTGCAGCGCCGTGTGCTGTCCTGGCACGGCACCTGGTCAGGGTTGTTGGGGACAACTGTGCTCCTACCTGGGAAGTGAGTGCTTGCAGCAGTGCTGGCAGATTGGAGCCGGGCTTCTGCCCGCTGTGCCTTGACTGAGAAGGGGCTTAACAGTTCCAGGGAAACAGACACCATGCAGGTCATTCATTTTTAGTTCTTTCTTCTCAGGGTCTTTGCAGAGGCAAATAACCCATCTGCTTTTTCCAGTGTATTTCCTCTAAATTACTGAGATTATTTTGGAGGGAGCTCTTATCACCCTGGTCTGGTGGACAGGGTCTACATTGGGCAGAGGGGTTGGAACTACATGATCTTTAAGGTCCCTTCCAAACCAAAACATTCTGTGATTCTAAGCCTAAGAGGATACATAGGAGGGAAGCTGAGCTCCTGTTGGTCCAAACAAGTGTTCAGACATTTTATCCCAGGGTACCAGGGGATAAAACTCCTGTACCAAACTCCTAAGCAGAATCTCAGCTCTTAACTGTTGTTATAATTGTAACAGTTGGGTTCATTCCTTTAGTGGTTCATTAGAGAGATTGATTAAACCACTTTTTTAGATCCTGTTAGCACAGATACCAGGTTTACAGTTATTATAATTCAGTAATGTTTACAGTGCTTGACTTTTTCTTTAGTATTTATTGATTTCCAAACTCTAGTAATGCTCCTAAATTGCAGTTCATGGTGTTGTTTGAACTGCTGAACACGCCACATTTTCATTTAGCAAAAGCCACACCTTTGTCAGTAAGGTGCACATTTTGAAGGCTCTCCAAACCCCTTTCCTTGTCTCACTTCAATGCTGCTTATATAAAAAATAAATGATTACTAATTTTAAAATGTTCACAATTTCTGTCTCACTGCTGGCTGTGATTATTAATGATGACTAATCATCAAGTAATCAGACTTGATTACTTCTGTAGAAACATTTCATAAAGTACAATAGTTTGTTTTTACCACATTTTGCTGACTCTGGAGAAAATGAAATCAAATTAAGGAAAGCCAACCCCTTTCAAGATGTTACTTGGTTTTCATAAGGAGTGCTTAAAAATGTTACATCCTCTGTTCCTCACACTGGTAGGCAGCATTTTGTGAGGCTGTTGTTGGCTGGACTTCACGAACAAAGATTTTGGAATAAGTCTGCAATGGATTTTTTTTAGGTGAGGCACAGTGTGCACGGAACTGGCCCCACCCCCTTTACTCTTGAGGTTTATCTACCACGGCCGAGCAGCTCGGACGGTGACAGCGAGTTCCTCCAGGATTCGAACCGGCGTCCTCAGAGGAGGAGCCGGCTCCGCAGGCGGGGGCCTACAACACTCGGCCAATGCCCGCCACTGTACTATTGCACTGACAAGTATATACTGCATGCTTAAAAATACTGATCATGAAGGAGTTAATTTTCAATTTTACAGAGAATGGGTGATCAGTTTTAGTCTAAAATGAAGTGAAAAGAAGCAAAAGACAATTTATTACTAACAAGCAAATTCTGCCAGCAATACATACATGTAACTAGAGCATGCCTCTTAAGAGTTGTTTATACAGAATGAAACCACATCCCTCATCAAAGTATGTGTCATTTCAGAAGACATTGGCAGGAGGCAAAACATCTCACCCAAGATGGTGTTGAGCACACAGTTGACATTTTCATTTTCTTTCTGAAGAAGGGATAATGGGTGTGTTGATAGAAGATTTCTGTTTGGCCTCAGGTTTAATTCTGTATTTCTCTCTTTACATTTGTTTACATATTTTTAATAAAATACAAACAAATTTTGAAGTCAAGCTTTCACTTCAAAAGCTATGAAAACATTCACAGTAAATATTTCTGGGTAAATCAATTTGCTGAACTTGCATATTGTTTCAGGTGGTAAGCAAATAGTTTAATTTTACATTAATCTCTGGAAAGCTTGTCAAATTCTATAATGGAGTGTAGAGCTAATAAAGACACACAGTGTTTAAAATGGCAACAAAATTTAGTCGTAGTTGACTGTGATTGCAGGTTGTCATCCCTCTCCACTGGAATTTTAACTCCTCTCTAGAAAGAAAAATTATTAAAACAGCATTTAAAAACAGGTTAAAAATGTTAAAATGAAAAAATTGTTTAACCTGAAAGTTATATTTGTTTTTCCAATCTTTCCACCAGTATAATCTTTGGTGCTAATCAGGGAAAGTAACAGAACACTGTTACTGCTCTGATGGTCAGTGGTTATGGTTTAAACTAAGAGTAAGTTTTTCAGGAAACTGTATGAATCAGTTATACAGCATAGACAAATACCAAATAATTTAGCAACCTGAGAAAATTGAAATTACTGGTAGGTGAGTTCTGAGGAGAGAAAGTGTAAAGCTGGTTATTTTGTTGTCTGGCACTGTTTCAAAAATAAACCATGAGTCATTTCTGAAGTTGCTTCAAGTATTGTAAATGAAGTTGTCTTTAATGGGAAATATTCTATTTATTTATTGTTATAATTTGTTTTCTTTTAAAAACAAACAAACAAAAACCCCAAACAAAAACACAAACAAACAAAACCCCCGAAATTGCCAAATCTTGCAGATATTTTTAAGGATACTGAAGAAACCTAGAAATTCTCATACCTCTGGATTGTGGAAATTACTCCAGACTTAGAATCTGAACTTGCAAGGAAATTGAGACCTAAAACCACAACCTTCACTTTAATGCTTCATCAACCCAACTTTAAACAATCAGGCAGGTATGCAAGGACACTTACAGGCATAAACTACATACAGCAAAATGTTTTTATCTTGTTCAACTGCTGAAATGCTCCACCCTGTATTTTGCCACAGTCTGTACTGCCTAGATTTGCTTTTTGTTTTACTATATCTGCCTCATGGTTTACTAGCACTTGTGTCTGTGACTTTTTAAATACGTAAATGAAATCCTTGTATGCAGGCCATCAAGAACACTGGTCAGGAATAAAAGATGAAGGAGATCAATTCTTCCAGCAGCTGTGGGTGTAGAAAATGATTAGAGCCCTATATTCTCCTATTTGGCTTCAAAGTTATTTATGCATTTTATTCAATGATATTGTAATGCATTATGTGCGGTTAGACCCAGGATCCCCAGAGTTCCCATCTAAGGTTTCGCTGCTATCCATACTCATTGTTGAAGCATTTTGATGTCTTTCTTCTGAGAATCCATCCCTGACCCCTGCAAGCAGAATTGTTCTGCTCTGCAAAAATTCCCTTTCCTCCTCCATCTCCCAAAATACTTGTGCAGCAATCAACGATTTTATTTCAGCCTCTTTCTTGAGGTTTTGCAAGCACAGTGTCACATCCATGGCTGAATGAGAGTTGGTCCTTCAGAAAGCTGCAGTGTGCAGGCTGTTAGGGAGGCTGATGGTGATGCAGTCAGACAGTAAATTCTCACATCTAAATAACAGAGGCAGAAATCAAGAGAGTGAATAATCAGTTTTCAGCCTGGCAAAAGGTTAAAAGCAAGGTACCAGAAAGGTTCCGTATTAGGACTGAGTCTTATCAAGCTTTATTAATGGCTTAGGAGCATTGTTGAATAGAAAGCTGACAAAAATTGCCAGCATAATAGGAAGGACAAGGAATGTAACTGAGCAGGGCAGAGTAGCAGCACAAAGGCAGATGAAGCTCTAGTGCTGGAAAATTTCATCTGCTTTGTGACAGATGGTTTGGAGTCAGCACTTGTGCTTCATGGTTTCGTAGGGACTGATGAAACGGAAACCTAGAGGAACTACTTCTTGAGGGAGAGAAGGCAATTTGAACAAGCTCACACACCTGAAAACGAGATTTCACAGAACTGTTCTTGTTGGAAGGGACCTCTTGAGGTCATCTAGTCCACCTCCCTGAACAAGCAGGGTCAGCTGCAGCAGATTGCCCAGAACCATGTGCAGTTGTTTTTGAATCTCTTCACTGATGGGGCTCCACAGCTTTCTGGCCAGTCCGTTTGACCCCCTTCACATCTTTTGTTCATAGGAAACTTCATGTGATTCAATTTGTGTTCACTGCCTCTTGTGCTGTTAGTAAGCATCACACAGAGGAATTTGGCTCCCTCTTCATCTTTCTCACTGGGTATTTTTACACACTGCTAAGATCCCTCAAAATTTCAGTGTCTCCTTCCATGCAGAAGTTTTGGGAGAAAAAATGCAGACGGAAGGGCGGGCTGTAAAAATTCTCACTCTAAGGAAGTTGAAATGGTGAAACTTAGTGGATCTTAATGTTACTTGGTGTGCAAAAGAAGCAGGATTTTTTGTGAGAACAGAGAACTGGTCAGTGGTTGGGTATGGAGACTGGATGGACCTGTAATAAGAGGATATGGATTTCCACACAGTGGAGGGATCTTACAGGTATCCTGTTAAGATAAAGTAGAAATATCTGAACCTTGATACAGAGGATATTTCAGGAGCAAGACCAGGAAATGGGACTTCTTCAGGAAAGATGAAAGAGTATTTTATTTGGTTCCTTGTAAAGGGAGGACTGTTTTAGCAACAGGCAGAATTGAAAAAGACTGTTTGCCTTGAGGACTCCACCTAGCAAATTAATTGTGTAAGTAATAAGTCAATTTTGTATTGGTTTGGGGTGCATTTGCCCACAAAGTCTACTCTGAGGTTGAGGAATGAAGGACAGAATCATTTTGGGTTTTGTTTGTTTGTTTGTTTGTTTGTTTTGGGTTTTTTCCTTTGTTTTTTGTTTGTTTGTTTGGTTTTTTGGTTTTTGTTTGTTTTTTTGTTTATTGTTTATTTGTTTGTTTGTTTTTCTTTTTCTTTTTTTGTTGTTGCTTTTGTTGGGGGGTTTTTTGTGTGGTTTTTTTGTTGTTGTTGTTGGTTTGTTTGTTTGTTTTTGGTTTTGTTTTTTTTTTTCCCCACAACTGGAGACAGATGAACCCTGAATGTGTTGTTTAGTTTGAAGGCATCTCATATGCCCAGCAATGCACATACTTGAATCACAACACAAAACCAGCAGTGTTGGCTTGGACCATGTGTAAAACAGCAAGGAAGACATTTACCTCGAATTTGAGATGGGGATGTTGACTGTTTTTTCATGACAAGATATTAATATACTTTGTTACCTTTGCAGATATATAGAATAAGCAAATTAGTCACAAGCTGCAACTAAATAAACCCAGTGGCAATAGAGAATTCTGCTGACCCTAAATCTTGGAAGACTTTGAACTGGTAACTAGAAATCAAGGAGAAGATTTTCTCAGGCTTTCAGATATATTCTTTGTTTGCTTCAACTGGCACTTCAGAAAGATAGTAATGACAGTCAGGTGAAGACTCAGGTGATTGGATAAAGAGAAACATGGGAAAGATCTTTAAAAGGGGTAGAAGGGGAGGCCCTGGGAACTACAGACCTGTCAGCCTCATTTCTGCACCTGAGAAGATCATGGAATAGGTCTCCTAGGTGCTATGCTAAGGCACATGGAGGAAGGGGGACGATTCAAGACAGCAATCTGGTTATGTTCTCTGCTGCATTGTTTCTCTGCACAGCTTGGTGTAGGGCAATTTTAACTGTCTGCTTATAAGATTCAGGTGACTACAAGATACCCTCGATAGGAGTTGAATGGATTACCTTAGAGAGAAAGAGGATAGAAGAAGTGTGGTCAGGAGATGAAACATAATTGAAAAGAAAAAAATAGGAAGGTGATGACAGTTGACATAGTAACAGAGACAAGAAGTGAATGATACCGAAGTATGAAAATGATAAATACAAGCAGAAGAAAACATGAAAGACACAGGGAAGAGTATCAGAGTAATGTGCTGTTCAGTGTGCATGCCCTCATCTGTGCTTCTGTGATTGTGACCAGGATTATTAAATTTTTCAGAACTCCCCAGTGAACTTAGCCCTTGAAGCTTGCATCGGTGCATTGAAGTTTGACAGAACTTCTATTTTGGAGAAAGCACCTTTTTGGTGCAATCTCAGTTTAAAAGAATACCAAGATGTCTATCAACGAAAGTGAGGGATCCTTCTGAACTAGGAAGTGCCTCTCTCCAAAAACTACCGCAACCTTTGAAATTAAGAGATTTTAATCAGAAAATGTAGAGAAAAAGAATAACAGTTCTTTATACAAATATATATATGTGTAAGAAAACAAACAAACAAACAAACAAAAAAACAACACCACAGAATAGAACTAACAGCAACACCATATGCAAAACTTTCAAACAAATAAAGTCCTGTCTCTGCCCCTTTGGTGTAGTTTTATTTACAGACAGGGGGAGGTGATGTTGTGCCTTGGGAGGCAGCGGCTGCAGTGACTCACTCACGGGCTCCAGCGAGGCACAGCCAGAGGGCAGGGAGAGGTGCTGGTTCTGAAAACCTGGGAATGTCAGCCACAGGGATGGGATGAAACCCCTCCTGTGGGAAGTTCAAAGACCCTCTCCTACCATCCTTCTGTCTGAGAAGTGTTGGGGGTAGGGGCGGGGGGTTTAAGTAACTCCTCTGCAGGCAGTGTCAGCCTTCGAGGAGTTTGTTGCAAATACAGGTAGCAGGAACTGCTCTCTCCGGAGAACAGCACAGGTTGAGTGGAGTTGGAGGCTGAGCCAGGGGAGCTCCCTCCAAGTGCTTCCACCACCCACCAGCAGGTGGTGGCTGGCACGCGTTGCAGTTGGAGAACTGAAGAGTGGCATAAACCTGGGAACCTCTCTTCCCCCACCACTTCCTCCCAGTCCTCTCCCCAGCCATCACTCTGGAATGCAAAGCTGTCAGACATCCCTTTGTTTAGGCTTTAGACAGCTGGCTCTGGAGCAGGTAGTGGGGGGCTGGGCTTCAACAAGCCATCTGTCCTGGCCTCCAGATCCCACACTATGGTGTTGGTAAAAGAAAAAAATCCAATTCAAGATTTTGAAACTATAACAGGTTCTTACAGCTATATTTTTAAAGTAGCAATATAAATCATGGCATATTGTGTTACCATTTGGCAGAGCCAGTATGCTGTTGGCATAAGTTGTCCTCCTATTTTAAATAGAAAGCACAATGCATTTACCTAAACCACCATGAAGTCACACTAAAGGTGCATAGGACTGAAGCTTCAGAGCTTGACAGCAGCAAGTCTGTGGTAAATCACCAAGTAATAATAACACAATTGTTCTTGATCATTTTTGCATGACCCAAATATAGATGTAAAACCTACTGTAGGCATCATCAGTGAAAAATGTGACTTCGAAGTTTTGATTGAGAAAAACAAGCAAACTCCAGAAGGTTATTTGCCTTCCCTTCAGAGAGTGGTGTTTTGTTTTTTTCTTTTGTGATCTGGAGTTGTCAGATCTATCAAATACTAAATTCACTCACAGTTATTTTAACACTTCTTTCAATGGAAATTATATTGAAATCTATATTACGTCCCACTGCCCACAGTTATGTTTGCACTTCAAAGTCAATAAAATCCTACTACAATAAAATCCCAAGCAATCTTAAGTCCAGGTAAATACAAGGAACTTTATGTGCAGCTTCAGTTTAAATTGAAGTGCTTACTCAACTTCATTTTGTAGTAAATTTGGACAAGGTAACTAAAACAATCCATAATGCCCATAAATAGAATAGATTTTAGTCGAGCCTCTAGAAATAGAATTTGAAGTGAAAAGGCTGTGACAATAATAAGCTGCTATATGCTCTTATTGTAAGAAATTCTTAAGAACTGTCGTGGAAGCAAATGATACCTGACCCAGGGCAATCATTCTTCTCCAGTCTTTCATGATGTGAAATTGCAAAGCATGGGTCAGGAATAGACAAATTATATGTGCCTGGGGTAAGAGATGGGAGGATCTGATCGTTTTCCTATTTGAGTGTTTTAGGGCTCACATGCAGCAGAATAATTGAAATTTACTGCTTGGATGTTGTCAGTATTAGAGAACATACTGAGAAATGGTGCAGAGATGTTGGTTATACCAAGAAGAGCTTTAGCAGGGTTTTATGGTAGCATGGCAAAGCTGGCTCTCCTTCCTTCTGCAGAGGTCTTAGTGTGCTGTGCTTCCAGGACTTGATTTCTGTGGTTCTTCTATCTCTGTGCCAATGTTGGACACAGTCTGCTACTTTGTATTTTCCCAGAACCTGGTTCATGTGAACAGACTCTGCAAGAACCAACCTGGCTCTACCAGTCTGTGCTGAGCCAACACTGGTGGTTGCACCAGAGCTAGTTTTGTTTGAGTTACGCTTGTGTTATTACATCTAACATTCCCAAGTCAAGAAAGGCGACTAGAAACACCATGTTTGGATTTGCATGTGTAAGTTCAAACAGGGGCTGTTAGTCATGACTATTTGCAGCACTGATGCAGCAGTCATGCTTATCTGCCTGAATTAGTCTCTAATTAATGCTCAAATTAATTAATATTTGAACTAATAGACACTGTCAGAAAAAGTTCAGTCAACAGCATGGCAATACAGTGCATCTGTATGTGCTACCTTCTTAATCTTAGCCTGTATGTCTCAGTGGTGTCTCAAAACTCCAGTTAAAAGCACCTTAAGGGATCTAATTTGTCTGCAATTGACCTGCATGTCTGGGATGCAAAGGGCACATGGGTCTAAATAACATGTGGTGTGGTCCTTTCATTTGCAGCTTGCCCAGTTCTGTTTGGGATAATTTTATTTTTTTTTTCAGAAATTATGCTGAAATTTAGATCAGCCCTGTACTGTGTCTGCTTGAATGTATTGAGCTGAATGGAATATGTTTGAAGACCGACTGTGATTTCATAAGGAGGTCCTTACTGGACAAACACAAGCAGTATGGATTGGATGGACACTGTAGAGAATTAGAAAGCTGCTTCATGCTCATTTATACTGCTGCTGTCAGGAGCTCTGATTAGACATATCATTTACATAGCTGCAGTCTGACTATTTTACTGATTGTTTCTGCTCTCAGGAGAGGCATGTTGGGCATTGCTACCTCAAGCTAGGCAGCAGCAAGGGTTTGCTATTGTGTTGCACCCTGTAGTTCACTCTCACTGTGGTGACAGGTGGTGGTTAAGGTACAGCAGACAGAAATGCTGCTTTTCTTTGTCATCCTATTCTTGGACCTTGTTACTGTTCCTGGGCATAGTATGTTGTGGTCTTCCATGCATCATACTTCACAAATAAGGATTGCTCAAGTAAAGTTGCCTACCTAAAGCTATGAAACTCTTATTTGCTGATGCTTCTTGCTTTCATAGAATCATTAAGGTTGGAAAAAGCCTCTAAGATCATAAAGTCAACCATCAACCTGGTCACTACTAACCCATGTCCCCAGGTGCCACATCCACGTATTTTTTGAACACTTCTGGAGAGAGTGATACCACTTTCCTGGTCAGCCTGTTCCAATGCTTGACAGACCACTCTGTGATGAAAGTTTTCCTAACACTCAATATAAACCTCCCCTATTGTAACTTAAGGATGTTTCCTCTTGTCCTGCCACTTTTTTCTTGGGATAGGAGACTGACACCCGCCTCGTTACAGCCTCCTTTGGGTAGTTGTAGAGAGTAATAAAGTCTCCCCAGAACAACAACCTCAGGTCCCTTAGCCACTTCTGGTTAGATTTTTGATTTAGATCATATTAAATTGACAAGCAAAAATGAACTGGCGTGTGCTAACTCAAGACCTGTTAAATGATATTGCACTAATGGTATCTACTAAACCCCCCCGAAGTACTAAGGCAAATTACTCTTTTGGTTAAATTGCTATAATTTGAAGCACAGTGTGAAGTACAGACAGTGTGTCTGAGTTAGCGTGAGACACGTGCATTTGTTCTGGATTTAGCTAGTTGTTGTACAATTTGCTTGAAGTACAGGTTTGCCTATTGACACTGAGCATAGGCAGAGAAAAACCTCTTGTGGCAGCAGAGCCTCACTTCAATAAAGCTTCCTGCAGAGGGACCTGGAGAAAGGAAGAACAAAAGCAATGTAAGTGGGATAATAGCAATTTTTAATGGTAGTAAACAGAAGGAGAAGGTATAAACATGTACTGACTATAACCATAACAGATGATAGCAGATGCTAAGTGTGATCCAGTTTTCTGTCCGTGTAACTCATGAATGAAAAGACATAACTAGTAGCTCTCTTAGGAATGTTTTTGAATACAAAATAACAGTTTTACCTGAGAGGTTGTTGATTTTGACATTCAGGAAGGAGGAAAGGGAGATAAAATCTTACAGTCTTGCTTACATTAGCAGGATTTACCAGAACTTGCTATTTGACTCTACAGCTGAATATGGCCAATTCCATTAACACCAAATATTGCCAATCCATCATATAATGTGTTCCACTGCATTACTGCTGTCATGCTTCTATGGTGATAAAGAACCTGCTGGAAGAGCTGAAGTTTTGCTAATTAAACAAAGACACATGACCAGTCCCTGAAAAACAGGGAATATTAGAAACCTACACATGCTTTCCTCTAATACTTTATGTCAAAAATTAATATTTTTTTTGTAGATGGGAAAAGTACATGATAAAAAATTTCATAGGTAGAGGATTGGGTTATCTCTATTATTTATAAATAGCAAAACTTCTGCTTTTCCTGGAATTAACTTTTGAAAAAGGCAAGTAGTATGCAGAATATATTGTAGGATATATGTACCTACCTAGTTGGGGGCATTTTGTTGTTTGGAGTTGTGGGTTGGTTTTTTGTTTGTTTGTGTTTTTGTTGGTTTTTGTTTGCTTGTTGTTTTTTGGGGTTGTTTGTTTGTTTACTTTTTTTGAAAAGGTCAGATATATTGGTTGATATAGTGTCTAAGTTTAGAGAACTTGGAAAAATTTATAACTAAAATAGGGAGACGAGTCTCCTTTAATTTCAAAACAAATTTTAATTAAAGTATGATAAATAGAAGGATAACAGTTCCTGGCTATGACATATATGTATATATATTTTCAAGAGAAAAACAAAACAACCAAGACTGAACGAATAAAAAACCCTGAATCAAACCCCCCCTGCCCCC
>VXAU01003006.1:171221-202197 GCA_013399695.1 Formicarius rufipectus | reverse complement strand
GACGAGATGAGTGACCGATGCTGCGGTGTCCCCGGGGGTTGGTGGATGGGAAGAAAGGCTCCAGTGTGTCCCTCCGAAAAGCTGTGCTGGGGTCCTCCTTGCCTCGGCTTGTGGTCTGCTGGCCTCGGACTGGAGGTTCTGATGTAAAAGTTCTCTCACGTCTGGGCTGGCCGCCGCTGGCCCCTCCCCAGGAAAAGGCTCGATGTAAGAGCCCCCAGCTAGAGATGTCGTGTTCTCTCTCTCTCTTGGGCAAAAGTCAAAAAACAATCCAAAATGGCTCTGTAAATCCAGAGATGGGAAAAGGGAAACAGCAGGAAAGGCAAAGAAAGAAACCAAAAACTCAGGGTTTCTCTCCACGCCGTCTCTCCACTGCCAACCGCCCAAACCAGTGTGTGCGCTTCTCCCCCACCCTAAATCACCAGTACTCTTGCTTCTTTTGTTAGAGGCAAATGGGCTAAGGTAGAACAATTTGCTCCTCATTCTGAGGGTGGGGAAAGAAAAATTCCATTAGATTCTGAAACTATAACATATAGTTTCACCTGTTCAGATTCTTTTTTATTATTATTATAATGTTTCTGCAAGCGGTTTTTATTTCTTTTCTTTCTGTAGTGATGTAATGATATTAGGAATTGATATATTGAGGCTAAAAGCAAGTTTGGTGTTTTGCTTTTTAATTTCAGACACATGGCAAGGCACTCAATTTTAAATTTGTCTCTCTTTCAAGACTAGATTGTGTAAATTTCACGTATATCCTTGGACTAAAGTTATGTGCATTACCAAATGCCTGTTGAGAGCAATGAGAGGAGTGCAGAGATATACAGCTCTAGATACGCATGTTTGTAATACTATTGTATTACCTGGGTAGGATGAGTCATTTTTTTCAGAGTCACAGTGAAGGAAGGCCCTGGGAGACAACTCAGAAAGATGCTCTTCTTGATCTGCTGCTTGTCAACAGAGAGGATTTCATGAGTAAAGTGGAGATTGGTGGCCATCTTGGCCAGAGTGACCATGTAGGGATAGAGTTTAAAATCTTTGTTGACAGGAGGAAAAAGGTCAGCAAAACCTAAACTCTGGACATGAGGAGAGCAGAATTCAGGTTGCTCAGGGGATAAGTAAGTAAAGTCCCCATGGAAAATGTTTTTGCAGCTATTGGGATCCATCAGTGCTGGTCACTTTTTAAACATCAGCTTTTAAGGGCACAGATGCAGCAATTCCTCAGTGCTGAAAGTCAAGCAGATGGGGCAGAAGACCATCTTGGCTGAGCAAGGATCTTACTTTGGAAATAAGACAAACACGGAAGGTGTATGCCCACAGGAAGCAAGGTCAGGTGTCATGGGAAGAATACAGAGATGTTGCTTGCCACTGTAAGGAGAAAATTTGTGTGGCTGAAGCACAGCTGGAGCTGAAGCTGCCAGAAATGTGGGGACAATAGAAAGAGCTTTTACAAATACATTAATGGCAATATGCAGTTTAGAAATATCATAGGTCTGTTACAGGATGAGGATGGTCACCTCAAAAACAAGGATAGAGGCAAAGCAGAGGTGTTTAATGCTTTCTTTGCCTCTGTCTTCAACACTGATGATGGACCAAGGGGATCTCAGTGCCCTGAGCTGGAGGACCATGACTGCAAGGATGATCAACCCTGAAATGTTGAGGGATCTACTGCTCCAGCTGGATCCCTACAAATCTATGTGGCCTCATGGGATTCATCCCAGAATCCTGAAAGTGCTGGCTGATGTCAATGCACAACCTCTCTTGATGATTTTTGAGTGGTCTTGGAAATCCAGAGAGGTCCCAGCTGACTGGAAGCTGATGAATGTTGTCCAGATTTTCAGGGAAGACGAGAAGGAAGACCCTGAAAACTACAGGGCTGTCAGTCTCATTTCAGAGTGTGGTAAAGTTACAGAGCAAATTATTCTGGGAAGTGTTAGACACACCTGAAAGACAACACAGTCACTGGTCTCAGCCAGCACAGCTTCATGAGAGCAAAGTCCTGCTTATCAAACCTGATTTCCATTTATGACAAAGGTAACCCACCTGGCTGATCAAGAGAATTACCTGTTATGAGCATTCCTGTTTTTATTATTACATTCATTTGCTGGAGATAGATCTGCAAGTTTCTAAACCGTTTTCAGTGCCTTTGTTTGTTCTCAATATTTTTATGTTATACAACTTAGAAAAAGAAGCAGAGAGCCTTAATAAATTGGATCTTGCTCTTATACTTCATCATCAAACCTCAGTGAAGTCCTATTCATCATCTGCAGTGTCCAGGGAATGGCATTAATGACTGCATAGGTTGTATCATATTCTGAGATTAATTTAGTTAGTGCTGATGATGCTGTTTTAAAATAACCTCATTTCGACTAAAGGATTTCAGGGATCACTAAACTCAAAAGGCAATATAAGGCCTGATGGAACAGAATAAGCTCGGCTGTTGTTGAATTTAATGTTCACATTGAGTGAAAATTGGGTTGGGATGATAAAATAGTAAAAGATAAATACAGACAAAATATATATTGATGGAATTCTGTATTTTATCTATAGGGTAGGGTTTCTGAAGTGAGAAATGATGTTAAAATGGGAACAGCAATTACAGATGTTCATCTGCCTTAGGTGGGATAGAAGTCAGAAATTTTCAGGTTGAGCCTGGGTCAAAACCGAAAAAAAGTAATTTTTTGTTTTGACAAATTCTGTAGGGACTTGAATCCTGTTTTTCCAAACAGTATGGTTGTGTTAAATTTTAAGTAAGCATCCAAACATTGTGATATTTGTCTGAGTTCTTTATCTAAACCACTTAAAACTTGATAAGTAAAACCGTGTGCTTTTTTGAAACATGGGGGCTGAGTCATGAAGATTTTTCCCTTTAGGTCAATTTAGGTCAGCAAGACTCAGGACTTACCACCAAAGCTTTCCGGAAAAGCCACAAAATATGCACAAGTGCTGTTTCTCATAGTTTTTTTCTGAAACAGAAACTAATTTCACAGCCTCTTATGATGCGGGATAGCTTTCATTCATGTATACTTTGACTCTCTGTAATGGATGAAATTTTATTTTCTTACAATTTTTTCTCATACCAAATAATGTCTTGAAGCCTAAAGCTGAAGAAATGCTTGTAATGCTCCCTAGAGCCAGATCAAGAAGTATTTCAGTTGGTTGACTTATAAATAGGAACATTTATGTATCTCTCCCTCTCTAAAGATACATTTATATGTATATAAAAAATTGTCTTGGTTTTGAAAACAGTGTTCTGTGAGTTGCAAGTATATAAAAGAAGTCATTACAGAGATCAAATGCTTTTCTAATATCTGGTTCCTTTGATGAAATAACATGATGTACGAGAAATGTTAAGAACAAGAATTGTACAGGCCAGTTGTGAATACTCTGTGTTTCCCTGTATTCATCTGGGCTGCTGAGTTCTGGTGGTATTCTGTCAAACCCATTTAGGTTTGCAGCTGGCAAAGGATGAGTAGGTGTGAGACTGCCAAACTAAATTTGGATATTACAGAAACTAGCACTGCAGATGGTGCCTCTCCTTCCTAATACTTTGGCTTCTCTGTGTTGAAGAGGGGGCTGTGCATGAGGGAATAGAGGTAGAAAGTGTGAAGACAGCAATGCAGTTGTCTAGGAAACAGGTTGTAAAGCTGGGAAGCATAAGGAAAAAGAGTAAAGCTGACCCTGTCATACTATCTGTGCCTCCATATTGTCACCCTTGCTCAGATGAGAGTTGATTTAACTGGTCTGTGATTTGTGGGTTTTTTTCCCATTTTGTTTTTGTATTTGTTTTGGTTGGTTGGTTGGTTGGTTTTGTGAATGGCTTTGCTCCTACAGTGCTGCTGGTACAAGCAAGGAAGCAGGAAGGAGTGGGATGGGACAGCTCACAGCTGTGGTTTTGTTGTTGCTGTGCTTTTTATATCCCTTCTAAATTTTCCACTCTGGATTACCAGGGTTTAAGGAGCATTCTCAAAGCTGTGGTGGTTTTTCTGCTCCTCCTTAGATAGCTAATCCCTCAGACTGATTTCTCTTTCTCCAGGTGCTGTGTTGCCATTCATGGAGCAATGAAGGCTTATGGTTGTGGTGCCAGGTAGAGCTCCCAGAGCAGCCGGCTCAGAAGTGAAGGAAGATGGCTTTAGCTTTTGGATGGGGGTGTGCAATCAGCACAGGAGGTTCTCATGCTGAAACCACATCTGGGAGGCAGTCTGAACAAAATACAGTCTGCAAAAATACAGTCTGAACAGGACTTTTCCTGCCTTGCTATTGCCATGCACAGTTTTGGTAGCGCCATGAGGCAGTTGGGACCCACTGTGCTGAGCTCTCAGGGATAGATGCTGCTTAAAGTTAGGATTACTGTTCACCTCTTTACTCCTAAAAGGCAATTCCTCTTTCAGGGCTGAAACTGTCCCTATTGCTGCATCCAGAAATAGTCACTCACTGTCCTTATCCTCCCATTTGCTTCTAAATACAGTGTGGAAAATTGTCTGTTGCAAAGATTGGTGCCTTTTCCATGTGCGACCATCAGCTTGTCTGAGGTTTATGTTGTGCTTGAAGAACTTAGTTGCAACAAAACTTAACTTCTTTTTCACAAAGCAATATTTAACCTGGAGAACACCAGCTTTCATTCCTTTATATCATTGCTTTTGGACAGAGCTAAACAACAGCTCTTGTTAGAGATGAGTGATTGTTGTTGTTAATTTGAAACTATAAACACGTTTCAGATGCATAGAGTAACATATTCAACCATTTGTTTATGGGCTAACTGAATTTGTATTTCAGTTGAAGAAGTGATGGTTCTTCGTTGCACCCTTGGGTGCCAATTTTAACTTTCTTACTCTCAGAAATTAAGCATCTGCATTCATTAGGCATTTCAAATGTATGTTGACTTTTAAGAATGTTCTTTTAGAATGCAAAAATAAGCTTAGAATTGTGTCTTTGGTTTTGTCTGAGAATTACATTGTTGTTCCTATGAGACTTGGCTCAGTTCAAAGCTAGAAATTTCCTTCCAGGGATTTCCTAATATTGTGATACCTGCCCTAATAGCCTCAATTCAGTTTATTTTTTTATAATTTTAATGTATCTGCATTGTCTGAATAACAAATTTGTTAGCTATTTTAGATCACTGCATCCCTTCATTTTGGAGGTACATTTTGGCTGACATAACTTACCATCTTATGTTTCCTACAATATGTACACAGACTAAGTTAATAATAAGTGGGAAATAATATATAAACCACAAACCTGAATAATATACAGAAAGAAGTGTCTGGAACAGACACACCTTACCTTTTTTTTTTCCAGATACCTAGTTTAAAGGACAGCAGGCATGAGCACAGAACAATTCAAGTTCACTCGGAAGAACTTTGACTTTTTTTCTTGTTCAGTTCAGAAATATAAACAATAGCAATCATTTTAGAAGATGAAAATGTTACAAGTCAATCACCTGTGCTTTCCTTACAATTTTTCTGATAAACTGAGATTATAAGGAAGAACAGAGTTCTCTACAGATAAAGTACTAACAGATCTTACTGTTTCAAGCCATTTCTCCACAGTGTGTTTCTGACCCCAAAGATTAAAAAAAAAAAAAAAAAGAAAGCTGCAATAATAAAAGTAGTGAGAGGTAATTGTTCAAAGTGCTGGGAAGGATATGGAGTTGTCAGTGGAATTAGCTGGAATAAGTGAATAGGTCATTATAGCTCTAATCTCTATGATTGTGAGCTTCTGGCTGCTGTTGCTTTGCTACCAGACTCTGGATGAGATACTTGTTCAGAGGTCTGGCATCTCTTGAGCCTTCACTGCTTACAGACAAACATGTTCTGTACCCATCTGTCTCAGCAGAATGAGTAAAGGTATATTAAACTGCTGACTACAAGTACTGTGGTTAGATTCCCCATTAGTGGTGACTCTGAACTGTGCTTGGAAAATTATTGTAATTGGAAGACAATCTGCAGTAATACTTGTTTTTTATCTACCTATGAGGATATTAAATTTGCATACCTGTTTTTCAGGTGTGCTGATGACTTTGCATTTTGTTTTATGATGATCAGTTTTCATTTGTGAAAACTAGGTTAAAATTAATTTTATCTTTAGTTAGGCATGATTTAATCACCTTAATATCTACCTTCTTTCAGGTACTAACTGGAATCAATTTGTAAATTGACCATCTTATACTGGCAAGATATATACATTTACAATGTTATTTGTATGTATCAATGTATGTACATACAGGTGTTTCAGTTTTCTCTGATTTTTTCACTTTTAGCCAAGGCTGATTTCATACTGATGATATGAAACCTGGGGGTAGTGGCTGATAAACCTGAAGACTGTGCTGCCTTTCAGTGGGACCTTGGAAGGCTGAAGAATGGGTCAGAGAGCAGTCTAATGAGTTTCCGCAAGGGCAAGTGTACAGTCCTGCACCTGGGGATGAATAGTAGCAGAACAGGCTGGGGGACTGACCTACTGCCTCACCGTCAGGAAGAGCTTCTTCACACTGAAGGTGGCAGAGCACTCGAACAGGCCACCCAGGTAGGTCATGGAGTCTCCCTCTCTGGAAATGTGCAAAACCAACCTGGATATGTTTCTACGTAACCTGCTCTAGATGACTCTGCCTTGGCAGGGGAGCTGGACTAGGTGATCTCCAGAGGTTCCTTTCAACCCTAAATTATTCTGTGGTTCTGTGATTCATCATGGGTATTACCCTTTATGGCATGTGTGGCTAATAGTCTCTTTTCTGGCAATGTGAAGAAAAAGATGAGGTTCATTGGTTTATTTTCATTGCCTAGTGGCCTGAAATATCTCTGGTCTACAGTTGTCTACTACAGTTGTCTACTACTTGTCATTCAGTCTGATTTTTTCTTGGTTTGTAGATATAAAAAAATTACTAGAAGTGTTGTGGTTTAAGCCCAGCCAGCATCTAAGTACCATGCAGACCCTTGTTCCCACCTTCCCTCTCCAGTGGAAGGGGGCGGGGAAGGGAAATAAAACTTGTGGATTGGGACAAAAACTGTTTGATAATTGAAACAAAAGAAGAGTTAAGAGCATTGTTAGTGCAGTAGGTAGTGCATCAGTCTCATGATCTGTAGGTTGTGAGTTTGATCCTCACACAAGGAGGAGGTGGTTTTATGTGGTGGGTGAGCAGTTGGCTCACAAGTCGGGCACAGAGGGTGACAGTGAATGGGGTGACATCAGACTGGTGACTGTCACTAGTGGGGTTCCACAGGGCTCCATCCCGGGCCCTCTGCTCTTTAACATCTTCATAAACAACTTCGACACAGGGATTGAAGGGATACTCAGCAAGTTTGCGGGTGACACAAAACTGGGAGGAGCTGTTGACTCCCTGGAAGGACCTGGACAAATTAGAGGGCTGCGCAATCCCTAGCCATAGGAAGTTCAACCAGGGGAAGTGCCGCATTCTGCACCTGGGATGGGGCAACCTTGGGTGTTCCTACAGAGTGGAGAATGAGACACTGGAGAGCAGTGTCCTGAATCTGAGTCAGCAGTACTCTGGCAGCCACGGGGGCCAACCCTGTCCTGGGGGGCATGATGCACAGCATCACCAGCCAGGCGAGGGAGGGACTGTTGACTGCCTGGAAGGCAGGGAGGCCCTGCATAGGTTGAGTGGATGTTGTGGTGGCTTATTAGATGAATGTGTTTTAGTTTAGAATGTATTCTCCTGTTTGGTTTGCAAATATACAGTTAATTCTGCTGATATGTAACTTAAGAAAATATATAATGTACCTGAGAGTCTGTGCTGTATATTTAAGGAAATAAATCTATCCTGAGAATCATCACCATTACTTCAGCAGTGATGAAGAAAAGAGTATTTGAAAGTTTTCCTACCTTTTACAAAACCATTCATTAATATAACTATTAAAATTCTGGAATTTTATTAGTAAATCTTAATTATGATTCAGTTGTGCTTGAAGAATTTTCACCAAGGATTGATTGAGCACTGTTTTCTGTTCTGAGGCAGAACCATGCTCAGATTTTGCTCTGTTAGGAAAGAGGATTAAAGTGAGGGAGGAGATGTTGGTTGGGAGCAGGTGGCATTGTGAATTAATCCACTGCCTTGAGGAAGCAGGTATGGGTAGATGTAAAGATCAAGAGCCTGTAGCCAGAGAGTCTCCACTCTAGCTGCAGCTGTTCTTGAATCATAGAATATAATCACAGGATCATTTGAAAAAGTTTTCTAAGATCATCAAGTCCAATCATTAACACAGCATTACCATGTTCACATCTAAACCGTATCCCTAAGTGCCACATCTAAATGTCTTTTATATATTCCCAGGGATGGTGATTCCACCACAGAGTCAAAGAATCAATTAGGTTAGAAAAAGACCTCTAAGATCATAAAGTCCAACCTTTGACCCAACACCACCTTGTTTACTAGACCATGGCAGTAAGTGCCGTGTCTCTTCCAGTCTCTCTCTTCTTAAACATCTCCAGGGATGGTGACCTACTGACTCCCTGGGCAGCCCATTCCAATGCCCAATCACACTCTCTCTAAAGAGTTTCTTCCTTAGGTCCAACTTAAACCTCCCCTGGTGCATCTTAAGACTCTCCCTTCTTGTCCTGTTACTTGTTGCCTGGGAAAAGAGACTGACCCCCATCTGGCTACAGCCTCCTTTCAGGTAGTTGTAGACAGTGATGAGGTCAACCCTGAGCCTCCTTCTCTCCAGGCTGAACAACCCAGCTCCTTTAGCTGCTCCTCACAGGACTTGTGCTCCAGTCCCTTCACCAGCTCTGTTGCCCTTCTCTGGACACGCTCCAGCACCTCAGTGTCCTTCCTAAATTGAGAGGCCCAAAACTGAACTCAGGATTCAAGGTGTAGTATCACCAGTAGTGAGTAGAGGGGAGGAGTGTCAGCCCCTTAGGGCCACTAAGAAGCCATGTAATAATATAAAACTATTTGCATTCAGACTGGGGCTAATCAAGTGTGCAAAATAAAGTTTTAATTAGCTGCTTGCTAAGCTTTGTACACTTTCCCCTCACGTCTATCTCAAATGAATAATAACATATTCCACACTGTGCATTTAAATCCTTGGCATTACCAAAATGTTTTCCCTATCCAAAGTCTGTGATGTCTGTGAATTGAACAAGCATGTCTGAGGAAGAGAGAAAACTCCAGATACCTAATATGACACAACTAGGTGTTATTCAGCTGCAAGACATCAGCCCCATTTTCAACACTATTCATCAGAGATTCATAGAACAAACTCTTGAGATACATAAAGTGGGAAATCTTTAATGGTGTTAAGTTCATAGATTTTGAGCCTTTTTTTTTTTTTTTTTTAAATTTCTTTTGCAAATTACATCTTTTGTGACTCCTGTTAAGGAAACTCAGCTTCCTTCTTCAGCTGAAGCAAAATCGACCAGGCCCTTTCTTTCTACTTACAGCCTTTTTAAACTTAAGGAATAGAAGTAATGTTTGGAAATAGCAGTGTTTGGACATCTGGAGTAGAAAATTACCTAACTTGAAATAACAAACTTCAAAATCTAAAAAATGACACTTCCAAATGGGAAGACCATAAATTTTTGAAATCTTCAGTAGATGTTATGGTGCATAAACATTTATTCTGGGCTTCAAAATGTATCAAAAATAAAACTTTCTAAAAATGGAAGAAAAAAGAAAGAAGAGAGCATTCATAACAGGAAAAAATCATTTGGGTAGAAAAGAGAAGTGAAAACAATGCATTTATCAAGGGCTGAAGGCTGCCCAGGTAGTCTGACAGGCATTCTAGTGGCAAGATACTAAAGTACCCAAAGAAAATTTGGCCTGACAGTCTTCTGATTTTCAAAGTGCCGGGTTTTATCCTCCAGCTTTCTTCTACAGACACTGAGAATTTACTGTTACAGATTTACTGTTTCTCTTATAAACCTACTTGCTCATGCACCTTTTTATTGTGTAACACCTACATAAGCTCCACTGTTATTGACCCCCTTGCTAATTGTAGATAGTGGTGCTGAGAAGTGTTGGGTGAAGACAAGACTGAGTTTGACATCTCCTACATACAACCAGCAGAGATGGTCTTCTTCTTTGTACAGCTGCTGCCAGAGCTGTGTCTGGCAATCAGAACAGCAGTTTTAATGACCAGCAGTCGAAGTCCTGTCCTTGTCATGGATAACTTGCCCATGGTGTCAAAGTGATCATGTTTGTAGTTACTGTAGTGACTGTGCAGAGAATTAACTTTGAAGGGTTTGATACCTCCATTTTTATTGAGCTACTCTGCACAAGAAGTCTTCACTGCAAATTCTTCTGAGACCACACTTCAAAACTGTGTCATATTAAAACTGGTTAACAATGCCACTGCTTCATGTATTTAATTTGATGTTCTTGCTAATCACATCAGACATTCACTGCATACAGAGTTTTTGAAATGCAGCACTTGACTTCCCTCTTTGGAACTTTCCATCAAACAGAATATCTGTGGTATAAGTAGATTTATTAGCAGTTGCTGAGAGTTCACCTTTAAAAGAGACAAAATTATCAGTAGGTAAATTAATTTTCAACACTTCTGTCATTGATTTATTAATAGTAAGACCTGTTGACTTGGCAGAGCTTGCAAGAGTTTCTGTCTTTTTTTTGAGCATCTTCATGCTTTTTTGTACTACAGACTCGGTCAAGTGATTCAGCTCCGACAATACATACTTTAAATTTTGGAATGCTGAATAGAATAAATCAGTTGTGGATAGAGGTAATGTTCACCTACACCTGTGTAGTGATTGGGTAAGAAAAAGGGGTGATGTTTAACCTGTCCTTAGAAAGTGCTCACTGGTTGTGTGCTTAGTCTGTCTGTTGGCCAGCTGTTCATGCCAGTAATGCTATCAAGCTATGAATGTATTGAAAGTGAAGCATAAAGGAAAAGTTATTTGGTACAGCTTAGGTACAAAAAGCTTTATTAACCTCAGCACTGTGAAACTGAGTGCCACCTACACTAGAAGAAATGCCTAAAGAGAAATTTATTGAAAAATATCCTTTCTGGGTTTTGATCCAGGGAAGACTTAGTATGCACATAATTGTTCTGCTGGCCTAAGAAGTGGGCTGCACTGAAAATTCTCAACAGGGAATCAGCAAAGATAACTTTTAATATTTCTTTATGTTTTATGTTACAGATGAATTTAATGATGAGTTTAATTACAGATGAATGATATACGTAATAACTCAGTTTCTTTCATGATATTTCCATATTTGTAAACATTGTACAAATAGCTGTTTTTCACAGAAATTGAACCACTTGTAGTAATCATGCAACCAGTTAGCACGATGGCTCAGGATAATAAACAAGAAGGCATATCACTCGCAAAACAAGGTAAGTAAATGATCTGTATTTTGTAACTCCACCTTCAGAACTCTGCACAAAATGTAACAAATTAGATTGTTTATGTGTACTGAGACACTTTGTATGAGTGGCTTACAAGATCTTCAGTTTTCTATGGCAGAAGTGCCATTGAAATGAAAGCAGGTTCTAAAAAAAACGTCAGTGTGACGTTGAAATAAAAACCAAATCGCAAAGGTGCCACTCAATCACTTTGCTGTGCTGCTCTTGAGGAACTTTGCCCCTGTGGAAACTCATGGATTTCATACATTTGCCTTGTAATAAAACTGCTTTGCTTGACCTGATCCTGGCTGATTCCATAAAATTCCTTTTGCATGCAGACTGCTGGTCAGATGTCTCTAAAGAAACAATATAAAAATTTTCCTTTAACATCATGTGAAATGTCTCAGATTGGCAGGCATTAGTAGCACATCCACCAAAACTTACTTCCTTGGGTCAACGGGGTGGATTCTGACCAGCATTTTATAAGATTGGTCATCCAATGTGAGTTACTGAGAACCATTTCATGGTTAAAATGTGCCCAATCTCCTGCCTATGGCAATGAGTTGAAATAGAGTGGATACCACACAGAAATCTACATGTATTTTGTATTTATCTGTTTCTGCAGGAGAGCTATAGGAGGAAAGAGTCATATCTAGCAGATGAAAATTATTTGATGATTTTTAAAGAAGGAGAACATCCATTCCCAAATACATAACAGCTTCTGTTCTTCCAGCTGGTGCTCGGCTGATCACTGAGAGGATTTGTGCCACAGAAATCCATTGCAGTGTGAGCTCCCAAAGATTCACAGTTCTCAACATGTAATTTCTAAGAACTTAGAGCTCATCTTATTTACTGGCTCACCTTTCCTTTATGCAGAAAGAATGCCAATGTAATGTACTCTGCTGCCTGTATAAGGATGGGAGGACAACAAGGAGGAGCTGCAGCTGACATTGCTGCAGCAATTCCTGTCTCTGGATGAAAATGTGCAAATCTCTATTTCAGCAGATTTGTCATGTGATTCATCACTCATCCTGGTGACAGTGCTTGTCTTGCTTCAGATGACTCCCAGTTTTCCTTAGAGAACCTTTTGAAATACAAATATATAAGTTCTTTCCCCTTACAAGTCTGAAGAGCTGTGACCCAGTCACTGAGAGAAGACAGCAACTCAGTGCCGGAACACAGACCTGAGTACTGTGTGCTTCTTCATGGAAACAATGCAGGCCCACATATGGACCTATTTTCTTCTTGCATCTATGGTACATGTGATGCATGACTTGAAATATCAATATCACCTTTGGCTGGAAAGTGACCCAACGGCAAAAGAGCTGGGGATGTTGTTTCATACCTGGCTAAATATAAACCAGCGGTGTGCCCCGGTGGCCAAGAAGGTCAATGGCATCCTGTCTTGGATCAAGAATACTGTGGCTAGCAGAACCAGGGAAGAAACTGTCACCCTTACTTGACACCTGTGAGGGTGCATCTCAATCCTGTGTCCAGAACTGGGCCCTTCACTTCAAGAAAGGCATTGAGGTGCTAAAGCATGTCCTGAGAAGGACTCCCTACAACTAGCGAGGAGTGGTTTCTTCTCCCAGGCAACCAGTGACAGAAGGAGAGAGAATAGTCTCACNTCTATGGTACATGTGATGCATGACTTGAAATATCAATATCACCTTTGGCTGGAAAGTGACCCAACGGCAAAAGAGCTGGGGATGTTGTTTCATACCTGGCTAAATATAAACCAGCGGTGTGCCCCGGTGGCCAAGAAGGTCAATGGCATCCTGTCTTGGATCAAGAATACTGTGGCTAGCAGAACCAGGGAAGAAACTGTCACCCTTACTTGACACCTGTGAGGGTGCATCTCAATCCTGTGTCCAGAACTGGGCCCTTCACTTCAAGAAAGGCATTGAGGTGCTAAAGCATGTCCTGAGAAGGACTCCCTACAACTAGCGAGGAGTGGTTTCTTCTCCCAGGCAACCAGTGACAGAAGGAGAGAGAATAGTCTCACGCTTTGCCAGGGGAGGTTCAGGTTGGACATGAGAAGAAATTTCTTCATGGAAAGGAATTTCAGGCATTGGAATGGGCTGCCAAAGGAGA
This sequence comes from Formicarius rufipectus, assembly GCA_013399695.1. NCBI lineage: Eukaryota > Metazoa > Chordata > Aves > Passeriformes > Formicariidae > Formicarius > Formicarius rufipectus. The sequence goes on along the minus strand of VXAU01003006.1, from coordinate 188,794 downwards.
GGTGTTGGAATCACCATCCCTGGAGAAATTCAAGAAATAACTGGATGTGGCACTTAGGTCCATGGTCAAGTTGACAATGTGGTGATTGGTCACAGGTTGGACTCAATGATCTTGGAAGTCTTGTCCAACCTAAATGATTTTGTGATTTGGTGATTCTGTTAACTGATGTAGTATTTTTTAAAAAGCTTATAAATATTTATATGACTTAGTGTACACTGCAGATCAAGGCATAACTGTAGAAATCAACTTTATTCCCTATTTTATAAGACTATTTTCTCTCACATTGTGATAAACATTCACCAGCCTTCTTGCTAGTGAAGTTTCTGTCAACCTGCTCGTCCTTTTCTGAAGTTGTGGAATGGATGTCTTACCTCTAGCAGTGATTTCTTTTCTTCTCTGGTGCTTATTGGATGCAGCTAAGTTGGATGGTACTGCACCAGTTACAGAAAAAATACCTTTGATAATCCAAAGAGGCACTTAAAAAAAAAAAATCTCCTTTTTATTTTTTCTTTTTTTTTTTTTTTTTTTTTTCATGTTTATGCTTTAATGAGAAATTAAAATACCCAGGGGAAAGACTTGGTCCTACTGAGTAGTGGTCCAAAGGCTAGAACTCTGAAGAATTTGAAAGTAAAGGTTTTTCTTTAACTAATTTTAGTTTTGTTTTGAGTGTCCCTTTTAACTATTTTTATTTTTTTATCAGTAGATTAAAGAGCATGTACATACATGTAGATTTATGACATTGCAAATCCCAGTTGCAGACCTAGGTTGACTAGACACACGAGTAATATGTTGTAGGACTACTTCTGAAAAATTCAGTGTAGGAGTTGCAGGTGAAAGACCTACTTTGAAGGAGAATTAGTGCTGTAAGTAATTCAGGAAGCAGCAACTTGGATGATATTAACCACTTCATTGAATCACAGGATCACGGAACATTCTGAGTGGAGGAGACCCACAAGAGTCAAGTCTAACCCTTAGCCCTGCACAGGATAACCCAAGAATCATTCCACATGCCTGAGACTTTTGTCCATATGCTTTTTGAACTCTGTCAGGCTTTTTGAATTCTGTAACCATTGCCCTGAGGAGCCTGTTCCAGTGCTCAGCCACTCTCTAGATGAAGAACCTTTTCCTAATAGTTTTCATGTGCACATCAGTCGAAGAATAAAAATTAGAATGGAAAATATTATGACAGTCCTAGTATTTTCTAATTAACTTTTCAGAATTAGAAACTATTGATGATGTAAAATTCCCAAAAGGTGAAATTTACAGAACTTTGAAAACTAGGGGAAATAAGAGTGGGCCAGCTCACGGAACACTAGCTTCTCTGAAAAGACTCTCAGAGTGTTTTAAAGTCATGTGTTTTAAAGGCTCATACATCAACTTTAATACAACAGCTTTTCTTGTAACACAGATTGTACATATTCCTGCACATATTCGTCAACCTTTGCTGAGGAGCAGAAAGCCTTTACAAGCCTTTTTTGGCTTGGCTGCTTGTGAATTAACTGTTGCAATTTTAAATAACTCTAATTTGATATTTGGAATTGTTTTTCAGAGATGGAACTACTTTTAAAATGTACAAAAGACTTGTTTTTCAGTTTTGCAAAACGTATTTGTGTGGGAAAAACAACATATTGGAATTTGCTTCCTTGTTTAAGACCTTTCTTTCCAGGAGTGTTATGATCATAATTTTATACCAGATAGTTATCCTTATTTTTTTCTATATCCCATAATATTTTTGACCTCTTGTTGCTGCACAGCCATGGTGTAAACTGTGAGTAGTCTCCACAGGCTTGCATTTTCTAAGTATTTTGTCCTTTGTAATAAAGTTAAGATTTGAGATATGCAGAGGGTGTGAGATGCCAGAATTTACTAATGGTTTTCATGAAATCTCCAGACAATTCCTTTTAAGAAATATTTTCAAATTTTCATTTTGTCCACCTCATAACTTTACATTACTGTCTGATTCTAGTGAAAAGTTGTTTCCGAATACAAGTCATCTGGGTCCACTTTGCACCTGACTTTTCCAGCACCAGGTGGGTGAGTGGCAGGCAGTTAGAACGACAGCTGCAAAGCACAGCTGACTGAGGCACAACAAAGGCAGCTTTTAGCAGAAGCAACCTTGAATCAGAACATCCTCACTGAAAAACTGAGATGTGCAGTTTTACAAGGGGAAAGAGAATTAAAGGGGAAAGTGACAAGTAGAGAATTCTTATTCAAATTGTTACTACAAATTTCATAGAATAAGTTAGATGATTTAAAACAAACAAACAAAAGCAACAACAAAAAACAAGCAAACAACCCCAGAACAAAGCAAAACAAACAAAAACAAAACAAACAAAAAACAACCAAACCAGAAAACTGAAACAAACAAAAAGACCCTCGTCACTAAAAGCCACAACTAAAAAACCACCACCACATAACCAAAACAACCAACCAAACAAAAAAATCCAAACAAAAAATGACCGAATCTAGGACAAAACAAAACAAACAGAAAAACTCCACCAAAAAAAAGCAAAACTACAAAAACCAAACAAACTAAAGAAGGAACAGAACTGTGACCTAGGATAAGTCATCTTACACCAGTTAGTTAATTTCTTAATTTAAACAGAGATGGTTTTTACTTTGGAAAATTTTAAATGTGCAACTATTTAAAATTGAGCAGACAAAGGAGGTGTGTTTGAATACAAGGTAAGTGCATCCTTTTTAAAGGCTCCTCTTTCCTGACTGCCCTTTGCATTTGCATATACTGGCACCACCAGCCCTGGGTGATCTCACCTGCTGCTCCTCACATTTTCTATGTAATGAAAGTTTCCAGATTCCTCAATCCTAAAGGTTTGTGTAAAAATTATAAACAGCTATATTTTCCTTGTATAAAACTTACGTAAGTGAAATAAAGAATTATAAAGAATTTATAATCTTGTTTGAACTAGGAAGTTAGAGAGGGAATTGGCTGTTATTGGGGATTGGATGTATTGTTTTAGCCTACAATGCTGGGTAATACAGAGGGATTATGGTTGCTTATTCTTAAGGCTAAATATATCTTTTTTCTTTAGTGCTAATGTAAAGACAAAGTCCCTGGGCTCAAAGGTTGCCACTAGAGAGAAGCATGCAGGTTTGACATATAATTTCCATTTACTATTGCCTGTTCAAAGAAATTTTTCATATTCCCAGGACAGGAATGAATCATAGTTATTTGAATTTGGATACTGAATACTACATAATTTATTCCCACTTAGCTGTTCATTCCCAGCATAATACTATCCATTGCAGTCATTGTAGTAGGGGCAAATAGGTTATATAGCTGATGTCTATACTTTCTGTTGAGGGAGGAAGATGAAGGAGGTTGGATTTTTATTGGAAATGAAATAAAATTACATGGCTGCACTATTTATAAAGGCTTCTAAAAGTTTGATCTCAACAGAGGCTGCTCAGAAGAAGCGTAGGTCTACCAAGATCTTTAATTAGTAATCAGAGATTGATGGCTGTTGAGAGTATGAACAAAGTAAAAGCAGTATTGTTTCCGGTTTTGTGTTTTGCCAGAAATATAGGTGCCTTTTCAGAGAGATATTTCTCTAGATATTTGCCCTCTCTGAATTTAAAGAAAAAGATTGAGAAAGGAGGAAAACTTACTGTCCTGAAGAACAAAACTAAACAATAAAAGTTAAAAATGCTTCTTGTAGAGGGGCACACTAAGTAACATCAGCATTCGGGAATCGTTAACTATGCCAGTGTTCTTATACCCAGTTAAAGCCAAAATGCTTTTATCTTCATTTAAATCCCAAATTGTAAATGCTCTATGTCAGACAATGGAAGTTCACTCCACAGTAGGTCCCATCTTGATTCTTGTTCTTCCAAGTCCTTCTGGTCAGTTGGATCATCAGTTTGATTCTTACTCTAGTCTTTTTAGTAGTAGAAAAGGAAAAGTTTTGTACCATGATATTCATTTCAACTGTGTCAGATCATGATATGTACAATACTTTTTTGTCATAGCATTTTAGTTTCAGAGTTTGTGATCTCTTCTGGTAATTTGGAGTTAGTTCTCTTAGTCAACCATTGAATGAATTTCTTTATAAAAAAATTATTACAACAAATAATCAGTTACTTGGAGAGAAAAAAATAACAATATGTGGTTTTCTTTTTTTTTCTGGGCATACTGTTTTTCTCAGAAACTTACATTTCCTCTTAGAGAAAATGTATTTGTAGAAACAGTGATGATTTGATAAAATTGATAAAATGATGAGATTTTCTAAGACATTTCACTCTCCAGAGGCTTAATTAGTGATTGCTAAAGATTCTGACATTGAATGCGTCTTATTTAAATTACTAAGCAACGTGTCTTAGTGAGCAATCAATGTTTGATAGTGGATTATAAAGCTTATTATGGTGTGCTGTGACTGGAGAATTTGGCAAAAATTAGCTTTCTTGTGTATGTACTTTCAGAGGAATACTGTAAAATTACTTGAGTGAGCAGTTCTGTCAATGTGAGAACAAATTCTGTATAGTGAAGTATTTACATACTTTGGCAGTTCTTTTCTGAAAATGTTAATAAAAGTCTGGGGTTTGTATCACTGCTTGAGTTCTGCAAGAGTGGACGTGTAACTTGTGCCTCAGCATCCAGCTGTGGTCCTTGGTCTCTGACAATAGCATTGAGGCTTTCTGAGGTGAGGAAGTGTTTTCCTTTCAGCAGTACCATAAAGACATTTACACTTGTCCAGAGGAACAGGCCAGTGCCCATATGTTGTTTAAATCTCATTTCAGTCCTGCAGAATGGATGTATTAGTAGCAATGTTATGTATAATGATTTTCTTAATTTTCTTGCTATCAGACTTTGTCTCAGACTAAGTAAAGTTGACTTTGAGTGCAAAATCAAATTGAATAGTGATATCTAAACCTGCCAAGAAGTGAGATGGATGGCAAAACCACAACAGAGCCTCTAATCCAGACTGCTCTTCTTCCATTTATTTGTCATGTAATCAGCTGCCATTTTTAAGGGATGAAAACCATTTATCCCAAAGGTAAACAAACAAATTGTTAAAATCTAGTTTGAGCACCAGGCCTTTCTATGTAGATCATAGTATTTTGTGCATTAACTGTAGACTGGCAAAGGTCCACAGCAAAATTTGAGGCAGTTTAAAGTGAAGGGTACTGCCATGCTGACATGGACTGTGCTACTCTGTGCCCAGGTATTTCTGATTAATCTTTTGCGTGTAAGAAGTGGCTATCGAAAAACATCTTGAAACTATCACATGCTTGTTTTCATGCTTCTTCCTCATAGCTTATATTATGCAGCTTTTATGATCCACACCCCTCAAACGTCTTGATTAAAGCTAAAATGTCCTGGCCACTGTCCACAGCTCATGCCTGTTTTAAGTTGATGAAGGCAACATACATTCTGTAGAATTTTTTTTTCTTTTTGTTCCTATATCCCCCCATGTTGGTATGAGAAAATCTTTACACCTTTGCTCAATGTTGGTGAAACAAATTCACTTGCATGAAAAGTTTGCTTAAAATGCTAATATGAGTTAATTGTGACAATCTCAGTAATCCATCCATATTTATTATCAATAGATTTCTATTAAATATGTCAGAACCTCAGTTCTGGGCTCTATCATGCGATGAACAAGGCAGATACACACCAAACCCGCCCCTCAAACTCTTTTTAAAAACATTTATTTTTTTATAACAGGGACTGAATTCTAAGTATTTTTCATATGAGGGTTTTTGGTGTTTTTTTATGGAGTCATAAAGAAACCAGGTCATGCCTACTCTGTAAATGTTGGCAGTAATATTTAGAAAAAGAATTTACACATTCAAAGTTTCCCTTGTATAGGAGACCTGCAAGTTTATTTCCCAAGAAACTTGCAGCTCTATCTTGTAGAAAGGAAATAGAATGATTATAGTTGGAACAGTCAAGTTTTTAAATCTCTAAAAAGATCTCATAATCTTCTTTCAAGTATTTTTATCTCATTTATGGAGGAGTGAAAGCTTAGGGTATGAAATGTCTTGGGTAGGGCAAATAACAGTGGAACCAATGTTAGTTCTCTTCCTTTGGTGACACCAGGTTGTTGGATGTTGTCTTTTGACTGTGCTGGTCTGTAGTGAAAATAGTACAGCTAGGGAAAACACCTGAGAAATATGTTTTGACTGAGTGTGACAAAATCCCCCTACAGAGGTGTTCAGAAGAAACTCTCACAAGGATGTAACCTACTCCCCAATAGGTATCCACCTAAATTGAGGTCAGCAAGGTTTCTCTCCCTGTAGGTACTATGGTTGAGTAATTTGTTTAGTTTCCATGGGAGGCTAAAAGGTCTGTGCTGGTCTCACTGTGTTTCTGCATTTGAACACACAAACAAGGAATGAACTCTTGTCACAATACTCTCATGAAAAACTAGATCTTCTGTTTCTGGAGCTCTTTTTATGTTCCTGAAGAAAAGTTCCCCTTTTTTTTTCCTGTGCTGTCTTTTCATATGGTTTGCTTTATGCCATACTTTACATGTGTTACACTATTGGGGAATATTTTAAATTATATCCTCATCAATGCACAAATCTCAGATTTTGTGTTAGTTAGTCAAAGTTGACAATGTAATAATATACCAGAAGTTAGGAAAACTTCCAGTAATATTCAGTTGTGAATGACTGCTTATGCTGTCTTTTTTTTTTTTTTTTTTCCCCCAAACTAAGCATCTCTAAGCTAGAGAGCAAGTTTGGATCCTAAGGAACCAAGATGTCACTTGTGATGTGCACTCAAATACCTAATAGTTCTGTCATTGCCAAGCTATCTTGTGGTAATTAAAATGCTCGAGTCTTTGCATTAAGAATGTGTGCTAAATAGTTATGCAGAATATACAATACTGTACAAAAAGAGGTACACAATATGCGTCTTAAAGGCAACTCTGAAACATGGCAATGACTGTATCTGAAAATTACAGTGGCTAATATGACAAGAATACATACAGTAAATATCAAAGCTTTCTAACACTGAGTATATTTCTTCATTATTGAGTATCATTTCTGCAGAAAAACTGTCCTCCATATCCAGTTCATCTATGGTCATCAATCCTTTTACTTTGCTACTGTTGCACTACAAATGCTGTTAGTAGGAAGCAGATGAATATGGAAATCTCTCAACTGTGTGAAGAATTCTCATTGCTTTTCAAGCTAACATGCACTACTGATAGATAAAGTGAAATTATTCCAGGGTTTTTATAGATTTGCTTGCTCTTCTCATATCATGCTCTATTGTTCTTCATTTCAAGAATGACCTGCAAGGAAAAGGGTAATTGATGTGATTTAATTTTCAACTCCTTTTTAATTTGTAGAGGACAAACAAACATTCTTGATAATGGAAGTTTTGGCTATTATCTGTTTGGCCACATCTTGATAAATTCTTGAAATTATGACAAGAGCGCAACAAAACTTGAACAATTCCTATGCTAAGGTAAAGGACCTAGAAGTTCCTCCTAAGGAACCTATTATTTAATAAGTCAACCTATTAAATTTCCACAGCTGAAAATGTCAGTAAGAAAGAAAGATTGACTAAAAAACCCCAAAACATGAGATGTTTCAGAATTGTATAAAACCTCGCACACTGAAATGTCATTCGGGGAAGTCTTCTAAGATTTAGAGACTTTTATCAAAATCAGTGGGGCAAGGTGCAAACCAATGCAAGACAAGAAATGTGGACACAAATGAAAAATTCCTTGCAGATCACTTGAACATCTAAATGTTAGGTCTGAAAAAAAATGATAGCTGTAACAAGTTCTTTTCAATTCAGCAGGAAAACCAAGACACTAAAAATTAGTTTATCAATATACAGTTATCTTTTGTGGTACAGACTCCAGAAATTGATGTGTAATTATTTTAAACCTTTTAGGGGTTGGTTCTGACCCCACTTTCACACGTGCAGTTTCAAATAAGGGCAAAACTACCTCCATTCTTCCAAATCCAGCATTTGATCCCAAGTGCAGAGAACATTTGAGTTGGTTCTTTAAGTGATAGTATTTGCATGCATAAATATAATACGTAGTGCAATTATATCAAATTGAGCACAAGCCAAAAGCACTCCGAGAACACAGCTTCAAAGGAAGTGCTTCATCAAAGGATGAATATGTGCAGGAGAGTTTTTAGAATTTTTTGGTGCCAGGATTCGTGTCACTGAGAAAAATGAGGAGATGTCAATGTCCTTCATACAAAGATAATGAAAAGATTATTCCACTGTATATAGGAGCATTGTTTGGCTGTATTATAAAAGACCTTGGGTTTTTTTGATAAATGGTCTTTGATGCTTCATTTTCTTATGATCTATGTACTGAATAGAAATCTCTTCATGGACTAGTACTCTTAATGAAGGTCATAAATATATGATAGCTGAATATATTAAAGAAGATTATCCTAATAATGAGGCATAAAGAAAGGAGCAAGAACTTCTTAAAACTTGAATTGGTACATGACCTCTTGGTGGGAAAAGTACTGTTAGATAAGTGATCTGCCACAACTGAAATAAACCAAAAGGAACTGTAAGTAAAATTCCAAGTATCTCTTCATCCTGGAAATCTTTGTTATTAAATCCTCAAAGACTTGAGCCTCCTCAACCTCACTTTTTTGAAGCAAATTGAGTCAGTTTTCCTTCTCTTAAGAGAGTTCCTCTGCACTGTGCAAAGTGAAGAATTTGAACCTAAGGTTGTTTGTATCTGTGTCACTAAAACCTGATTTTCCTTAGTACCACTCTTGCGGGGCCAAGAGCATTGAGATTAGCTATTTTCTAATAGGGAACTGCAGGACTACTAGAGTAGTAGTATTAAAAAAAAACAAAAGAACCAAGCCAAACAAAAAAAACCACCTATAACCTAATAAAAACAACCCCCCCAAAAACCACAAACAAAACCCCAACATGAACCTGATATCATGAAAAACCTAGTTGGATACTTTTCCAGAACTTTCTATGGGTGATGAATGTCTTCAGTCTTACTGACCTGGAGTTTTATTCTCTACACTTCTGAATACCTTGACTGCCTTTAGACCTGTGACCTCATTTACAGGGGCAAAGTCACTTTTTACTAAATCTTTGTTGTATCTGTGTGGAAATGTTTCCTGTTTACATATGGAAATATTCTTAAAGCTGTTTTTCTGTGTTCATCAACTTGCCAATAATTCTTTTTCCATCGTCTTGTAGGATGAATTAATATTTTTCCTGTTTATTGCATTCATGAGCTTGCAGCCTAGCAGTGCAGTCCCACTGGTGGATTGCAGAACTCTGATATTAGACATTCTCAGTGGAAGAAAAGGCTTGAGGTCCCTTCTCCCAACTGTTTTCACACCATAAGGAAAATTTTAAAGTCCAGTTTTGTGGTGGCTAAGTGAGCAGTTTGGTCTCAAAGGTCTGCAAAACAAATCTCTGTGCATGTAGCTGCTGAAGAATAAAAATCGTAATGCAGTATTAAATTATTGCTCAGTTTCCTGTAATTTACTACAAATTGGGCGTAATTACATCCCTCAAGGTTTCACTTGAGAAGGAGATGAAATCTTACCTAACTGCTGGGCAGAGAACAGGTACAGCCGGCCCGAAATAAGAGAAAAAATTTTAAGAAATGGCTTTGTAGTTTTCTTTCCAGTTTCACAATTTTATTTATACTTGATTTAATCCACATATTTTAATTTGAAATTGAATGCTAAATCAGGCACTTTCTATAGTACATAATATGATAACAACCCAAGGAACCGTGGCTCTGTTGTAGAGTGGTCATCATGCACAGTTTCCTGTGGTCTAGGCAGCCTTTGTGAAATGTGTGCTGAAAAGGTGCACATTTCATTTCATGAGGTAACTGCACACGCAGTTAAAGCTGAGGCACTAAGCGGTGTACTAAGATGAGATACTGCTCGATTTTAACTATAGGTCTGATGTTTAGCTTGAAGTGTGCATAAAGTCAGTTATTGATACTTGTGTTGTTTTTGGGTTTAGGTTTTGGTTTGGTTTGGCTGCTTTTTTTAAAGCTTGTTAATCTTTAAATAGCATTTGTCTTCCAAAGGAGTCCATTTTTTCAATCATGGGAAGGATGACATTTCTTAATTTTATATTTTGGAACCTGAGAAATTTGAGTAGAAGAGGGTATGAAGAGTATGAACTGTGCGCTGAGTGATTAAGAGGGCTATCTCAATGTGGAAGAGCAGGTACTGCTAACTAAAAGGCTGCTGAGATCAGTGGAAACCTGAGAGGGTCAAGAGATGGGCATAATATGCACTGCAGAAAATAATTTGTATTTAATTTTTTCTGAAGAAGTGAAGAAGCATCATTTAAGATATCTAAAGTGATAAACATACACAGAATTTTAAACAACCATCTACTTTTCGATGGATCTCCATGTGTCTGATTTTATAATAAATTACTACTGTACCTTTCAATGAACATCCACAGGAGAAGAACAATTACATTGCAAAACTTTTTATCAAATTTCAAATACAAATTTTTTAAAAATTATAATTTCCTTGAAATTTCCCTCCTAAGTGCTGATGTGGTCTAGCTGTTCCTGTCATCATGATACTGAATCCTTCAAGAAATTGAAAACATGTCAACATTTACTCTTTGGTGGAGAAATATACAGAAGGTCTCTCTAGAGTTTCAGAATTGTTGTTCTCAAAAGAGCACGGATATGAATCAGTATGCAAAACAAAACTGCACTTAATGACAAGGCAAAACTCGGTTTGGGTGCAATTTAATGACATTTCATAGAAACGCCATTATTTAGTACAGCCATTGCCCTGTTTAATCATAAATGCTTCTTAGCTGCTCTTTTATTTTTCTTATTTTCCATTCCTTCAGGACTTCATTGCATCTCAGCATGGATTAGACTATTAGATTGTGAACTTTGTTTTAGGGAGTATGTGCCTCTCCATACGTGCGTTGTATTTAGCACATTAGGAGTTAACCTTACAAACTTTCCTGGAGAGCTGAAAACTTTTCACATTATGATTCAGTGGTGCAAATACCTGATAAATTTTAATTTGTTTTTAGGAATTAGGAATCACTGTGCATACATGTGCAAATGTTCCATGTACATCTCACATGCTTCGATTTTCACTGTGTTTTGGATTCTGGTTGATTGCAAACTGTTTAAGAGGGCAGGGAGTCCTCTGTACCTACTAAATGTAAACTTGTTTATAGAATATATCCTCTGAAATCAGGTAAAATCAAGTCAGCTAGGTTAAAGTTTGTACAGAGTGTTTTTTCTAGACTTTATATTGAATTTCACTTCAAATTCTCACAACTGACCTTTAAATTCCTGGAAATGCTCAGGGACAGTTACCATTAGGACAATGTGGGTGCTGCCATTGATGTCAAGATTGCATTAAATCCCTATATACAGGCACTAAAATCCTGAAATGGTTGATGTTAAATCTCTCAGCTGTCAGCACCGGTCCTGTCTTACCACAAAGAACGTTTGGAATGATAGCTAATACCTTGAAAGGGCACAATGTGTGAATAGTAATGAACTCCCTTTAAAAAAAACCACTGCAAAACTTGTGACAAGTCATACTGGGGGTTCTGATGTCCTTTAAACTCTTGTCTTGGTGCATAATCACTATTCTTTTTAGTCTGGTATGGCATGAGCAGTATATGGTGCTGATGATCAAACTTTGCTTATAAATACAGCATGGCACAGAAGAAGGAGGTGTAGTTTCTGCTTCACTGTCCAGTCAGTATGGCTCATTTACTTTCAAGGCATTAAAATAATAGCTTTGATGGGTACATTGCAAAACCTGTTTTTATTGAGAGAAAACTGAGGATAAGAGGCAGCTGAATGTGCTCATGTTAGGGACCAGCAGTTTTCAAGGGGTTTTGAGTCAACCTATACTGTGATGTCTGTTCTACCTCTATTGTTTCTAAGGTGGAGAAAAGGGTAAAAGCTATCAGAACACTGTAGGTTATCACAATGTGGGTGTCCTTGTCTTCCTAAAAAGTCAAGGTTTTCAACCCTATCTCAGAGCAAAGTGATGTTTCAATCTTTCATTACTGGCTCAAATTTCTTGAGATTTTTATTTTGAATGTTATTAAAATATCTAACATTCTATTATTTGAAATGTTTATGGGTTTTTTTGTGGGTTTTGTTTGTTTGGTTTTTTGTTTTGTTTTGTTTTTGTTTTTTTGTGGGGTTTTTTTTGTTGGTTTTTTTTGGTGTTGCCAGGAAAATACCCTGCTGAAAAAAACACCTTGATGCTTGTACTGTACCCTCTGTGAGTGCAGGCTTGAAGCAGGTAAAATGACGTGGTTGGAAAGACTAGTAATGTAATCACATAGAAGCGAAGGCTCTGGGTGCGCTCAAATCTCATTGCTGGTGGAACTATGCTTTTACGTCTTAGGAGAGATCCGAGGGCAAGGGAAAATGATGGGGAGAGCCTGAGACAGTGATGTGTTGCTTTAGGGCTGTTCTGCTCCTCCTCTTTATATTGCCAGCTGTTGAAATGCAGTCTACCCCTCAGTGTGATCCCTGAGTACCCTGGTACTGTTTGCCTTCCCAAGCTGACAACTGTGGTCTTCTGGGGAACAGGCTGGAATATTAATGGAAAGCACTTCCCAAGCTTGACTTTCCACATTAGGGAAAAGATATGTCTGTGTGGAATCTTTCTGGATCAGATCCTATTACCTTTTTATTTTTTTTTCACTCCAAAGGATGACCACTTTGCTTTGTGCTGATTATCAGGAAATGAGTTTAAATACTAGTCTTAATGAGAGCAACAGTCATTATTTTAAGTGTATTTTTGTGTTTAAATTATAAGCCCCAATGAAAGTCAGATAATGAAGTGATCAATAATTTTCAAATAAAAATACTATCTCGTAAAAATGGCTAATCAGTGAAATCAGAGCACCAGCATCTCCTTTTGTCAATAAAACTAGAGGTCCAAAATATTTTGACAGCACCACTGATGGTAAAAATGCACCACCACTACCCATCCCTCTCTTTGCCACACTTTTGAGCACATAAGCAAAGAAATAGGAAAGGTAGGAAAGAAAATGTAAATGGTTTTCAGTTGAGACTGTAGGTACGTGGACTATGGCTGGGTAGTAAGCTGCCCCTTGAGTTTCTGCATTTGTAGCAGTGCTCACATAGAGCTATGTTCATCGCTGTAGAAGTTCCATATTTCCGATGCAAATATTTTGACAGTCTTCTGTAAATATTGTTTAATTTAGTAATGCCTTTCCAGATAAAGATCAATATTCAGCTTAGGTAAAGCAACAAAAAGAATTAAATGATTATGAAAAAGCTTCAGGTAAAGTGTTTTGTAGAATCATTCTCCACAAATTTTCCTTTTCCTGCACCATGGATACTCTCTTCTGTTTGTTTCTCTAGGACTCTTTTCAAGACTTAAGCCCTCCATGGAACTTTGTTTTTGTGAAAGTGTGTGCAATTAATTCTGAAGTCTGTACTGAAGTGTTTACATTGACTAAGCTCCCACTAACTCCTGGGAGAGTTTTGTCTGACTTGGGAGAGTTTTGTCTGACTTAACACTATTTTAGGCTTTAGTTAAAAACCAAACCAAACCAAACCAAACAAAAACAACAAAACAAACAAACAAAGAGAAACAACACAAAAAAACACCCAAAATAAACAAAAAAATAAAAAAAAACCCCAAACCTGAACAACACTAGTGATAATCAAGGACAAAAAGAAATCTAATATAGACAAAAAAAAAAAAAAAAATTAAAAATAAATCTGCATATTCCACAGCAGAGAAGATTAGACCTGGTTTCCTGGGTTTCTAAGCCACTTGCGTTTTTCCTTTGGAGCTTAGCTGCTTCTGGATTCAATCTTAAGTTTCAGAAATTGTAAACTGGTTTTATATGACACAGTTACTCATAAAATAATACTATTGAGTACATACTTCGGTTAGTAGTATTTCACAGTATTAAGTCAGTACACTATCAGTCGCTTACTAAGAATCTGTTGTGGGTAAGTGATCTCTCTGCCTTGGGTAAAGAAGGATCTTTTAGTCTTGGGTAAGGCATCTTAACCTTGAGAGCTGTCCCAGATAAAGGTGAGAATTACCTGACGTGCAGTCCAGCTGCAAGTCAGGAAGACCTCAGCATAATGCTGAATGAAAGCCCTTGTCAGATTCAAATAAAAGTAATTAGCTACCAACGAAGCAACATCATTTCATTAACAGTTTTAGTTAAATTTCACTTTCACTAACACTGAAAAATCTATAGAAAATACATTGTCATTCATTTGTTATGAATGGCATGAAAAACATTTCAGTCATCCTTCTCTGAGGAGTGCTGTTGGTGCAGATACAAAAAATTTAATAAAATTTCTGAAGCAGACAGTATTTAATATTTCAGGTAACACAATGTTATTTCTTGTAGATTATACATTTCTATTTATAATGCAATACTATGAGATTAGTTAACCATTATTATCTTTTTAACAATGCTGACTGTTAAATATATGAAAAGTAGTTACTTTCAATAAAGCTTAAGCAAAGAATCTAAAAAAGGTATTTGATTATTTTAAAAATTGAAAACCAGGACAAATGTAGGATTATCTTGCAAATGAAGAATATATGAGGAGACTGTGAGTAGAATTTTAAAATGGCAATCCTTAAACTGTATCAGCGTATGCAAGGTGCCCAATTACACAGAACTAAAATAGTAAAGGTTTCATCAATAGTGTATTTCCATTTGTGCTCAGACTCAGTTTAATTTCTGTGGCTGTGAGATAGCACTCGAGGATATTATGGAGAAGGCATATGAACCAGAACGCACCAAACACCTTTCATTGTCATAGGATGTAATTCCAGATGGATTTGTTGTCATAGTTAATTACTGTAATTCTTAAAATAAAAAAAAAATTAAGATGCCTTAATTAGAATAATTGTATAGTTTCATTTTCTAATGAAAAGAAAAAGGACCAGTGAAGAATAAACAAATTTGGATCATTGAATAAGAAACAAGGAAAGAAAAATATATTGAAATGAAGCACTGTTGTGTTCCTTATTTGTTCTGTGACTACTTAATAATGATAATTCTAAGCTGCATCCATGTATTCAATAATACTGCTGTGCACATCCTTTGCCCAGTGCTCATCTACAGAGGAAAATTTACAGAATGAACTAATGAAGGAATGATAAATTAAGAGCTTGTTAACACACCAACTAGACTGACTACAAGTGGATCTTTGAAACTTCATTTTTCTAAATTGCCACTACAAAAAGGAGATGTGCATAAGAAGCACATAATTTTGTTTCCTCGAAGTAAATTCATCACAGAAGGTATAATTCCTATTCCTCTCTCACCTCAAGTTCAATGATGCTCTTCTTCTGCTGATGTTTCTGAAGGAGCTGGAAAGAAACAGTTATGTTTTATTGAGTACGAGATCATGTTTTTACAGCCATGTGGAGATGTGATGTGGTCCGCTGAGGGAAGGAAGACACGGTCAACGAGAGGAAGGGTGTAAACAGGCGTGAATACTTTATTAGGGCACATGGGACCTTTATGGGGGCTCTGTCGGAGGGTTCTAGAACTTGGGTGGAGTTAGGGGCGGATCACAACATAAAAGGAAAAGGGAAAGAGGGACTTATAAGTTACTTATAAGTAAATAAGTAAATAAACTTATAAGGGAAAATTAGGGGTGGCTAACCTTGAGTGGTGGTGCTGCACTGCGCCATCAGCCAGCCTATGGGGTTTTACGGGTACAAGGACCAATCATGGGGCTGTAACCGGGGTTCCCAGAACCAATCGGAACAATTGAACATACGAAAGTAATCAAATAATAATAATTACCTATCTAATACATATTTATCCTAACTACAACATCCCAACAGTATAAAAACTTTAAAAACAGCAGCTCTATGGGGATGGATAGCTGGTGGTTATGGCAGACTCCAGTTAGCAGCAGTTAGTTTCTCAGCAGTCCCCAACAGGTGCTTCCCCTACAGGTGCCTCCTCCCACAGAGGTGGCTGGTGCTGTACAGTAATGTGTCTGACTAGTCAACTGCCTTTGGACACTGCATTTGGACTGTCCAGGGGTTTCTTCAACTGGCAGTGTGGACTGGCAGGTGCTGAAGAATATTGGAACACCCGCCACTATTAAGAGAAATAGAGAAAGTGCTTCAGCTTCACAATTAGTAATTTCCCCTGTATGCAGGTGTTCCTTTTTAATCTGATATGCTGGCTCTGATATTTATGAGCTTCACAGCACATAGAAGCTGCTGACACGGGCTGCAGACACAGAGTTGCTCTGAATGTCTGTGCAATGATACATCAAGAAACAGGAGAGGAAATTGAAATGGTAGGACTTTGGATGTTGTTGATGAGACTTGCTGATAACTGAGACTCTGGAGGTAACCATAGGGTGTGCTTCTCCAATACGGAAAAACAGCCAAGCAACTTGCAGAGAATATTGGTAATGGAAAATGTATTGTCTTCAATTTATTAATATGCATTCTGAATGTCTATGTTGGAGACTGTTAGTCCATTGAGTGACATTTCAAGAAAATACAAAAATCCCCTTCTGTCGTAACCACAGAAACAGATCTGAAGTTTAGGGTCCAGGGTTTCTGAGAGCAGTTCTGCTTTCAGTTACCTGCCCACTTATGTGCATTGCAGCAAGGCTGCTTGTGAGGGATGAGCTCTGTAGGTGAGAGGCCTGCTGTGGAACCCCTTGGGCAACTGCTTCTTCAAAAGAACTTTGCAGGATGTGGATCAGAGGATTCACAATACATCAGGCTGTTGCTGGGGAAGAGCTGCAGATTGAAGGGAGAAGGAGCAGACCTTTCCTCGGCCTTGCGGTCTGACTTCTCAAGTGACAGGCAAGACCAGCCGTATAGGGCATTTGCCACTGAGAGTTGAGTTGCTAGCTCTCTTAGGTCCTCCTATCTCACCAATTAGGATAAAGGTGTAATCACTTTCCTCAAAAGATATCACAGAATCACAGAATATGCCAAGTTTGTTACAGGCATCATCAAGTTCAACTCTTAGCCCTGCACTGGACCATTCTGAAGAGTCACACTAGGTGTCTGGAATATCATCCAAATGCTTCTTGAACTTTGTCAGGTGTTGGTGATATGACAATTCCCTGTGGAGCCTGTTCCAGTGCCGAACCACACTCTGGGTGAAGAACATTTTTCCTAATATGAAACCCAAACCTTCCCTGACACAACTTCAGGCCATTGGCCCCAGTGCTGTCAACGTTCACTACAGAGGAGAGATTAGTGCCTTTTCCTCCTCTTCCCCTCAAAAGGAAGTTGTAACTGCAATGAGGTCTCTCCTCAGTCTCCTCTAGGCTGAACAGACCAAGAATTGTCAGCAGCTCCTCATAGGGTTCCCCTCAAGGCCCTTCACCAACTCCATCCTCCAAGATACAACTGTTTGTTTCTCAGAAACCCATGCTCAGAAATCCTGTGACAAGACTTTTGAGATATTTGCTCAGAGGGAAAAAGACAAAAAGGTGGCAGGTCCATTTGTGGTGGATGAGAGTCTTTGGGGCAGGGACTTCTGATGGAGCAGGCTGGTGGTGTGAGTCATCAATGCAAAAACTGCAGGATGGCAGAGTGTGGTGTGCCCACATTGTTACATCCCATGCTAC
>VXAU01003006.1:154447-171192 GCA_013399695.1 Formicarius rufipectus | reverse complement strand
ATACCTTTGCACGTATATATATATATACATATATACACGTAACTTATTTTAAAACAATCTGGTTGCAAAGGAAAGCAACTATGTAGCTATTTTGTTGACTTTATCTATAGTAATATGACAATATAAAGCATAAAGGTATTGCAAAGGATAGCAGGTGTTTAGCTGTTTTGGTCACCCAAAAGTTTGTAAAGGAAGAGAGAGAAAGAGAAAAGAATCAGAGTCAAAGGGAAAACAGAAAGAGAAGGAAAAAGAGTGTTTATAGTCACCATGTCAGAGGTCTTTGATGAACTTGGTTGTTTTAGGTGTTGTCTTGGTCTGTCACAAAGTAGAAAGAGAAGCACATGAAACACAGAATTCAGTTGACTTGTCGACCCTTAGAAATCCTCTTGATGCCACCTCATGTGTGTGGAGGGGGGGGGGGCGAGGAAGTGGGTTATTTTTGCAGAGATTGGAAGCTCTGTTTTTAGCAAAGTCATTAAGCTCTTGAGGAGTGGGTGTTTTTTGGCATCTCTGCTAAGAGGCTTTCCCCAGACTAGTGTGCTGTGTGTGTGTACAGGGCCCCTTTGACATGACCTGGCTCATAGGAGATAAGCATTATTTCACCCTGAGAGTGCTACTGGCCCCCTTTAGATAAACATCACACACCTAAAGAAGAATCACACAATGAAGACTTCCTCCCTAGGGCCTTGTCTTCAATCCCCGGGCAAGAGGCTTTGTACAGCTCCCTGCAAAACCACGTTTTAAGGCAATTAAGAAAGTCCAATTACTTACACATGTCTTTTGTGGTAAGGCAATTACGATTGCTCCTTATTGTACCTATGTCTGGTAAACTGGTTCCCTTCAGCCACCACTGTTTTTCTTGTTTCTGCTTATGTAAAGTCTCACCTCATTCTCTGTGAAAGCTGGCATCAAAAAGCAGGCAAGGATCCTTCCCTGTTTTTGTGCAGTATATTTCAATTGAATATCAGTATTATTTGTTTAATTTTGAAATCTTTTAGACTTTTTTCTTCAACTAAAAGGTTGAAAATAATTAGAATGAAATTATCAACAGGAAAATTCTCAGTTTGATTTGTGAATTTTGGGAATCTATTTTTATCATTCATTTGCAATGGATAGGATTATTTTACAGCTTTGGATATAAAACACATTCATTTACTGTATAAATGTAGTGTCAAGATGTCTTTAGAAATATGGGTGAGAAGCTGCAACTGAACAGGTATTTAACCATTTAATTTTACCAAAATTTTTTCTGATTTAAAGAAAAGCACAAATTTCCACATATAAAATGGAAAGAGAATTTTATAGATAAATGTAGCCAAACTGTCAGTCTAAAAATATTAAATTATGATTACCTAAATCTTAATGTAGAAAGACAAAACCCAGGAGAAAAATAGAGCTTCTCTTATGGTTTTTCCTTGTCTCTCATATAAGTCTTATACTAGCTGATTATAAGGCAGTCATAATACAGTATTGCATGCTCTCCTCAAGTACAGAAACTTGGCCTGTTTACATAAGATTATTATGAAACATAAGTATATTTACATGGTCCTGCTATTGTTTCAACTTTCCTTAAAGGCAGACTGGAGTAATTTAGACAATTTTTTCTCAGAAGGTCATGTGTTCTTTCATGGGATCAACTAGAAAAAAATAGTTTACATACAAGGTTCTATAAACTTTAAAAATATTTCAGGGAGAAGATCAGCTGATCAGCCACCAGTACAGTGATCTGAAAAAAATGCTTACAAGAGTCCAGTCTTGTCACCAGTGGGTTGCAACATGTGTTACCAAAAATAGAATTTTAAACTAAAATTGCCATGTAGCTAATTTAACATCATTTTTCCTGATAATGAGACTAGTAAGTGGAAAAGTGGATTTGTGGTATGAGCCTGAACATGGGGAAACAATGATAGAGGAAGCAGAGTCTGGCAATTTTAGTCAAAAAGTGAAAAGGAAAGACAGCTCCTATTAGTACAAGGTGACTGGTTACAAGTGTTCTCTCACAGATCACTCTGCTAAATCCTGACTCTGGAGACTTCCTACTGTTGTTTATACAGGTCACAGTTACTATTTTCACAGTCTTAAGCTCTCCTGAAGGCAATCTGCAAATATAAACACTATTTTCAATCTTTAAGGTCAGAGAAGTAGACTCAGGTTGACAGAAGTCATATAGGTATAGATATCTAGCATAGCTGGAGCAGCACCTCTTTCAAGATTGTCTGTTATGTCTCAATATTGAAAATTACTTGCATATGTATTTGCTTCCTTACTTTTCAGTTAGGACTGATTTTGTTTAAAACTGTAGATGTATTTTTGAAGTTATCAATGCTCCTAATATGTAATTTTGCAATGAATTGAACTTGTTCCTTGTCCCTTATGCCAGAAATCCAAGGATTAATATCTTATGGAAAGAAATAATGTGGGCTTTTCTCTCAAATGTGTTTGCCTTACATTCTTCAAAAATAGAGAATAAAATACTGAAGAAATATTGATATTCTTTGATGATTTTAGTTATTTTTGTAAAGTTAGAGGGTCGCTGATTTTGGGCAAGTATGTTGTTTAGTTCAAACTGTAACACTTTTCTGAAATTTTGGGGAAATTCACAAAAAGTTTCTAGCAAAAATATATTGAAATATAAGAAGAAATATTGAAGATGTCACCATTTGCTAAAATGTGAAAAGTGTTAAATTTTATTGTTGAATGGAATTCAAGCTTATAAAAAGCCTTTCATTCTGTCACTGCTGCTCTAATTTTACTCTTGTATAAGTTACTAAGAGTTGCTGCTACTTAGTAATTATTTATTTTTCTCTTCTGGATCTTCATCTCTTCTTTGTTTGCTGCAGAGTTCTAAAATTGCACAAATGAACTTCAAAACTAGAAACAGATAACCTTTACCCAAATGAAAATTTTTCGCAATGTGTCATAATAGGGTGGGCAAAGAAATGATGCAAATGTACAGAAATGGAAATTCTTTAAAGCCACTTAATTTCAAACTGGGCAATATAGATTTATAATTTTGAAAATTTACAAAGATGTAATTTTCAAATCAGTACAAATAATTATATTTAATCAGAGATGTTGAACATTTTTTCTGTTTCATTCAAAGATATTTTTAAATCTAATTTGCTAATATTGTTAGAGAAATTAAACTGACATAGGAACAATTTAAAGGGCCAGACTTTCCCTAATGCTTAAAAGGTTTCCACAAATCTTAAAAGGTTTGTGAAAAACTGCCCTGAACTGTTCTGCAATAGTAGATCTGCCCAAAAGTAGAAGGTGAAATATCAGGGATGGCAATTTTGCATGTAGTATGACAATTTTTCGAACTGTGAGACATGTCATTTATCACTAGGAGCAAAATAAGAACATATTTTTCCTCATAGATGAGAATTTTCATTTTTCAAGTCTCCATATACCCCCAACAGGTGCTACTTGCTAGTGGAATACTGGCCTTGTCTCTCAGTGGATAGATAACATTGAAGACAAAGGCATGATGCTTTTTCTTTTTGACTTCAGATTGCTTACACTGGTCAGGTAGCACTGGTGCCTTCACTTGTTGGAGCTGGGTTGTTGTTGCATCTCAAGCTGTTCTGCTGTATTGCTCATCTGCAAAACAGCTTGCAACATACCATGTTTCTTCTGCATTGCCTGACATCTGTTCAGCTGTGGTACTCAGCTTCTTGCAGTGAGAATGCAAACCTTACACTCTGTATAATTAATTTTCTCCTTTGATTTCCTCCCTCTTTTTCAGTAAATGAAACTGCTGCTTCAAAAGATATTGGTCAAAATTTAATATAGATTTGTGTTCTGATATTGCTAGGCAGGGTTGTCATTTATTCAGACTGGTAGGGAGAACTTCCTGCTTGTTTAATTTGGGCTGTTCTCTTCCTTGCATTGTACAGAGTGAGGGTTCAGCAGACATGAGAAGAAAACTGCTGTAGATAACACTGTACATTCTTTGTCATAGTAGCTCTCACTGGAAAGGTACATGACAAATACCCAAGCACACATTGTGCCAGAGCTCTGCTGAGGAGTGAATCAACTATTCTGTCCATTTTTTATTGCTCCCACATGACATTTGCTAGCTTTGACTTACTCTCAGTCCATGGGTTAATGACTTATGTGCCTCTGGCACCTCCTGGTGCCTTTGTGGATATCCAGTGTGTCTCCATGGTGTTTTGTTTTCACTTCTCAGTGTCTCCCCTAGTTTTGCACATTCCTCATAACCTCAGAATGAGCTTGCAGCTCATTTACAGAAGCAATTTCAAAAATGTAAAACGGAAATTTTTGACAGGTTTTTAATCTCTTATAACTATTTTTAGAGCACTGAACTTCTGGGAGAAGCACTACACTTAGGAAGAACTGGTGGTGAGCACTGTTTATAATGGGCTCACGGGTGTGTTGCCAAAGCAGATGTGTGCAGGGAGTGGGGTTTGTTGCTTTACCCTGTGAGCTGGATGTGTAGCATTGAGAAAAGGAAGAGCCCACTCAGTCTCAGTTATTTTTGTCTTGAATTGGCCTGTCCAGCTGCTGCTGCTGGAGAGCACAATGCCTGAGTATTCTTCAAACAGGCACTTTTTCATTACCATAGGGGCTGAAATGCTGTTACCCCATAATCTCTGGGTACTCAGGTACCTTGTGACATGCATAGCTTTGATAAAGCTCTTTGTAATTGAGGGATTGGTTGCTATGGGCTTCTTTAGGCTTCTTCTGACATGAGGGAATACAACATTGTTTAGCTAATGCTGCATGAAAACTTTCAAAATCCATTTTATATTGAACTTTTAAATTTTATATTTCAGATTTTAAATCCACTTAATGAGAAATGATGACAGTTTAAAAAGCCTTCAGTAGTAAATCTGCTGCATAAATCGGAAGTATTTAACTCTCATACATGACAATGATGTTGAGGATAGCATGCACCATGGAAATGCATGGAGTCTATTAAATGTATTCTTCATAGCTCAATTCCTTCCTATTTTAATGTGTTTCACTCCTCACTAGTATCTGCTATGTATAACCAGAAATGTTGCTCACCTGTACTTGAAGGGCTAAAAATTTGACTTTTCCCATATTACTGTGAGATGTAACACAGCCATAGGGCTCTGTTCTGCAGGGAAACTGTTTTTTTTTTGGAGCACACCTGGATATCTGCAATGTTGAGAGCGCATGGAGTGGTAAGAGGGACCAGAGCAGTATAACCACACTTGAAGAGAACCACAACTCATTCATACCGTTGTCCATCTGCTACACAACACTTTAAAATGCTTCTGATGGTTAAAAAGGATTTAACCCTTGATCAATTTACAGTTTAGAGACTGTCATGAGTTGGATGAAAGCAAGGACTTTATTTTACTTTGTTCTTGTTACTGAATGTGATTCAGGTGCTGCTGGCATGTTTGGTTTCAGGAGAGTTCTTTTTCAATTGTTGCTACACTATGCTTTGAAAAAACTGTCAAATAACTTTTTCAGTCACTCCCAGAGGCCACCTGAAATTCCTGCATCTGCAGCGTTATCTGGCAAGGGTCTCCACATAACTGCATATGACCAATTTGTAAGTAGACTTCGTTTACTGGTTTTGAACCTACTCCAGCCTCCATCATTTACTGGCCTCTGTTTATTTGCATTAGCAGATGAAACATCTAGACCCTATCCACTCCTTCTGTGATAATTTTGAGCCTGTAAGCCTCTAGCATTTCACACAAGCATTTTTATGCTGTCTAAATTTAGTCTGCTCAACAATTGTTTTCTTGAAAGCCAATCCATAGTTTTGAGTATCATTTTTATGCGTGTTCAAATAGTTTCCAGTTCTAATGGGTTTCCTTTGAAGCTGGTCTATCAGAACTGCTCAAAATACTAAAGATATTCCATTCAGGCAGAGGATTTGTACAGTGACTGAATTGCATATTTTCTATTTCTGTTCTATTCTCTGCTCTATGTCTCAAAAACTCCCAGTTCAAGTCTCAGTTTTCTGGCTGTTACTGAACTAGGAGCTGCTGATTTTGCACAAGAACCTACCTCAACTGTAATGCCTCAATACTGAGATTTAATGACCAGCTCAGGGCCAATCATTCTCCTGTATGCTATCTTGCATTTTTCTGCACTGAATTTCATCCATTTTCTGCTGTAGCTAGTGTTCTATATGCAGCAAAACTTATTAATAGCCATTCTTGTATACATACTTTTGATTCTACTATATAACTGCAGGCAGACTACCAAATTTCAGTAAAACCAGACTCTTCAGATGTCTGCAGCATTGATGCTGCAGAAAGAATAGGTTATTTTTTCCCTAGTCTGTATCACAGTTTGTGAGACTGGAGCTCTAGGAATGTTTTAATCCTTTTTTGCAGTTAAGAGATTTTCCATCATAAAATGTGAGAAAAAAATAATTGCTGTCCAGTGTCAGAGGCTCAACACGTAAACTACAGAAGGAGAAATAGCAATGTAAAACGCTCATCAATATCTTACAGAACTTAACTTTGTACTAAGGACAGAAAAGACACACATGCTTCTTTTTCTTCCCATCTGTATTGGTTCAGGATGGGGGAAGACTTTCTTTTCACCTTCTTTTAATCATTGTTATGTGAATTTTTTCATAAACTTCTCCCTTTTTTCTTCCTGCAGCTACTTTCCTTGGTTTTCCCCTCATTTTGAATAGCTTACACTTTTCAGCTGTTCCTTAGAGGAACTACTACACCCTCTTTCCCTTGTGGCTTGCAGATTTTTAATTTGTTATGACTTTGCAAATTCTGTAGAGTTTTCTATCCTATTTGAACTTTTCCTATTGTAGTTCTTTCTCTGTTAAATAGGAACTTTTTCTTCATCGTCCTCTTTCAAGAGTTTTCTAATGCAGACAGACATAGAAGATCTCTGATAATTAATGGCAGCTCATCATTCAGTTTCATTATTCTACAATACAAATCTTGTGAGAAAAGCCAGAGAAACCACAAAGTTGCTCACCTCATAAACCTTGCAGCACATCTGATGATTGTTACATCCCTTTATCATGAATGATTTCTCAGGACAAAAGGAGGATTTTTTGTATTAACCCACTCAAAAAACCTATGGAGCTAACAGATGGAGATATTTGGGTAATATCCTTAGAGTCTTGTCCTGTTTCTTGGTAAAAGTTGAATTGTTTATCGTTGCTTAACCTAATCGTACACAAGTCTACAAAGTGGCCCAACCTCATGTGGTGGACTGGATGGTGCAGGAATGAATTTCCCATGTGGTCTGGTGTATCTGCATTGAAACAACAGCTGTGTCAAACAGAAGATGTGTGAAAGGTGTTTCCTTTAAGTCATCTATAGAACACACAATATTGCAATGTTTTAATATGTATTAGTTAATAATGTTGCAGCATAAATGTGAGTCTCAATATAAAAATAGCCAATGGAAAAGTACTACTGAACCATGTAGCTTCTCCTATGTTGCACTGCAAACTGATGTAACAGTGTCTCTGTTATACTGCATAAACCGGATTCTGGCTCAGTAAAATAAATAATAATTATGATTTCCATACTACGGAGCACAGTAAGTCAGTCTCCATGTGGACTTCAGTTTTTAAACCTGTGACAGTGCAATTTTTCTGCCTTTGTTTGATCTTCATGTAAAGAAAACAAAAACANAAAAAAAAAAAAAAGAGATTTTTCTAGGGAAAACAAGGGCAACTGTAGTACAATATGCAGCCAATAATTCTAGACACTAGATGAAAAGCTGAGCAAGGGCAGGGTCCTTGGTGGGATGGAAATTGGCAACTTCATTTACTTCTAGGGAAAAGAGTTAAAGTTTATAGATGAGAAAATGTTTTTGAACTTCAGGTGGAGATGAGGGGAAAATTATTGCAACTGTCTCCTCTGTATTATTGTTATATTAGAAATCATCTCTATAGTATGAGACTATTTACATTTCCTGAAGGTAGGTATGTGTAAGTCCTTCCTAAATGTGTCCTTTACAACAAAGATAGCAGGAAATCATATCTGGGGTTCCCCTGCATTTGTCATTACACATGTAGTATTATGAAAAGTGTATATATTTTGATATAATTTTCTGGAAAATAGAGTCACCTCGTATTAGTCATGTGGGATCCTGTTTGGTTTAGAGTCCCAGAGAATGGTCTCCAACTAGACCATAACTTCCATTAAGTTAGATAAGAACCAAAGAAGAGAAAATTTCAAACAGAACTGATGAAGGAGCGCACAAATATGGGGGAGTTTTATAGACTAAACATCATAATATTGCAAATCCTTATCTTTGAAATCCCATTTTTTCTATTATTTCTTTCAGACAAAGGTAATATTTTATTCAGGTCTTGTGCAAAACCTTGTTTGGTTCCAACAAATATTTCTTTGGATAATTATACTTCACAGAACTGCATTCCATGATAAAAGCTAGCTGAAAAATGAGATAAATAAATATTTAGTAGTCTATAGAATGTGAGAAAATGACGAATTAAGCTCTGTAACAGTTTGCTGTTAACCAACTATGCAGTGAAAGTAGATAAATATTTGAGAAGTAATCTTATTCTTGGGAGAAGTAAGATTTCCCCCTGGTTAATCTAGGATAAATGTTTTAAAATACCTATTTCTCCACTGAATACTCATTGTTTGAAATTTGTTATGCTACAGTCCTTTACTTCTCTTTGGCTCTGTTTAACAACCAAGGCAAACAACCAAAAAAATCAACCAAATAAAAATAAAATCCTTTGTAATTACTGGTGAGAGGATGACTGTGTATGCTATACCAATTCAGCAGACATTAAGCATTTAAATGATTTTGTAATAGTACAGAAGCCTGTGAAATACTCAAAATCGGTATTGCATTACAGAGGTTCTGAGACATAGTATGAATGAGTTATTTAGAAGTGCAAAAGTGAAAATACAGAGTATCTGCAGACCTTTTTATCCATATTATATGCAGATGTGTATTATTCTAGTACAAACACGAGTGGAATGGTATAAGCATCACACGTACCCTGAACTTTATGAGACAACATTTAATGTTATTTTATAGCAGCCTAGGGAAGGGGACTTGTGATGGCGAGGGTTTAACACAGTCTCAGTGGAGTACAGCAGTACCACTGGCACTGCTCCCAAGACAATCTTCTAAACTGCAGACTTAGATTATGTCATACAGCAAGTAAAGCAGGGAAGAGTACAGTTCATTGGTGTGTATTCAAAGAACACGAAGCAAGTCCTCTTCTGATACCCTGGTGAGCAGACATGATGACCATGGCGCCTTTGTGGAAGCTTTCAACACCAGCCCAGACACTTCTGCCACAGCTGCTGACAGTCTCCAGCACTGGCGCCTGCTGGCTGCAGTGCCTTCACCACCTGCTTTCTCAGTACACTGCACTGGGCACTTGCCTTGCAGTTAACATGTGCTTTGTACTGAAGGCCTGAGTGTTGTGAGTGCTGAGATCAGGAAAGGAATTTTTGTTTTTTATATTCTACAATCCTGTCACTTTATGGATTCACTGTTGCATCCTGTCACTTGCTACATGCAGCTCTTAAGAAACAAAGCACTTTGTTTCAGTACCCACTGGATTTCTGCATTCAGCAGGGATTGTGTGTGGATAACATTTTCCAGATTGCATACATTAATGGGGAACAGGAAAAAAATGTCAACTTTTGTAGAAGTTTTAATTTTGCTGACTTCTCAAGCATTTTCAGAATAAGAGTTTGAAACCTGGGAATTTCTGGCAGTGTTGATGATCACAGGGACACAGACCTGTTTGGTCCCTTGCAATGGCATTGGCCTTGAGGCTGCTCCTGGCAATATTACTGACTGCTGTGAGGTGTTTATTATTACAGTGTGTAAGCAGGTATAAAGGGTCTTCATCAAGTGAAGTTGCACAGTAAAGGGATGGTGTTATGATTTCCAGAAAGTGAGTTTCTTTTTCTGGTGTTGAGGTAAGAGGAGGTTTTTGTAGAGAATAGAGATGCACAATAATGGTAAATGCAACTTTAGGCAAAGAGCATTTTTAGTCATTGCAGGTACTTTTAATTATTGCTTAATCCTTTTAATTTTTGTTTCTTAGAATTAAATTGTGTGTGACAGGGGTAGAATTATGAAGTTATCCACTGAGCAGCGTTACAGGTAGTATCATGCCACATATGTAAGGCATTATTCAGAAATCACATTGTGTTACTGTTGTGTTTCTGCAAAAGGAGTGCTTAGGGAGAAGAACAACTGAAATAAATGCTGGTCTGTGCTCTAAACTGCACCTCTGCATATTTTGAGATGGTGTGTTTTTATGGGTTGAAATAGTGTACTAAAAAAGTCATGTTTTGATTTTACTATTGCTGGCAAGTTTACTGTCTTGGTAGCCTCCTATAATAGAAATATAACTCTTCAATATTTTCCATGAGGAAATTGAAGATATAAAATCTGGTAAAAAGCTGATTTTCTTCCTAAAGATGAAACTGTATTTTTGTCACTATAAAAGCAAAAAGCTCCATTCCTAAGCTCATCATCAGATAGAGTCAGGAAGATATTCTTTTCTTTTATGATACAGCATCCTCCTCTGAAGATGGTTGTAGAATTGTCATACCACCTACTGAAGCACCTGACGTAAGTCACTCCAGGGGAAAATAGAATGTGAGGAAGTCTTAGGTGACCTATTCTATAAGAAAGCCAATCATATGCAATGCTTATAAAGTATTTTCTACCAACAAATGCAATTTCTGCTCTAAGGAGTAAGACTTTGAAATACTTGAGGAAAGTCTTGTAATTTTGCAACTGTATATTCAAAGAAAATATTTTATTAGCAGTACTGAAGATCAAAAATGATTGGGATTAAAGGCTCTATTATGATTTCATCAAAGAGTATAAAATTTTTGTTCGTTTCTATAATGAGTCTAGGTTTTAACTGGTTTTACACTGACAATTACGGAACTTGTTTGCTGTGTGTTCTTGCACTTCAAATTTGAGCTAACTGTTCACTTCAACTCTAGAAATACTTATCAAAGGATTGGTGCATCCAAGTTTCAGAGTTGAGATTATTTAATAATTCTTTACCAATATTCATCTAACTTTTCTAAGTTAAACTATTTCTAGCAAAGTATCCTTTATGTGCTCAGTTGGAGGGGTAATGAGTCACCCGCCTGAGATATACTTGTTTTTCAGCTTTAAATAAGTCTTTCTTTTGTATGTATGTATTCTTTTGTAACTTACCAATGAGTAAGTACTTTGTCAGGGTCAAGGTTTCCTGTAAGCTTTTCTAATCTAAAAACCTATGACTGTCAAGTTCCTAGTAGATATGATGCTCTCATTAGTGAAATTACACATTATTCAAACTTAGAGACCCGGTCATGGAACTGAAGGGAATACACTTTCTATTTTGAAGTAATTGATGAGAAATCTAAAATTTAGGAGGTAATATGCTGTGAAAGCTATAACAGATAATTAGATTTCCACTTCCTCTTCTGCCACTGACTTACTTGGTCACTTGGGCAAACCCTAACATGTAGGTGACTGCTGAAGGTAGTGCCACACAAATTTAATTTACTCTGTGTGCTTGTTTATATGCTTTGCTCTTTGTGTGGAGATATTTTACAAGTCTTCTGAGCATATATTAGTGGTCCATATACAAGCATTTCCTGCATGTTTTGCACAAACAATGCTAGGGGCTATTTTGCTAAGGCTTGTCTTATAACCAAATATGTTCACCTGCTGCATAGAGGGTGTACTGCAGGTCTTGCAATTTGTTGGGATACCATGTGGAGAAGTGCTAGTAAGGGTTTGTGTCCCACTGTGTATTACATCTTTTTTGTGTACTGCACTGAAGAAATTACATGAGAGTACTTTTTGCTGAAGAACTATTGAGTTTCTCAATCATCTTCATACCTGGCAACAAAAGGATTCTCAAATAACTTCAATGTCAAGATGTATTAAGTACATGAATATTTCTACAGAGTAATGGCATGGATTTTTTTCACCAATAGATCCCTGAGAATGTTATGCTGTTTTTATTGTAGGCTGTAAGATTTTCAGAGAAAAAGTATTAAAAATGGTATTTCTCCTCCATTTTTTATGAATGCTATATAATTTTTTCTTCATTTTGATATAAAGAAATGGGACGATACCTCTTTCTGCACTGACTCACTTCTATTTTCATTGTAATATAGAGAGGGAGCAGACCCACATCAAAACCAGCAGCGGGTCAGTGCAGAAGGAAACATCATCCTGTGGGTATGGAAGGAAACATCACTCCAACCTAGAACAAATAAATAATTCTTTTTCCTAAAAGACATGTGCTTCTATGGCTGGAACACAGTGTGAGAATAAAAAAAAATAAAACCTACTTAAAGAAGTCTTGTGGCCTGAACAGAAAAATCCGTTCTTGCAATTGGGAACCGTGAAGTGTGAACACCTTCTGACATCACACAGCCAAGGATAAATTGCTTGAAATAACTAACAAACAAGCAACCCCCCCAAAACAATTCAGTTTGCTTCTTCTCCCTGGTTTGAGACAAATCTTAATTTTCCTCTTACTGAGAATTTTTTATGAATTCCAGTCACTTAGGCACTGTTGGATGCCCAAACTCTTATATGTAATATTTCAGAAATATTTGCTACCTATTTTCCCATTTATCTTCTGTAACTCTGTTGCAAAAGACTGCTAGAAGTGATCACCTTGCTCATTCACTGCAGAGCATTTAAAACTTGCCAGAGTTTTTTCACACAAGGAGCAATCAGACAAGACTACAGAGGGGAAAATAATGTTGCCTGTGAAATTGTGAACAACAGCTGGCTGATACACCTATCAGAAGCATGTTTTTTCAGGCAAATTACAAAGATTTCTCTAATTTCCTTTTACAATGGAAGAAAATTACTCAGAAGCTGTTCCTGAAGATTTATATTCACACAGGGAGTACTTGAATCTAATATACTGAAGTGGAGATCTGTTTTATTTTATTTCCCTCTTTTTATTATGGGAAGGGTTTCTCTGGGATCTGTGCATTGTGTGCTATAGCAGCACTGCTTACCTCTGCCTGGGCTGGCTGACACAGCAGGGTGTGTTCCTGTCTGGTTTTCTCTCCGTCGTGTTTCTGATGCAGGAGCTGTAACAATGTCCTCCAGCCCCTCTGGATGCGCTGCAGTCACCCACAAGTGCCCCAGTTGGTATTGTTATTTTATCATTTTACTATCTGCTTTTTGGCCTCCCCATGATTTTCCACCGTAAGGTACAGGTGTGTGCATCATTTTCTTGCACCCTCCAGGAGCCTGTGTTCATTTCTTCTCCCCTGTTTCACTGAGGTAATGTTATTCAATATTTGAATGATACTGGCAAAATGCCATGCTGACTGCAAGGCAGGGGGTTTCTACCATAGCATAAATAATTCTGAGTGGCAGAAAAACACATCTAAGATTTAAAGTTTGATTTAAATGCCCTTCTTATTTATAAAGCAGTGACTTGAAGATGCTAGTCCTGATATGTGTGCATGTTTCTAAATCACATAATCATTTTTTCTTTTATTCCAGTACTGAAGTAACTTACAAATAGTTTCATCATTTCAGTTTTCCCATGTAAATTACCCTGCATACAGCAACAGAACTGTAGGCAGACTACACGTGTCTCTATTAGAGGCAGAAATCAGTTGCACTTCAGAATCAGGAACAGTACTGCTCATAGGTTTACTATTTGAAGGCCTAAAGGACCCTAAGGTAAATAATTCCAGGCTCCTTGTATGGCAGAGTGAAAAGTAGTTTTTCAAGAGACCATTGCCTCTCTTACTTTTTAAGCTAAACTTATTATTGTTTATTTTTGTATTATTGTGTATGTTATGTACATGACATGCATATATATTTCATTCTCTTAAAGGGAAGCAAGATGGAGAAAACTGTATCAGTTTGAGGCATCATCTTTTTTCAGCATTTATTACAGACATCACTTGCCTATTCTAAAGAACTCTTGTTGCCACGTTTATAGCCTTGAATTGTTTCTATTATGCCTTTATGTTATGTTCTTACTCAATAATGAATAATATTTTTGGCTTGAGTTTAGCAATGAACGTGTTCTTTTGAGTTACCTAATAACCAGGGGTGTTGCTCTAATGTGTCTCTCTACTGATGAACATAATTTATGAAAAGCTGAATCTAACTTTATTTCCTGTTTAAAATATTTCCCCTGTCCTACAGTCAGTCTTTGCTTTCTAGTGTGACCTGTTTTTTCCCTACTGGTATATNATAAAATATATTAATTAATAATTTTTCCTTTGATTAAATTGAAGGTTAATTTTTTTTTTTCTTACTAAGATTTTAGCAAATCAGGTAGGTGGTAGCCTCTGGATTTTATGCCTAATTAAAGATCTTTATTTTGAAAGACTTTAGATTGTCATGCATGACTGTCTCCCATTCACTTCCTAATAATCTCTTCATAATATTCAGTAAAGTTATTTCAGTGCATGGTTTTCATCATTGTTTTAGACTTACAGTCAAGAGTGTATGTACCTGAAAAACAAGAGATACAATGCAACACATAAGAAACAGTATCCTGTTAAAAAGCCTCTCCAGCTGTGACCCATTTTTCACAGCAGTTGCAACCCCAGGATCACTCATGGGCTATGAATTTGAGGTTATAACAGAAAGATAAGGCTAAAGAGACGGTGCAGTGGTTTCATCCTCTAGCTAGTGTCTCTACTGCAACTGATTATGTTGAACACAGAGTGTGCAACATAAGGCTGCCTTTGTATGCTCTGCTCTCTGTGTTACAATAGCACCAGACAAAGAATTTGGTACAAAGAACCCCAGAGTGTAACACCTCTCCTTAGAGAAAATGATGGGCAACAGGAATAATTTTCAGTATGGGTAGCAGGAGATAGACATAACTGACCATGTGCCAGATGACATAGAGGTTATAGAGGACTTTGAAATGCTGCTGCACTAATCTGCATATTTTTCCCAATGTGGTGTCCTGAAGTGCATTGTGTTTGTTACTTTCTGGTTTTCAGAGATAAAAAGTATAACAATTACTAATATTACAAATAATAAAAATATTGTTGTGCATCTATTGTTTATCTACTTGTGCCTCATTGCTCTTGAAGAAGTGTAATTGCCTCTGAATAAGGACTTGCGCAGTGATTTTTTTCACCCACATTCTGTATTCAACCATGCAAAAAATTGCTCTCAGTACTCTTATGATCTACTGCTTTTATCCACCTCTGGGAACTGATGGTGCCTCATACTGAGCTGTTACCCTCTATGTGTCATGAAGGGAGTGATGCACTCAAGCCATAAGAGAGAAGCAAAAATAAATTTTAGTGATCTAAAATAATGGGTTAACAAAGTTCAATGGCAAATGTGACAGCAGGTTAACAAGGTACGATGGCCAGGTATGCTTGATTATTCATTACACAGAGGGCAGGGTCAGACAGAACTGTTAGAAAGATTGGGTCATGGTGTTTAGACAAGACCGCCTTGTATTCTGAATGTCTTCTCAGAGAGAAGTTTAGGTGCAGCTGCCTCCAGATTTAGTCAATAATTTATGTCTAAAGGATTATATGTACACAATCAATCCTTCATATCACTCACCTGAGATTTCAAAGTCTAGCATGTGGTTAACCACTTACTGAGAATGTACTGCCACAGGGAATCTCTCAACCATGAGCAGTAATCCCTAGAAGCGCTCTTTCCTGTGGGGAGATCCTGGTATGCAACCCACTGTGTACAGGAGACCTCAACAAACTCTGGCTTGTCCACTACTTATGGGGTAAGGTGACTGATTTACAGTCATATTTGCACATAATTCCAGACAACTCTTGGCCACTGTATTGTCATCTGTCCCCAAAAGACCATAGCAAGCTGGATGCAACCATCACAACCCCCACTGGTGGTTACAGCATGAGCCAGGGGCAGCAGGGGAAGGAGGGTGTCACACCAACACACTGTGTTCACAGACACATATTTAGGAGGTGTCAGAGTCCTTACACAAATGAGAGCTGCTGCAAATGAAAAAACATTGTGTAGGAGCTACTTTGATTTTTCTTGATCTGACAGTTTTGGTCCTCTGGCATGCAATGCTGGTGAGTGACCAGGTCCTCCAAATAGGCCTTCATCTCACTGCTGAAGTATTGTTACTGAAAGTGTGTGTTCCTCTACAGAGCATTCAAAATGCCACTTTATAGCCTTCCATGTTCAGCAGAATAACTACCAGTTGTCAAAGCAAATTTTGTGCAAGCCTGCATGGA
This sequence comes from Formicarius rufipectus, assembly GCA_013399695.1. Classification (NCBI taxonomy): domain Eukaryota; kingdom Metazoa; phylum Chordata; class Aves; order Passeriformes; family Formicariidae; genus Formicarius; species Formicarius rufipectus. Next base: position 155,005 of record VXAU01003006.1, on the reverse strand, counting down.
GGTCTCTTAAAAGTACACTAAATGTTAAATTCAGAACACCAACTTATCTGCTCTGTACCTTGCCAGAGAGACTCACATTTGCAATTTATACTGTGAAGTTTCATTGCATACCAAGTTCAAGTAGCTTCAGTTGTTTGTCTTCAGGGAATGTCATTTGCATGTGTCTGTGAAAGAGCTCACCAATAGTGATGTCTCTCATAGGATGATCTTTGAAGAAATTCAAAGGAGACTTGTCAAGGCCAATGTTCCCTTTTCTGTAATATTCACTCACATTCAGTTTTACATTGCAGTTTTTGAAACTTCTAATCTCTCAGTTGAATAGATGTTCTCCGTAACTGTACAAAATGACAGAGTTGAGTCCTTGGATACATAAATAAAAAATTGCAGTATTGCAAATCTGTTAACATTAATAGAGCTGAGATACATAGTTCAGTGAATCACATAGGCTCACAGATAGTATACCTAATTATCACAATATCACTCTGAATTCCCATTTATCTGTGCAAAGTGACTGATAAATAACTTGCCCTTTTTTTTTTTTTTTTTTTTTTAATTTTC
>VXAU01003006.1:54035-154434 GCA_013399695.1 Formicarius rufipectus | reverse complement strand
AAACTTTCCCTTTTTTTTTTTTTTTTTTTTTTTAATACTTGAACAGATACTTCTCAGTCAAAGGGTAAAATACAAAGCCAGTAATACAAAACAGAAACCTAGAAGTTTGTTTGTTTGTTTGTTTAATGTAAGGAAGTAACTTATTTGAACAACTTTAATTTTTCAGTTATAGTGAATCTATATCGCAAAAGAAAGTACTTTTATGGGACTCCAAGACTCATTTGCTGGAGTGTAATCTTCTTTTCAGGAATGCAGAGTACTATAAAGTTCAAATAAAATGCATTTCTAATAAACATCACATATTTCTTTGACACAATATTGTGATAGTTAAAGTTAGTTGTGCATGGCATGCTTAGTTTCTTGAACAAAAGCAGTGTGTAATTTCATTACAGAGAAAGAATTTTATGAGCACTGGATGATCACTGCAGTTACTTATTTGACAGAAAGTCTGATTCTGTTGTTATGACATGAAAAGTTTTATAGGATTTGATCTCAGTAATGAGATGGAGCAATTTGTTTTTGTGGGTCTTTCTGAAATTGTTCCTCTGCTTCTGCACAGTTGTAGGGGTTCTAAACAGTTGGGGTGGCAATTGCCTACACAGGTCAGGGAAAATTTATTTGTCAGTATTTGTCTAGATTCTGCATAGAATTGTGAAGCATGCTGCTGGCTCATGTTGATGCTCAATTCTAGTCTCTTGTACTGTAGGGAAGATGTAAAGACACTGTTTCTTTCAATGCATGTTTTAAAGTTCCATGAGTAAGTATATGGTCCAATAAAAAGACATGTTATTTCAGGAAGCAAAAAAAGGACCTCCAGTGAAGAAATGATATTGACTTTTATGAAGCTTATGTTCTAAACACAAGCCTTTCTTCAGTAAGAGCAATAAGAGAGAATCGTCTTTCTGAAGTTATAGAATAATGCTTTTCTCTTATACAGTAAATAATTTTCACTTTAATTACTTTTTTATGACATATAGATATTTGAGTTTATTTAAGAGATACTGAAGTGTAAGTATTTGCATGAAAGTGGAGTTTGCAGCAAATTTGCTTTGTGATAGGGTTTTTCCCCTCAACTTTGCTCTGCACCAACACTGGCACTCTAAACAGTAAAGAAACAAGTTTATTGAGTCTACTGTAAATTATTCTACATTAAGCAAGGTTCACCATTACATTTATTTTCCATCTGTTGCATAAACATTTGCTGGAGCAACGTACAGCTAAAATAGTCTGTGAAATACTCAAGACCCTATTCAAGTTCAGGAAAGCTCATCTTGTTTGGATGAACTAGACAGGGATGTAATCTGGATGTTTTGAAAGTGTGTTAATTCTTTCCTTTCCACGGAAATGATTTGGCAGACTTAATTTTTCTTTCTGCCGTATTTCTTTCTTAGCTGTGACTTTCAGCTGGAAGATTGCATCGTAACCTTAATTCTTTAATAAGAAGTTCAAAAATTCCCTAGAGCCACTCACTGACCAAAGTGCAAGTGAGAAATCCTAGTTTTGTGGTATATAACATCATAATAGCTGATGTGAATCTGTTTGCAAAAGCTGAACATGAGAGGATTTTACTCATGATATGGTTGCATAAGACATTTCCCTGCAAAGAAATGATCTTTAAAAATCATTCCATGTTTTCTAGATGCCTTTCTTATGTAAATATAAATTTGTGGATGCTTTTCTGTGTGAACTTGCTCACCCCTTGTTTTAAGTGAGCTAATCATACTTATATCATACTTTGATAATTCCAAGCTTTGTTTATCCAGTTACAAGAGGTCATTGTGGAGGTCTTAAGTGTTTAATACTGACAGCTAGATAGTCAGACCCCTGAGTCCAGTGGGGAAAGGGTAAGTTAAGTATCTGAAAGGCTGACCTGTCAATCTCTCCTTCAGCTATTCAGGTGGGTTTTGTGACACTACTGAATAACTATGAGTTTTCAGTGAAGGAAAGGAACTTTTTCTCACTGATATTCTATTGTGTAACAGATAAATAATTTAAAGTAAGGGAAAAGAAAAATACCGTTAACAAGGTTTGACTTTGTGTGTGTGTGGTTTTGTTTGTTTGTTTGGTTTTTGTTTGGTTGGTTTTTTGTTTTGTTTTGTTTTTCTTTTTGTTTGTTTTGTTTTTGTTTTCTTTTGTTTTTGTTTGTTTGTTTGTTTGTTTGTTTTTCAATAGGAAAAATATAATTTACCAGTGCCTGTTGGCACAGAGGTTTCATAAGTGAAGAGCTAGTTTATCTGTCAGCCATGTATTTTGTTCACTCTTATTTAAAGGAACTCACAATAGAAAGGTAAGAGAAGACAGAGAGGTCAGACTAATTTTTTGGGGAATGAAACATGCAGTGGAAATAGTGTAACTTTTTCTTATCAATATTCTGCAATATGCTGCAGAAGTGAGCATAGTAAATGGTTACCTATTATTAATAACTGCAGAAGATGCACACTCAATATGTTTATGTCACAGAAAAAACACCCAATCCATTTGTATTTAAAATTAAAAATATTTGCATACATGGAGCATTGTTTAAGATAAACAGATTTCATATTTATGTAAACACACTTCAAATGCTGTTGGTGAAACGAGATAAATATTTTTAATGCAAAAAAAAGCCTCTTTGTTTGTAGCCTCTCTAAGGCAAAAAAGAAAAAGCCTTTCACAATTTTTTGTTTCTTCTAAAATTATAGAATGATGACTATGTTATACATAAACAATTCAAGAGTAAATAAATGTTTGCTGAAAACCACCTTTTGGGGAAGACTGTGTACTGTAGCCAAATTCAAGCCTTCAGTTTCTCCCTCAGTTCATGCCTATGGGTACTACAGGAAGCTAGATTCACTTCTGCTAGGTAGTTAGGTTCTTATTTTTCTTCTTTTTTTTTCTTTCTCTTTTTCCCTGCAATTTTCAGAGACCAGAAGGTAAGCACAAAAATAAAGAACAAAGCAGACTGAAAACTCACTTGTGGGTTAAAGAAAAATGAAGAATTTCAAACTATAATAACTGAGGGGAGCTAAATATGTGAAATATTTGTAAAAGAGCAAGACAGAGGCCAAAGAGCAAGGATAACCATGCTGGATGGGCATTGAGTGGAGTATAACAGAGATGGATTTTTGAACTGCTTCTGTCTCACGAAACTGGAGAGAAGAGATTACTATTCCATAAATTAATCCTAGAGCTGTTACACAGTGAGTGCCACCCTGAATGAAGGGATGGGTCCTGGAAGGAAATTCTGCCCTTCTCGGTTGTATCTATTTCAAAAAATAACAGAAATAATTGCCCTGCTCATTGCTGTTTCTCTGTTGCTCCTTTTATAGCACAAATAAACTCAAGATGTAAATAAGAGCATCAGAAATGAAAATTACATTTCTTGTGACTATGAAAATGAAGTAATGAGAAAATCTACAAGGAAAGAGGAAGGAGTGAAGATAACAGCAGTGGAAAGAAGGGAGAAATGGAGTAGTGTTCTTGAGAGCTAGGTATTTGCACACTATTCTTCTTTGAACAAATGTGCATGCATTGCCATAAAACTACTTTTCTTCCCATGAATGAGAACCATCTTGTGTCATTATTTTGCCCTTTTGTGCCAATAAAAAAGCAGAGACCTCTGGCAAACCATGGTGTCCAGATCTGTTGGCTGGTGGCAGGTCTTCATCTTTTAGGAAGATCATAGTGTTGTAGTATATAAAATAGGAACATTTGTACCTATGATAACTGTTTTGATCACACTCTTCACCACAAAAGGAAATTAAAAAATATCTCCCTGTTACTGAGCTCAGACACTGTTGTTCTTTTGCTGGTATAATGAAGCATAATTGTCTTGGGATTTGCTGACTTTGTTGGTCAGTTCTGACTTTGTAGGAGTTCTGTCTGCAGCAAAACAATCTTATTTGCTTTTTTTTCCCTCCACTGCTTGTTTAGGATTATATGGACTTTGCATTAGAAGCCTGTAGAGCCTTATAAAGTGTGTAAGGTTGAAATGATGCTCCTATTTCAAATGATATATGATAAAAATGCTTATAGAATTGTGGAAAAAAACCCCAAAGTATCCATTTGATCCATGTGATTTTACTGAACTTATTTGACTGGACATGTGATACAAATAGTATAAATTACTACCTTCTAGACTTCATGCCGTCTATCACAAGGGAAGAAATATTCAGTAAGATTCTTGTGAGCAAAACAGAAGAATTGTTGAATGGGAAAGGTGTTGGTTGTATAAGTTACCTGTGTGTGGGGCACATGTGTGGTCTTCTCTGTTCAGCATGGAAGTGTGTCCTGAAAATAAGTGTCACACACACTGCCCTGTGAAATCACTGGCATTATCTTTGTATCCTCTCAATAGTCCTTGCTTCTGTTCAGCTATTGGACCTCTCTAGTTCTACTGGCAGGGGGTTTTACATGGCAGTATGGATCCCACTTTTGCAGACATTATGTCAATGCTGTAAAAAAGTCTAAATAATGCTTAACAAACACATTGATCTTATTGCAGAAGAATATTAGGTATGACTTTTGTTTGTTTGTTTGTTTTTCAGTTGGTTTCTAGTAGCCTGTGTGATTTGTGACAGAACCACTGACCAGGAGTAAGAAAGCATGGCAGCTCACTTTGAAATACAACCTACTGAAAACATGTTTCCTCTGCTGGATTTCTGCATATTTTCATATATTTATGTCCTTTGGGTTTTTGCATGGTCTGCTTGTGGTTTTTTTTAGAAGTTCTTTGAATCAGAGTATGGCTCTTCAAAGTAAGTAATGAGAATAACTTGCCTTTTGGTACCTACTCAGAATAAAAAGTGGTGAGAAACAAGTACTAAAAGCCGCATCAAGGCATCTGTTCCCTACTTATCTCCACAAAAGTGAGTGTTTTCCCTTCTGTTGCTATGAAATTTTGACTGAGTTTACACTGAGCATAAACTGAGTGATCACTTTTATAGAAAAATGGAAAAATTTTGGGGGGTCATACACAACAAAAGAAATTTTTTTTTATATTATTTTTATCAGTCAAAGCTTATTTTGTCTGACGTTAACATCAGTGCAGTCTAACAAGTGAAAATGCAGCATCACAAAACCTCAGGTCAGCTGTGTGTTGAAACGCCCAAGCACCTTGATGGTTAGCTCTAAGTTCAGCCCTCCCTCTGCTCTGCACACCAGCTGTTACCTTCTGCTGAAGTTGAGTCTCATTTGAGTGCATCTGCACAATTTTCAATCACCAGTGTATTCATCTAAAATGAAAGATATGGGGAACTTAGCACAAGCTGAAGATTTTACAGGAGGTCAAATTCTGCAATCTTTATCTTCAACAAGGATGTTCCCTTATTGGCTACAGAACCCTTTCAGAATAAATTATGCAGTGACAGTTAAGCCTAAATACAGCAACTCTCTTCCAGTTTTATATTTAATGAAGTGATTGAGCATATTATTGAGCAAGGATCTAAAGATGATTCTTTTGCTCCTCTTTTCTGCTTCTCCTAAGAAATTCACAAATGGAAAAGTAATATTCCTTAACTTTATGTGTCTGCATTTATGCAACACTTACAGTCAGAATACCGTTATTTGCCTGGGAAATATTTGTAGAAACAACCCTAATTATGAGGTGGAAAGAAAATACTAATGTAATCAGACTGCTGGTCTTGTGACTCCGTCATGTCCATAACCCTTGGGTAAAACTGGCACTGTGGTTAACAAGAGTTAGGCATGGGAAATGTCACAGAGAACCCTCTTTTGCAGGGTGAGGTTCACTGTAGCTGCCATCCAAGCCCTGCGCTTTTGCCCTCACTTTTGATTATTAAGGATTTAGACATACAAAGTAAATGTGGGAGGTGTAGATACACACAGGAAATGTCTGACCAGTGTATTTCTGCAGAAAGCATATTAATGGAAGAAAAAAAGTGATCTATAAAGAAAAACTTGTGGCTGTTTGGAAAGAAACAGTAGCAAATGGCATTTAAAGGAGGAAAGGAACAAACAAATCATGATGCAACTAACTCATAATATTCAGTCACATCCAAAGCAGTACCAGGGAGTAAATTGGAAAGAGAGACCTATTTTTTAACTTGTGTGGATGGATCTTACAGTGTTCAGTGAACTGTGAAAATTCCAGGAGGCACTGAAACAGAGAAAACCTGATGGGAGCTTGTCAGGGATTCCAATCTTCTGGTTTGTAGAGCAGCACAGGTAGGGCACATGGTGACTGATAACATAGCATGTAAGTGTGATGAGGAGATGCTGTGATATACAGTGTAGAATGGGCGTAAGTAATGGTAAGAAGAAGAAACAAGCAGCTGTAATAAACATGAAGGTCCATTGGATGTCTCCGTTGTTCTGTTTCAATGTAACAGACACTCCGTCTCGCAGATTCAGCACAGTAATTCTGGGATATGGCTTTAGTCTGTTCAGAGTTCTGCAGCAAATATCTTATGGAACAATAACAATAAACACTACATTGAAAACTAGCCAAATGGCTGCTATTGTATTTCCCATTTTGGCCAGTGAGATGTTAGGATCCTAGGCACCTCTCAGACTTCAATAATTCTGGGTAATGTGTAATAATAACATTGGGATTTAATTAAAACTAAAGGTTGGCAGTTTTCTAAAGAAATGCCATTTATGATGAAAAAAAAAAGATTGATAAAAAAGGTCTCAGCTGTTTAACTAATTTGAAATGTTTGTGATACTCAAGAGTTGAGTTTTCAGTGAGTAACTTGGTGATGGGAAAAAAAATAAATTAAATGTTTGGGTAATTCCCCAAATGCAGAACCCCAGAGTGATCTTCTAGTGTGTTTCAGAGAAGCACTGGAGAGTGAATCAGAAATTCACTGGCTGTAGGGTTTAGCTGCTGCTTCTGCCAGAAGTACCAGTAAATAATTGTTTTGTTTGCCTTAGTACTATGAATAGGAAAACACCTTTGAAAGCCTAGCAGTGATTTGGACTAGTTCAGCTGAGGGAAGGACAGACACTGTTATGTCATTCTTTGCTGCATAAAAGGCAACAGGAAAAGGGCGTAAAGATAAAATTTGGTTTATCTAGGCTATGTTAACAATTAGATCTTCATTTTACATTCCTATGTCATTGCTTAGTGTTACAATTTTGCTGACTTCTTTTCTACTCTAAATGCTGCTTGTAATAGTCTATGTTTTTGTATGCTTTAGAAGGAAGCATCAATGCTGCTTCAATTTCTCTAAATCCTGGGACTTACTTCAGAAAGACTCCCTTGTGCAAGGTGGGAAGAGTCGAAAGATGGGAATCACTTGTTTGAAATATGCAGCTGTCCCTTTAGAATGTTCTCTTATCCTTGCTTTGATTTATCCTCCTCTGACATTTATTTTTGATCCTCAAGGCACATTGAAATGCTACAGGTACAAACAAGCATTTGAGAATCTGCAAAGATGAAAGAGAAAAATTCTCATAATGTGTGTGTGAGATGAGCATCAGTTGAGTTGCAGTTTATTTTATAGATCAGCACTTGCAATTTAAATGACTCAGAGCTTAAAATAGGTTTCTGATCTATCACAGTAAAATAAAATTAGTAATCCTATTGAAAGACTTACATCTAAACTGCAATTTACTTTATCTCTTCCTTTCATTATTTTTTTCTTTTAAACGATAAACTTCTATTTTTTAAAGTTGATTTGTTTGTGGTTGTTTGGGTTTTTTTGTGTGTGTGTGTGTGTGTGTGGTTTTTTTTTTGGTGGTTGTTTTGTTTTGTTTTGTTGGTTTTTTGTGTTTTTTTTTGTTTTTTTTTTTTTTTTAACAGAAGACTTTTTCCCACATTTGGGGATGACTAAAAAATTAAAGAGAGAACAGAGCAATTCTGATTCTGAGTTGTCCATTTGTTCTCATTATAGAGAAGAGACTAGTTTTGAACCTTGTAAAAAGTGCAACAAGAATTTTACAATTGATGCAAATGATGTGCTTGGAGCCTGAAATCATTAGCCTGGCCTGGATAAACAACGCTGTGGTAGGCAGATATATTTGAACAACACTGAATTACAGAAACATCAACAACAAAACAATTAAAAGCTTGTGGGCGGCAGTTTATTTAAAGAAATTACAACTGTCACTTCTATAGCAGAAAAGCATATAAGGAGTGTTTCTGTAGCACTTCTATCCCTCCCACATCCGTGGCAGTCTGTTTAAAGAGACTTGGGGGATATGAATATTCAAATCCTATTGAAATTAAAGACGAATTGCCAATTTAAGAGTCTAATTGAAAATCTCAAGATTTTTTAACAGATACTAAAATCCAGAAGGAAATTATTAGTGAGAAAAAGGTTACCTTTTTTTTTTTTGAGAAAGCAGAGAGTTGCAGAAAACACTGCTCTAAGTAATTAATCTGTCTCTCCTGTTTTTCTACAGTTTCTCCCATAAGAAATGTCAACTTTGTCAACTAAGTGGGAGTCCTTGTTCAGTAGCTGATAGTTTTAAAATACAAAGAGTATTTATAAGTGTTCAGTATGTCAACCCTGTTCTGTGTGGGTAACTGCTGACAGTGCCAACTCTAAAGGACAGAATTTGTTTAGGTAATGGCTTTGTGTAGTCCCTAGAAAAAGCAACAACTTCTGCTGAAATCCTTGATCTTTTGATTATAAAAATGTCTGTGTCCAGGTTGGATGCTTTGCTATTAAATAAAATAACTTAAAAAAAACCAACCAAACCCAAAAAACCCCCCCCAAAAGGGGACCCCCCCAAAAAAAAAAAAAAAAGATTGCAAATGTACACCATACACTTCATGGCTTTGATAGAGAAATAAAAGGTAGATAATCTTTTATTTGCACACCATTCATGTCTGTTTTAAAAACTTGTAAAAAAGGGGTAGAACTGCCATGTTTCCTGTAACTCTACCAAGAAATTCTGGGCAGAAAGATTAGTGTAAGCCACTCTGTACATTCAAGAGTCTAAGTCAAATGAATACAGAACCTTCCTAGAAACGAGCAGTTGGTATGTGACCTTGTACTGTGTCCTTCTTTTTTTTTTTTTTCTCACAAACTTTCTGATGGGGAGGTTCTTATGTCTGAACTTACTCTAATAGAAATAAGAGTAGATAAGTAAATAGAGGTAAATGCAATGCATTCTACCTTCTGCAGTGGCCTCTGTTGACAGGCTTTGTGCAGCTCATAGCACACTATTTAAAGAGAACAAAATGAGAGAGAAACCAAACTCTCATTTTAACCACTAATGTGATGTATCACTAGGCACCACTACCACCCTCCCATAAGTCAAGCAATTTTTGTTGTATTTTCATTTCACCTTGTATTCCCCCATATTTTTGATCATGTATCCTAATTGACTCCAAGACTAGACAGACTGCAGTCACTTAAAGTGTTACTTAACATAGATTTTATGGGATTAAAGTTATTTTCCTGTTCTTAAATTTTTTAACACTAACAGAGCCTAGGAAAAGGTTTGCAAAAACCTTTTAAGAGCCCTGAACATACTGTTGCATGTTTGTCTCTGTACATCCCTTGTAACAACTAAATAAAATCCTCTAATCCTCTGGGAAAAAAAGAAACCTTTTATTGAACTTCTGAGGGCTAGTAAAGATAAAACAACATCCACTTTTCCTGGATATAAGTCTTTAGCAACACAGGGCAGAATAGCTTGTGCTTCCTATTATTTCTGTGGATGAAGTTAGCCATTTATCTTTTGTCTATAAACTGCTATGCAGTTCCCATAACAGGAAAGAATTATAAAAATAATATACATTTCAAAGGAAATATGGATTTACAGCCAGTTGTCTTAACAAGCATAGAGAGAAAGAAAATCCTCTAATGCTGAAACAACACTGCTGATTCAATACTGATTAAAGAAGAGATGAATAGGAAATTTGCATATGAACTCTATTAGGGAAGACAGATGAACAAATTTCTACTTTACATTGCAAATAATTTTTGATAGACGAATAGAGGATTTGATAAATGCATGTGAACTCTGACAAAATGTCATTGTAACATAAAGAAATAACTGAATGATACAGAGAGAGAAGATGAAAGTGAAATATTACCATTACTTATTGCCTAAATATTTTTTTTTAATCTTCCCCTTCAAAGCCATTAGGACTAAGGCCACTTCTCCTAAGGACCCAGAGGGCATGTCATCTCCCTTTCCAAGCTGCCAGCAAATCTTAGTGCCTTTCTCTCAGTGTCTTTATCCCAAATGTTTAACAATAGAAAAAGAAATTACTTCTTTCTTTTTTTGTTGTTTCATTTTGTATGTTTTTGTTTTTTTGTTTTGTTTTGTTTTGTTTTTGTTTGGGGATTTGTTTGTTTGTTTTGTGTTTGTTTGTTTTGTTTTTGTTTGTTTTGTTTTTGGGGTTTTTTGTTTGTTTTTTTTTTTTGTTTGTTTGTTGTTGTTGGTTGGTTGGTTTGGTTGGGTTTTGTTTGTTTGTTTGTCTGAGATGAAATGTTTAGTCTGTGGAACTTCAGTTATGGCAGAGAAGACCTGCATCTTTGATTCCAAGTACAAATCTCATTTCGCTGTGGTGGTTACCATGGAAATAGTGTGATGCAACATCTTTTTTCCTTTTCATGGCACAGAGTTAAAACACAGGCTTCTGGATTGAAAGTTCAGAAAGAGAACAAGAATGATATTGAATAGTCAGATGCCAGTGGCTAACTGTGTTAAGTATCTGCAGGTTTATTCTGCCAGATTGTTTTCTCAACAGAAAAACTTATTACTCTGGGGGTTGCAGTTCTTCAGCTTGAAAATCAAAATTGGGATCTGTTGCCATACAGGCTGTTGTCTTACAGCAGTAAGAAAAGATACTTTCAAAGATGTCAGTGGATTTTATCTCAGTAGTCTGTCTCTATCACTGAACAATCTTAAGCTGTATCTCATTGCCAGAGGTGTTTGTTAGGCCACGGAGGTTACTGTATTGCAGTGAGACTGCGGTTTCCAGACACTCACCTATCATCCTGCTCAGGTGTTAGGTGGAACAATGCTTCCCTGTACACAAAATCCACTATACACTTCTAGATATAAATCTGTATTTATGTATGTTCAAGATAAACTTTACTATTTCCAAGTTGAATAGACTGACTTAACAATGCAAGTGCACAATTTGTCCATAGTGAAACTAGTAAGGATATTTGGTCATTTAAGGTTTGGGCAGACATATGATGTCTCTGGAGTACTCTGGTTGGATGAATTCCCCCAACATCAGAAAAACATTTTTCTTTCTCTCTTCTCACTCTCCATGTCTCTGTCCTACAGTGTTTATTTAGCTTTTTCCATATTAATTCTCTCTTCAGATATAATCTCTGTTACAGATTTTACTTTAAACTTCACCAATGGATGAAAAATGAGAGGAAATTGGATGAGTTTTGCCCTTTTTTCTCTCTTTTTTAGAGTATACATCTCTTTCACCCATGTCCATAATCAGCCAGCTGCTCCTGATACACCAGCTAAGGCACCCATGAAATTATGGTGCAGGGGTTTGGACTTTCACAGTTGCTTCAGGACGTGTCAAATAACAAGAGACTGGAATCTGAAGACTCTGCAGCTGAGAAAGATAATTTTTAAATTAATTATACATTTTCATCGTTGTTGGAACAAAAGAGATTTATGAATTAAGGAAGATGGTGCTCCACAAGATAGGATGCAGGAGACTGAAGCACCTGTGTCTGTCTTAACCTGAGTTAAGTAGGAGGTGAGAGGGGTGATTTTTAGTACTTTGGCTATGTTAGTTTGAAAAGTATTTTTCACTGACATGTGAACAACACCACTATCTAAGGTGCTTGGAAATACAATTGGCTATTGCGGTGACACTTTGTGAAAACATGGGCGGCAAATGGGACCAAGAGGTGTTTTCTGTACATTAAAAAAACCCTAAAGCTATTATTATTCTGATTCAGTTGAACTCTTGATCTGAACTTGCTTTTGCAGCCAAAATCAGAGGTTTACAATGCATGAACACAATCTAAAATACACAAACCCCAGAATTCTGAATAAATCTGTTTTGCTTGCTGGACACTACAATACAACAATAAACGTTCTCTGCATTTTGTTCAACTATACATAATGATTACTTGGGAAAGCAAATATTTCTTCTTCTTCCCCAGCTTAATATGCTGAGCATAGTGCCATGTGGGATGGGATATTGTTGTTCCACTTACTGTCAGTTGTCCCAGCTGTGCCTCCTCCCAGGTCCTTGTGCTACCCCATCCTCCTCACTGGTGGGGTGAGGAGCAGAAAAGGCCTTGACACTGTGTAAACACTGCTCAGCAATAGCTAAAACATCTCCTTGTTATCAATGCAGTTTTGGTCACAAACCCAAAATAGAACACCATTAAAACTACTATAAAGAGAAAGAACTATCCCAGGCCAAATCCATACAGCCAGATAAACCAGAGTCTCCAGTTTCAGATGCTTAGAACTGAAACTGAAACCATCCATACAAGTAACTGATTTAGACATTAATGGCAGTGCTATTACGAAACAGATTCAAAGCTAATGGAATTGCAGCACCAAGGAGCAGAAAATCATTTAATTAACAAGAACTCTAAAAAAGATAAACTTTTTTGTGGCTGCTAAAGGGAAAAAAACGGAAAAAAATCCCCAACAATAAAATCAGTCCTTGAATGACCCAGTGCTCAGTACTTCTGCAAGAGAAAAGCATCACATCTTTATGGAAAAACAGGCTTTTGAGGAACCCAGAAATCAATCCTATATACACTTTGTCATAAAAACATACATGTGCAAATACTTACATCACTCTAATCAGTATTCAATTCTAAGATGCACTTCTAGATTAAGGAAAAAAAATAATGTTAATAGAATCTAGCAAATGTTTAGTTGCATTATTCAAGTGTACCTTAAAAATACAGAAAAAGTATTATGAAGCAACTTTATTTACTTTTAAAATAACAACCAGCCAAACAAACAAACAAACAAACAAACAAACCCAACCAACAAAATCCCAATGAAACAAAGAAAAGACACTACATGCCATGGAACTGCAGATTCCTAAGAACCTGACCTTCTTAAAAGAAAATAAATGATTCCTCAAATGTCTCAAAATATAGGAACTCTGATGACATCTCTGAAAGGAACAGTTGCATGATAAAAGCATCCTCTTTTTATGTTTGCCTCTGTTCTTGGATCTGATTTTTAGAACTTTTGAATACCTACAGTGAAAGTAGGAAGGCACAGTTCTATTTACTTGAACTTGCAGATGATTTGAGAATTCAAAACAGCAGGGTATAGTTGTTACAATTGATTATGGTTAGGAAAAGGGAGAATACCTGAAAGTTTCACTGAGTGATATAGATTTGTTGTAAAAATAAAAGAGCAGAAAACTGTGAAAGGATATATACCAGCATTCCCCAGGGATGTTTACCTTTAACTCTTTAGGTACACCTATTTTTTTCCAATTCAGGTTTTGCTATTATGTAAACGAGATTTTCAGGAATTGCATATTAACTCTTCAATTTCAATTGTAAAAAGGCTCACTGATTTTTGCAAACTCAGTCTGAGTCTTAATTTTTATTCAAAGAATAAGGATTATCAAGAGTCTTGGTGTGATTTCTTTACTATCTCACAAAGATGTGGAGTGATAAACAGTAATGTATTTCAACTAAATTATTCATGAAGGCAATAATGAAGCGATTGCTTCAATGCAGTAATTGCTAACTTGCTGACAAGGGGTTAGTTGCCACTAGAGAACTATTTAAAAAAATAAAATTCAACTCTTGAAGTAAGGAGAGGTTTTTGTTACATTATCTGATGTTTGGTCTATCTACCTGGACAAAATTGTGGCATCCCAGAACCATATTTTTTAACCTGAAATTGGCATAGCTTCTTTTTTCTGTTTAATTCTAATATCTGTGACCATGACATAGCTTTGTCTTTGATTTTTAGGGATTTTTTTCACTTACTATTGCAGTAAGATATTGGCAGTCATGAATTTTAATTTTAACTAAAGATTATTTTACCTGAAGTAAGGATTTTCTAAGATTTTGTTTTTAATTACTTTATTGGGCAGGCATCTAGAATCTAGCTGTGGTTTGGACTGGGGCTTTAATTCATTACTTGCAGTTGTTATAATCCTTGGAAATCTGTGGTTCTTACCATTTCAGTTTTCTCAACATCAAGAGAATTATTTCTTCCACCCCTGGCAAAGCCTGCCCCACAATTTTTGGTGCTGATTAATGTAGTAATTCACTGACTACATCTGATCGTGAATGAAACTAGTCTTGGAACACCAAGTAACCTGAGAGAGCATGGAGCCTTTTGGAGGAATTTCTGAAACTTTGTGTGTGCAATTTGCTGTATTTCTATCCATTTCTACATCAAAAGACACTGGTAAGTTAACAATTCTCTGTGCTCTTATACTTGAGAAGTCATGACTTTGCCTTGTATCCTGTACTCCTTTTCCCTTTTCTGAAGTATACACTAAATTCTGTTCCTAATCTCTTAAATGTCTTATATGTCTTACCCTGAATCCTCAGGAAATCAGCAGCTTTTACAGGGCATATTGGATGGTGTTACTTATGAGTCCAAGTCATGCTTCAAAAGGAATGTGTTCTTGAAAATGATTGAAATCAATCAGGTGCACATATCAGCACAATTAAGCTCCTAAGGACACTGAGGTACCTTTTATGTCTAAATGGAATTTCAGCTCATGTATCACTTAGGTCCTTTTGATAATTGTGACCATTAAGTTTCCCTAAGCCTTTCCGATTTTGCTGTTAGCTAACTAGTAAAGTGAATAATAAACTGCTTCAGAATGCATCATTATTTTTCAGCTCTCGCACGGGGGTTTGAGACCTGATTCTTCACACGTTACTCATACATAGCCTAATGTCTTGTTTCCTCCTTCAGTTGGCATGAACATTTCCACCTCATTAGGGATCTCATAACTGTATTAGACAAGGATATGTGAAGAAAATAGAAATGAGACAGAATGTAAATTATTACTGTGACTTGCACAGAGAGGAATATGAAGAAACTGGACTGAAATGCTGAAGAATTTGAAGCAGGAACAGAGCAAACTAAACTTACAGAGTCACAGAATGTTCTGAGTTGGAAGGGACCCACAAGGATCATAGTGCCTATCTCAACTTACTTAGTAACCTTTCTGAAGTGCGTCTATGCAGAGTCAAATTTTACTGAGTATCCTGTCTCTGTAATACTGTATAAAAACAACAAACAAACATTAATCCAGTTTTTAATTTTTAGTCATCTTCCATTTAAAGTATATTTCTATCTAAAATATATTTTTGAAAATTCACTAGGAGGCTGCAAACCCACTTTTCCTATTCATTTATGGTCCTTTTCCTTTTGCAGTTGTTTCATTTCTTTCTGACACTCATAATAAAATGGAACAATTTTCAGAAGAGCAGTTTTACCCTTTCAAGGAAGGAGACAAAAAAGCTCTGTGAAAGTTCCTCATAGCTTCTTTATCTAGTCATTCTGTTTCTAGGTGTGTTAAATATTGTATTGCAGTTACTACCCATGTTTGTAACTCAGATCATGACAGTATGTGCTCCTGAATATTTTTCACTAGAATCTTTTAAAAGTTATTTTGTGATTTTATTTTTTCCGCAAAGGAGGAAGAAAAACCATTTGCACGACACTTCTTTAGCATGCTTCTGAGTTTTAGAAATATCTATTTCAGGAATTAACGTGCCTTGCTGACTCCATATAAATGCAGTTTTAATTGCTTCTTATTTTATACCTTAATATTACTGTTTTGATTTTTCAGTTTTTAGAGACTTTTAGGCCTTTAAATTTAATAAGTAAAATAAAGACCTATTGAAATAGTCCTTAAAGTACATATTTCCCAATATTTTTCTGCTAAAATGGATCAGAGTCAAATTTAAATTCTGAGATAGAGTAACTGCTATCTTGCTTCTTAGGAAATTGCTTGAGTTTAGATAGAAGTGTAATTGCTGACTGACACTTCCAGTTAATTTGTGTTCTAAACAAAACCATCTCAAACCTCCAAATTTAGCCCTTCATATCTGTAAAGCCAGAGAAAATTAAAACTATGGTCTAGGTGTCATGATTATTTTATTTACTTTTAAATTTATTGCAGATGAACGAAATCCCTATTAATAAATCAATTGTACACCTTACAAAAATCTGGTGATTTTTTCATGTCTTTGCCTGAAATCCTATGAGTTTCAGTTTTTCTTTTCTGGGTATTTTAACAGTGACTAATGTTATCCATGTAGTTAAAGATACACTGCTCTATACCAGATGAAAACATTTTGAACACATTAACAACACTCATGCAAATTGATTTTGCTTTCTTTTCACCTTAAGTAATGCATTGCTGCCACCCTCATTCATGGCAGCAGCCGGTTTAAAATATTTCTGTCTTGAAGCTAAGGGAAAATATAAGCATCCCTTTAATTGATAAAATCTGGCCCTTAGTCTTCAGTTGAGATTACCTGTGACTCTGTGAAGGACCAGTTCTCTTCTGCTGCAGAGACAGAGGTGCGCAAGCTTGAGTCTCACTGCAGACGATACTGGAGAGTGTGCTAGATCATCTGGCAAATTCTATCACAAATGAGCTCCATTCAGGCAAATTCTTCCAGAAAGAGTTTTTTCATCCCTTCAAGGCAGAGTTGAAGCATTACACACATTGCCAATAACCAATCTTCATGCTTTTATATGACTGTCAGCAAGCATCATTTAAAGTTTTGCTAGAAAGATATTTGTTTATGTGGAATATATCTCAATCTAGCATAAACGTCTGTAATGACGTATTAAGAAATGTGGCCTGCATTCAGCAAGAGTAAAAAATGAACAAGGACTTTCCATGACAGTAAGACTGGAAACCTGGTAAATACATCTTAGATCTGGGCTTAGCTAAGAGGTTTAGCTAGGAAAGAAATGGTGTTTGAATCAGTAGATGGTGAAAAGTAACTTGACTCTCAAAAGATAGTTTATTTCTATGTTTGAAATTAAAGAATATGAGGAAAGTAAGAAAAATCGAGCTCCTTAATGGCTCATTATATAGCCAAGAAAAAAATCAAGACCAAATTTTCAAACACCTCCTCTCTACCTCTCCTTTATTTCTTGGCTCAGCTTCACTCCCAGTTTCCCTACTTCCTCCCTCACAGTGGCACAAGGGAATGGGCAATGGGGCCTGCAGTCCATCACATGTTTTCTTTGTTGCTCCTTCCTTCTCATGCACTTTCCCTGCTCTGGCATGGAGTCTGTCCCACGGAAGACAGTCCTCCATGAAATTCTCTAACATTCCCACAGCATGCAGTTCTTCAAAAACTACTCCAGTGTGAGTGTCTTCCATGGGGTGCAGTCCTTCAGGAACAGACTGCTCCAGCATGAGTCTCCCATGGGGTCACAAATCCTGTCAGCAAACCTGCTCCAGCGTGGACTCCTCTCTCCATAGGGTCGCAGGTCCTGCCAGGGTCTTTCTGCAACATAGACTTTACACAGAGTTAGACTGCTTCAGGCATCCCCCTGCTCCAGCATGGAGACTTCCATAAGCTGCAGATGGATCTCTGCTCTCCCACGGACCTCTATTGGCTGCCCGGGGACAACCTTCTTTGCCATGGTCTTCACCGCAGGCTGCAGGGGAATCTCTGCCACAGTGCCTGGAGCCATATCCTCCTCCTCCTTCTTCACTGGCTTCAGTGACTGCAGAGTTGTTGCTCTCACATATTCTCACTCCTCTCTCCTGGTTGCAGTTGCATGTTTTTTTCCACCCTTTCTTAACCATGTTGTCACATAGGCACTGCCACCATCACTCGTGGGCTCAGCCTTGGTCATCTGCAGGAACTGGTTGGAATTCTCTCCATCCAACATGGGATCAGACTCTGGAATATTCTCACAGAAGTCACTTATGTAGTCCTTTTGCTACCAAAGGTTTGCTACATAAACCAAATACAATATGTTTACTTACCTATCACAGATGAAGAAAAAAACCAAACTACTGTTTCTGTGGTGCTTTTTTAAACTGTTGTTGTAGGGAAGAATTACAGCTGTATCTAATGGTGAAGGGCTAACCTGGTACCTCATAGCTTGGTATTCAGGCTTAGTTAGCCAGTTGTGTCGAGTAATTACTCAGATGAAGCACAGAGATGCAGAGAGATGGCATTTCAGAAGAAACTCATCAAATTCAGAAATTTGTTTCATTGGAATGAAATGTATCAGTTAGGCTTTGACTGAAGGTGAAGGTATTGAGCTGTAGATGAACAAAAGAGAGAGATAATAGTGTTTAATGGGAGACTTGAAATGGTTTGGAAATGATTCTATGTTTTGATTTGCAGATGGCAAATTATAATTGAAATACTCATAATATTGTGATGATGGCAGAGTATAGTCCAGTTGCACATGTTTTCCGATAACACCCTAAGTGACAGTGGCATTTTAAAACCTTTGGGACCTCTTCTATTTTCCATCGCTTCTCACATGTGTATCAGGATAGTTACCTTTGCACATATTTGAATCAGAAGGGAACACTAACATAAAATGGTGTTTTTAGGCGTACTTGTCAGTCAGCTTCAGACACTGCAAAGCCATTCATGAAATACAAATATATATATATATGTATATATAAAGGCAGTCTGGTAACTAATACACATAGCTTTCACATGTAAGAAGAACAGATTGCCTGATTTAGGTTCAATTTTGGTTTGCTTGTAAAGCAACTAGAGATTAACAAATTTCAGTCTCCTTAAGTGTGCTATTCAACAAGAAAACAAATATAAGCATGTATATATGTGCTTTTGTGGTACTTTTCCTGTTGTGTCATAGTATTTATGTATTTACTTTCAATCATAAAAACTTACATTTGCAAGTGTGCTCCCGCAGGAGTGCTCTGTGCCTTATGTTATATAAAATAATAACTGTTGTCATCAGTGAGTCCTTTTTGGATTAATCTCAACAGCTCTTCCTGAAACATACAGTTATAGTAAAATAAGGCTCATCAGATAATAATATAATTCAATGTGCTGCATTATTGCAAAATATACCATTGCAACATGACTTATTGTCCATGTTGACATTAGGTCAAACACAACTTTTTCCATGTCTTTAAAGTAATTGGGATTATCTGAAAACCTCTGAATCCTATACATTGCAAACCTAGTACTCTGAATTTTCATGCAATTATTAAGGATGAGGGTACACTAGGTATTAAGTTCTAGACTATACTAGAACATTAAGTTCTTTACTGTTGAAATATTTGCAAAAAAAAAAAAGTAATGCATTATTACAATGATTTCATTGGTTGTTTCACTATCTTATCCATTTTGAGGGGGAATTTCTGAGTTTAAAGGAATGTTTCTCAGGAAAGCATCTTGCCATTTAAAATAGTCATGCTATCAAAAGAATCTGCCATTAAATTCACTAAACAAAATTAGCAAGGCCCCAGGGACATTCAGAGAAATGACTCAAGATAAAATACCCTTATGAATAGTCATCAGCAATAGAGAGAGATAAATGAATTTAGTATTCATCATGACTATGTGCTGTGCCCATATTTGAAACAAAATGTCCTAGTTTGGCAGCAGAATGTTTTTTTATATAATGTGGAATATAGTGGTGTTACTCCGTAGTCCAGAGAGACAGAAAAGGACCTTACTAATACATGAGTGTAATACAACATATTATTTTTCCTCCTGCTGCAGCTGTACTGTAGGTTATTTTGTGTGTATGTCTAGGGGTTATTCTGTTGATCCCTATAAAGCTGCAAAATGGGAGCATGGGTTAATAACACGGCAGAGATTTGGTAGATATCTGCCCCTTCTTTCTTAGAATACTTCTTAGGAATACTTATTTTAAATTCTTAATTTCACCCATGACTTAAATACAATTACTGCTGAAGAATATTCTTCACTGGATGACTTAAGAAAGGGTAGGAAATTTCAGCAATGGATAACTCAAACTCTGAATTTCTGTTTTGCACAGACACCCCACCACTGAAGTAATCTTTCATGCCAAGAGAAGTACTGCTCTTAAACTCGGTACTTAATTTCTTTTAGTTTCTCTTTAGTTGCAGTGTGCGTGGTTTAGCGGTCCACTCAGGACTCTTCACAGTGTCCTTATCAGAGAAATTCAGGCACACTTGTGTTCTGGCACCCTGCAGCAAATCGTTTAGATCTGTACCGTGTTTGTTGGCTGTACAGTCTGGAGCTCAGCTTGCTCCAGTCAGTTCTCTGCTAATTGAAGTAATGTCTGAAATGAAGAGAAAAAAAAAAATCAGATCTGAAAAATACTGCTTTTTAGCAAATATTTCCATATAGTGATCATCCTGCAGTAATGCAAGAACAACAAAAATAAGGTAGCTTGTGTCTATAATAGACTCACTGACATCCCCAAATACATTCTGAAATGTAAAAATATAAATAATAAAATTTAGAAGTATGTTAAAGAATGAATTTTGAGATATTTTAAGTATGTTCTGTGATATAAATAAAATTTTGTCCATTTTTCTGGTAATGTATTTATTTTTTTGTAATCATTGCAATAATTAGCCTGATAAGGGTGTCAGTGAAGAAAAAGAGAAATATTCCCACTAAATATATTATCATTACAAAAGAACTTCGGTCAAACAAATTTCAAAAGTGGGTTGCAGGTGTAAACATGAGGTTATATTTAGAGAAGCAATTAAACTTTCCAAATGTGCAAAGTTTAATAAACTCCACACCAGGTAATAGTATAGTCAAAATTAATCAATAGGTCTGAAAATATTCCTCATAATTTTTGCTGCTTGTGTAGAGGTAAATACAATAGGGAATACTTGCAGTAATCTTTTTCCCACGCTATCCAGCTGTGTTATTTCGGTGGTGCCTCGTAGCAATGCACAAGAGACTTACAATGTTTATTCATGGTAAATGGATTCCTGCTGCTTACTCTAGATATTGTGATTTTCATTGCTGGTCTGAAAAAATCCGAGGCACAGTTTGTGAACTGGAATGGATGTTCCAGAGAAAGACTGATCCAGAGAAAATCCATTCCAGAGAAAGCCTTAAAAGGCTCTCTATTTGAAAATTGTTTCTTTGATAGATGTAAAACACCCTCCAACCCTTAAAACACACAGGCTTTGCATATGTTTTTTATTTCTGAACAATATAACAAAGCTGTAGAAACAAACTCATCAACTTTCTCCTATCTTAGGCAGAAATATTTGGCTAAAAGCAAAAAGGAAGCTCAATTTCCTGAGTGAGAAGTTCAGCAAAACAAAGACCTGCCAAATTATGGATGTGACTCTGTCTTATTTTGAGCTTTCACATTTTTATAATACTGTTAATTAAACCATACTAACATCATGAGCTTGAGAGTTACATCAGAAGCTGCATCAAGTGTATCTGAGGAAATAGAGTCCTAAAGTGTATTTTTTTCAGTTTTCACAGGGGGACCTAGTGAGATCCCTGACTGAAGTCTTACATGGATGTCATCTTTTCCTATGCTTATCTGTCTCTTTACAATAGTAATACTATTAGCCACAGAGGCACTAAGGGATTTGAAAAACAAATTGAAATACCAGGTCAGGCCTAAATTTTCTGACCTCCATACAGACTCACTTTTTACAGTCTACTCAACTATATTTGAAGACACAGACAAGAATGACAAAATATGATTTTCTTCTTCCAGGGCCCTTGAGCAACCTGGTCTTGTGGAAGGTTGCCTGTGGCAAGGAGGGAGTTGAAGCTATATGACTTTTAAGGTCCTTTCCAACCCAAAGTATTCTATGATTTTATGATTCTGAAAAAGATTGCTGAGGAGTTCAAACAAGCACTGCTGCTCCAGTTCAGTTTTGCCATTTTAGCTGCTTTCCATCTTCCATGCTGAAGCTCCTCTCCCTCCTCTATCTCAAATTTTTCTGTCCTTCTACAGTCTCTTTTTTTCATGAGACTGTTTTACCCCTCCTTTGATGATCCAGTAGTCCAGACTTCATCTGGATTCTATTTAGCTCCCATGATTTAAGAATTAGCTGAATGGATGAGGTGTTAAAAAATTAGTGTTCTGTCCTTTTCTCTTCCTAGTCTGTTTTGGGAACTGAGGAACAAGCAGCTGAACAACATGGGGGAAGGTCTTGCATATTACTTGGATGCACATCACATTTGGGCACTGAGAAAATAGAAGGTCGTGGCAATTCTGTAAGAAACTTGCTTTAATGGATGAGAAATAATGGTTATGAGAGTTCATATACCAAGTATGGCTTGAAAGGGTTATCTGTTTGAAATAAAGTCATTAAAATCATACACAAAATGTACTCTTAAAGACTGTGTGTAGGAAAAGGGAGGGTTTTCTGGATAGAAAACAGTGGAAGACTTGTCCCTTTGATAAGTTAAGAGGCATTGGAAGGTTATGGAATATATTTAGAAAATACCTGGGGAACATGAGTGTGTGTGAGCAGACATGTCTCCATGTTGGTGTGTGGTTGGGAAGAGGGGGTCTCTGTGTGCCTATGAGAGAGGAAGAGAGTGAGCAAAACGTTAAGAGTTGGACATATTCACACTAATTGCCCCATTCCTTCTTTCTCTTGCTGGTCAGGGAATGTCAGGAACCTCCACAGTCAGGTGGCACATTTTTGGGGAAGGGTAGGCCATCTGATATTGGCATAAGTCCAGTATACTGAGACAGGACTCAGGTTGTATAACAAAAATGTGATATTTTTCCTGCAGTAAGTTTTCCTAAAGGCTGGGGTGGTATCTACAGACACGATACCCAGCACCACAACACAGCAGACCACAGAAGGCTCAGAGAGTGAGTCCAAGATATTTCATATTGCTGTTCAGTGTAAGAAAGTGTTCCTGATACATGTTTCAGATGGGAATTTGAGTTTATTTCCAGTTAGTGGGGACCGGTTAATTTGGTAACCCAGTCATCAATACCAAGACAAGGCTGAACAATGGTAATGCCAAGGGAGAGGGAAACAAGGTTTTTTCCAGTCAAGTCATTATAGCTCACTTTTTGTTAGTCTGCTTTTTATAGTCTGCTTTTATTTAACTTTCATCACAGGAACAGGAGACAACAGGGAAGGAGATTTCAGTAGCAGTAACAAGATACTATCTTTAGGGTTGCCTAAGACATATGAGCTCCTTCTCTGCAAGCCAGGTGAAGGATGCCTACAGAACAGTTTGCAGCAGAACCTTAGACAGGTGAGGTTTTAAGGAGATAAAGGAGAGATGAATAGCCAACAGTCAATAGCCAAGGAGCTATTAACCAAAATTCGGAGGACAGTTTGGGGCGTAGCTGCCTGCCTGCTCCCTGAGTGAATTTGGTCATTTCTCTGCAAGTTCACTGGTGGGCCTTAGGCTGTGGTGTAGATGAAGGGTTGTCTGCATATGGACCATGTGAGTTGCTTTTAGCATTTGTGGGCACAGACCTGTCTTAAAGGGAGTACAAAGCTACTCTAGGTGTAGCACTGTCCAAAAGATGAGGTAGAGCTGATATACTGCTCAAAGAGGCAAGGTTCCAAGTTGTTACAGGAATCTTGATGGATACAGGGCATGATGTATTGATACATGCCTGTGTGCACAAGCAAGCCTATATGGGAGGCTGCAGAGAGAAGCGAAGTTAGAGATAAGCAAGAAAGGAATGCATGTTTGCTGGGCAGAATGCCACAGGCTGCAGAAGGGGAGGACCTGGCTGCCCCTAGGAGCCAATAGAAGCGTGTGAACCCTGTTAAGCCCGATATAAATGTGTGAGCTAAGTTAGATAGTAAGAGAGTAGAGAGGCTATTATTAACTGTGTGAACCCTGTAGGTATAGTGTGTGTGTGTGTGTTGCTAATAAAGAAGCACTGACTGTACTTCTATGAAGATTGCATCTTTGACTTCGGAGCTCTCTCGCATTACCAAGCACTCTTAAACAAATGGACAAAAAGAAAAATCACTTTAGGGAAGCAAGGGATGAAGGCCAGAGCAAGTAACAGCACAAATAATACCAAGAAGAGAATGTTCAGTGCCAGGGGAACTTCTCTCTGCTCTTCTGCTGTACAAGGGAAGCTGCTGGACTATTTGATTGTGTCATTCTTATTTTTTTGACAGGGGTAAAGTGTAAGTATTGCAAGAATGATCAAAAAAGGCTGATGGCTTCTGCAGTGTATATTACACCCACAAGTGCCCAAGGATGAGAGCCCAGTCTGTCTTCTCAAGCAGTTGAAGCCTGGATTGCTGAACTCTGACAGGCCTGCCCCCGTGGACAGACAGTCCTATTGATGAGGAAGATGCACATTTTATGGTCAGACTTTGTTCTTACCCACCTGGTCAAGAGTAGCAGTTGCAGTCCTGTTGAAACTCTAGTCCTTGTCTGGATCCAAAGAGTAATGTCACCAGTCCAAAAACCCCAAGCGTACATACGCTTAGGCTTGGGTGGGAATGCCCAGTCCCTCCCCTAGGTTGGGGAGTTTCACAATGGGTGATTTACTCTGTGAGATGAATCATGGCATATTTTTGGACTTCCTGATGGCCCTTTAGCAGACATGACCCCTCAGGGGTGTGTGAAGGTACTAATGGCTCCCCAGCGGGGAGTTATCACACCTGAGTCATTGGTGTGAAGACAGGAAAACTTCCTTATCTCACAGAAGTTCCTAAACACCCAGTTTGTAGCCTGAGGGGTCAGGTGTGCCCTGGGCAGCTGCTGCCAATGGTATTGTTAGCAGTTCATGAGAAAATTAAATAGAGGGTTTAGAATACACAGTCCTGGCCACACCCATGCAGTGACAAACTGGTCCTGGCTACTATAACCAGGACAACCAATGCAGGCAATGTGGGTAGCAAACATGAGGAGCAGGAAACCACTGCACAGAACGAAAGTCATGATGCAGTGACTATCATTGAAACATGGTGGGACAACTCTCACAACTTGAATGCTGCAATGGATGACTTTAAACTCTCTAGAAGAGACAGGTGAAGCAGGAGAGGTGATGGGGTAGCACTGGACTTAGGGAGTGTTTTGATTCTGTGGAAACTGATGATGATGAAGATGACATGGTTGAGGCCCTATGGGTAAAGACTGAGGAGAAGCTCAGCAGGGCAGATGTCATGGTAGGAGTATGTTATGGACCACCCTGTCAGATGAACAGGCTGACAAGGCATTGTACAAGCAACTGTCAGAAGCTGCCAACCCTTGTGGGCAACTTCAGCTTGTCATATGTCTGCTGGAAATAGAACTCAGAAAAGAGGAAGCAGCCGAGTTCCTGGAGTGTGTGGGAGACAACTTCCCAACACAACAGAAAAATGAACCTACCACAGGAGGAGCACTGCTAGACCCAATCTTTGTGAACAGAGGACTAGTGGGTGATGTGGTGGTCAGTGGCCACCTTGGGCACAATGACTGTGAAATGTTACTGTATTCTGTGCTGGGTTGGGTAAGGAGGGACACCAGCACAATATCCACCTTGGACTTATAGCAGGAAGACTTTGGCCCATTTAGTGATCAATTGACAGAGCCCCTTGGGAGTCAGTCCTGAAGGTCAAAGAAGTTCAGGAAGCCTGGATGTGTTTGAAAAAATAATTTTTCAATAGGCAGCTGTAGGCTGTCCCCATGTGTAGAAAGACCACTGGGGGAAAAGACCAGCTAATTCCTTACAGAACTGCAACTTAGGGAAAAAAAGAGAACCCATTGTCTCTGGAAGGAGGGTCAGTAACTTGGGAGGTTTACAAAATTCAACCTCAGTAGGTAGCTCAAGGCAGTGGTGTTTCAGTCTCCTTAAGTACAGCAGCCTCCTGAATGAACAGATGGAAACCACATCCTTTGTGGAAACAAAACAGTAACATTAGCCTAAAACAGGATTCCATTAATTAATGTTTTCCTCTGTGATACTAGTGTACAGTGGGTTGTAACAGTGCTTTCCATGTGTGAATGGCAGATCAACAGCTGTGTTTTCTCTCTCAAACCTAAACTCAAGTAATGAGATAGCATTGCAGAGAGCCCAGTGTCTTCAGGAATGCAGGTAGGACCAGGGTAGAGCATTCTTAATATTGATAAGAAAAGTCCTACTATTTGCCACAAACCTCATTGAAATCCTCTTAATCTCTCAATGATACATCTCCAACAAATAGATGTTTTTAACCGAGATAGAATCATATTCAATACAAGAAGATCAAATACACTCTGTTATCAGATAGGAAAAAATAAATTACATTTCATATATTGAAAGCTTTGATACATCAGTGATGTTTTTATTTGAAAATAACTTCTCTCATCTTGGGTAGAATGCAATTTCCATCACAATAGCATGTTAAATTGTTGGAAATTATAATTTTCTCTTTTAAGTTGTCACTTTTCCCAAAACAGTTTAATTAGCTTTTTGATCCAGTCTTTCATTCTCACCTCTAGTGTGTCTATTCAAAACTCTTAACCTATCTTTGTATCAGTTACAAACTCTGAAAAGTAACAAATAGTCCTCAATATAAGAAGCTGGTTTAGCAGTGTGGGCAGAGTAGTCAGTAGGCTTGAATTTCATGGAGAATAAGAAGTTCATGTGTGATAAGCAAGAAGAATGGGAGTTCTGGGTAGTCTTGCAATGAACAGTTCTGAAATATTTTCTCCTGGCTCACCAGTTGTGCAGATTTATTCCCAGCCTCACACAGATAAGGGTTTAATAACATTTATCTATCACAGCCATTTCTAAGAAAAAACAACATGTTTTGGTGGGATGGATCATTATGTTGTTTACTAAAAACACCTATTAAGAAACAGTGAACTCAAGGACTGCATGGGAAGCCTGAATCCATTTGGAGAAGAGTAGAAAATTATTCTGTCAAGTTCTGAGTACGCTGGGCTTCCAAAAACAATCTGAGTATACAGAGCTCACTCAGACCTGTTCAGCCTCCTCTGGAATTATGTGAGATTCTTCAAGAACTATGCAGGGACCTGTCTGTTTGTGTTAGTCTAAGATCTACTTTCCAAACATATCAAGAAGAAGTGTGAACACTTCAGCTCCTTGTCTTCCTCTCAATTTCTGTATTTATTTTTCCATACCAGTGATTTACAGGTTTTTTTTGGATTGGTTTGGTTTGGTGTTTTTTTTTTTTTCTTTTTTCTTTTTTGCTTTCCCTTGTGCTTTCAGTTACTGTGGACTACAGTAAGTTGCAGTAGAGTTTGCCCTCTGAGACCTTGACTGGGTTAATCTGTAGAATTCACAGCTTTGGAGAAGCACATTTACAATCTCTGCCTTACTGCAGGTTATGGCCCCCGGAAATCCCTACTCAACTGAAAGCGCTGTTGAAGCTCAGATATTGCTTTGGAAATGAAGAAAGGGGGAAAAAAGGTCTTTTGTCTCTAGATCAGCTTAGCAGCAGGAGATGGGACTGTCTTTGTCTGGGTATGCCTGAGCAGCCACAGGTTTCCAGCAGGAAAGGTAAGACAGGGAGTGAGATTTGCAAAACAGGATCTGAAAGATCTCTCTCAAAACTTCTCAAGGTGAAAACACTACTATCCTCTGTGGTTTTGCCATGGGATTTCATCCACCTTACAGCAGGGTTGAGGTGCACTGCAGGATCGGAACTTGAACTTGCTCATTTAAATTCTTTCTCCCAGATTTCAGTTTGCATTTGGTCCCAAGCGTGAAGTCTGTTGACCCTTGCAGCTAGTACCATTAATACATCTTAAACTGTCAATGAGTAGTTATTGTGGTGCTGTGCAGATGGGAAATTTCAGTAGAAGATAAGTAGGTAGACTGCAAATGTGCACAAGGCTGTAGGTTTTGGGGTTTTTTTTGAGTAGAAGGCACCACCTTCCCAGTGTGCCACAGGTCCATCATGATGAGAAGTGAACAGACACTCTCTCTTCCAAACGAAGACTGGGCAGTGAAGAACTGATATGACTTCAAATTCAGATTAATGCACACTTTACTGCAGTCTGACTATGATTTTAAATGGAAAGTGATATAAGTGAAATGAAGCTGTACATATTTATACACACATATAGGCATATATGCATACAAATGTTTTACTGTCAGGACACTGGATTAATTGAATACGCTCTGTGCAAATAGCTGTGTAATTTCCTTGTCTATTCTGCGTCTTCCCACATTATGGAATACATTTTCATCTATGTTGCATTAGCTTGTATAAATGACTATTTTGCCATCTATCAGCTCTTTGTATGTCAACATACTAATCTACTTTTGCTTAGTCCTAACCATGTAGTTTCCTGTATTTCTCAGCTAGGAAGAGTCCTGTATCAGTTACTTCTGTTGCCTTATCCCTCTTTTCTACCTTCCTCCTCTTTATCTTCTGGAACAAGGTCTTCATGGAGAAAATCGATGGCTTATCTATGTGTCTGAACTTCTGGGCATGACTTTAGCATAAATACTCCATAATAGTGCTGAAACTTTTAATTGCTCTTTAAGTGCTGCTCAGAGAAGCCTAAAGATATCAGAGAGACTTATGTGGGGCAACTGCAGATTGAATGTGACCTGCTGTACATCACCATGTCCTGTAATGAGAATATAAATATACCAGATCACAAATAGCACCGAATCTGACACAGTGTTTTTAAAGGTAGGTAACTGATGTTCTCAGTTTATTGTAATTCAGCTAACCCACAGTCTATGTGTTCATTTTGCAATCAGTAAGGAGGAAGATATTTAACCTGTTTGTCAAAAGTCATACAAGTCTGTGTGTCGAGAGCAAAAGAACTGAAAGCCAGAAGAGAAGGTTTTGTTTGATGTGCATCCTTAAGTGAGAGCCTGAAGAGAGTAATCTATAGGAGATATATTAGATACCATCAGATGATTTTAGAAAATGGGAAGAAATGGGGCTGATGTATCAGAGTAATGTTTTAAAAGAGATAAAAGGGTAAATACTCTCTATGACACAAACCTGCATGAAATTCCAGTGCCATCTTTGCCTTGTTCAGACATTCAATTGCCATTAATAATTTATAAAATATGTGTTAACTTTGTAGCTTGGACTTTGTGGAGTACAAACAGTGTCACTAGTATTGAGTGACTGTGGGCACTCTGCTCTACAGTTGCTTAGAAGGCTACCCTCTACCACTTCTCATTTGATCCTTTACTCTTTTTCTAACACTGTTTTCCTGTTTTGTAGACATCTTCCTCCAACTTTCTGAAACCCTTTCTAAAGAAATCAGTAATTCTTAATGATTTTTACTCTGTTTGAAGGAAATTCCTTTCCATCAAACTCTGTATGTTTACTCTGAAAGCTACATTGTCTTTGGTGACACACAGAAATTAGGATCTTTTCTGGTAACTGATTTTTTATTTTTTCATTCTGTAGCTTCACTCCAACAAATGTACTGTGTATGTTATTGCATTGCTGGTTTAGGCATAGAATTCATAAACTCAAATCTGGTTCATAGTTCGTGCATAGCATCTTCAGACTATCGCAGCATGGAGTAATATAATGCACTTTTTTGCTATGTATTTATCAGAGTTTGATAGTCCATTTTTATTCATGTGAGGCAGGTCTTCGGATATTATTTTTTTATTTTGAAAATTGGAGAAATTGTTTAAAAATAAAATATTATCCAACAGGTTTACAGGTGTGCAGAAAAAGGCACTGGTGAGGCTCTCCATGTGGTCTCATATGATACTGTAACAAAAAAAGAATTAAAAAAATTGATGCAAAAGTTAAATTAGAATTAATAAGTACACAAGTTATAAGGCAAAATACTTAAAGAAGGATGTTTAGGGGAGAATTAAAATGGACACTGCAGGTTATCTATCTTGGCTTGTGTATGGAGAGTGCCTTGGAATGTGACATTGAGATGAGAGCCCTTCTAAAGCAGAAAAGAAAGAACAAGGTTAAATGACAAATAAGCTTCATATACTGGAGAACTGACATGAAGAAGAAGAAATTCAGACAGGACAACAGCGATATGTGGTACTGAAAGACGAAAATTAACTTTACATGTGTAGAACTGAGAATAACTGGCTGGGCAGGAGTCCAGCAGGAAAGTATCTGTGAAGGGCCTCATTCAATATTATCCTGGAAAGCAGCAATCCTTATTTCAAAAACCTTCCTGAGTTTTGAGGAGTACACTCAAAGAAAAATACGGGCAAATAGAGACAATGTGGGGAAAAAAGAACAGTAGGGATAAGAAAAGTTGTCCCTGGAGAAAAAGCTGAATGAACAAATGCATAAACACTTGTTTTCTGATTTAGTTAAGTTTATTACAGATGAAAAGAATGACTAATTCTGGTAGGATAGTACAAGACAAAACTGGGCTTATCTGGCAAATAAAAGAATTGTTAAGAAAAAGATTCCTGCTACCAGGAAATGGTGCACTAGAACAAGCCATGAAGAGAAATCACAGGAAAAGAGCATATCTCAGAGGTGGCTTGGTTGCAATTTACTCTTAAAAAGGATAGACAAGATAGGACTTAAAGTCCCTTCTGACCCTGTACTTTCACTACTTTTCTCTCATTTGATTTCAAAAAGTGACTTATCTGAGACATGCCAGAAAGCAGAGGTCTGACAGGCTGATTTGGCAAAAAGCTGTTGAAAAGGGACATGAAAAAAAGCACATGAACACCAGTGACAGGAAACACTTTCCTGTGAACTACAGGAGAGTTTAGAAATCTGTGCTGCCTGTCTCCCCTGTCCCCAGCTTTTAAGCTTATACCTAAAAAGTAGAATAATCAGCCAGTGGACGTCCTGTGACTGCTGTCTTGACTGGAAACGCCACAAAAATGTTTTATGTGGGACTGTTTGGCATTGCTTAGAGTGAAAGAAGAGGCTTTTCAGCTTCAGATACTGGGACTGAACAGCCTGCCCACCACTGTGTCCCTGACCAGCTGCAGAGCCCCTGGGCTGTTCACTGCAGAAGATACTGGGACCTGCCTCTTCTATTCTGTTCTCTCTGCTTTATTTTCTTGGTGCTGTCTTCTGTTCTGACACACTGAGCTTTGCTACAGTTTTGGGTCACAGCAGTGGTGTCAGAGGTGTTTGGTTTTGTACACACAAAAGGTGATGAGAACGAGGACAAGGCTGCTGTGGTAGCACTGGTGAAGTCAAAGTAAACACACAATTTGTGAGTAGGGAGCAGCTAATAACCCAGATCTAATACTCCATTTCTTCTAATTTTCTGCTAAGCACAAAATCATTGCATCTTGTGATACTGGACTACAAAGTCAATACCAGACCTTGGGCATGCAGACGTTGCCTTGCTGAATGGCAACATGGATGGTCAGAGCACATTTCTTTGTAGAATCTCTGAAGGAATATATAAATGAAATGAAAAAAAAAAATGCTTCTCTTCCTTTCTGCCCACTGAAAATAGGTAGCACTGTGCTATCTGCTGTGATCTTTAGCTCAAACACACCTAGAAACACTTAGGAAATCATTAAATTTAAGATTAAACAAGAGAAAGCTTTCCGAAATTAAACCACTGTTTTTCTGAAATAGTTTTCTCTGAGATTTGTCTGGTACCTGTAGTCCATTTTTAAAACTAGAGGAAAGAAATCACTTTTTCTCCTGTTTGTACATGGTATGATATTTCCAGGCTCTGTTTCAATAAAATAATTCAAATTATTCCAACAACCCAGGACATTTCTGACCACTCCCAAAGGTTTTTAATTTTGCTTTAATCTTCAGAAATGTTTTCAAGTGGCACTCTGATCTTGATCTCAAAGTAATAGTCTTTAAAAAGTTAGCATGATGTCTCTCACTTGATACTTTTCTCAGGAGAAAGGTTGACTGGGAAACAAAACACCATTCTACGGCACATCATCAGACTTCAAATGAAGGCTTTCTTCTGTACAGAAAGAGCCAGCTTACCTGTTCTCCTACACTGCTGAACAACTACCTCTTCTGGCATGATTCCTCTCTCAGTCTGAGAAAATTTTCACATGCAAAATCTTTGAGAATCCTTCATTTTCCAAAAAGAATTCCACTTCTGTGACTCTGTGATTGTCTTCACTTCCACGAGTCTTATGATTTAAATGATAATACCCAGAAATTTTTTGCTTGTTGAATTATCGCTGCATTTTTTGGTGAGCAAGTGCTGAGACTGTTTTATTTATAACTGTTGTACCCTGGGATGATAAATCTGTTTGCTCTGGATAAACTGAAAATAAACTATATTCAATGTTTGTTACATTTTAAAATATCTCTTAAGCAACAGAGTAATGGGTACTTTGTTTGTTTGGTTGGTTTGGTTTGGTTTGTTCTGGGTTTTGTTTGTTTATTTTGGGGTCTGTTTTTGTTGGGTTTTGTTTGTTTTGGTTTTTTGTTTGTTTGTTTCAAGCATGTGTCAATGGACTGCTGAGTGCTTGGTATACTTTAAAATACTTTAGTTTTCTCTTATCTTGTATGATTATGATTTTGTCACTTAACATTTTCTCTCTAGTTTGTACTGAATCTGGTAGGTTTTCCTTTCCATAATAAGAACAATTCACTGTGGAACGACTGGTAAAAGAGACTATGGTATTCTCTCAGTGTAAATAAACAAGCAGGAAGGATTCCAGAGTTGAGGACAAAAGAACTGCCAGTCTGTAGATAGACTCATAAAATTCTGAGTACCAGTGTCAAACCAGTTATTGATAAAAATGAGATCAGGATGGCATCCAAAAGACACAGTCAAATGTTTATAAGCATTTTCTCCTTTGCTATTGGTTTTCAACTTTTATTGTGGGAGGAAATGCAGAGTTTTGCCTGATTTCCCCTAAATAACATTTTTTATTGCTTTGCTTTTTTACTTCTGCTGTGAGTGATAACAGAATTGTTCCACTTGCAATTTTTTTCTTCTTTGCATTAGTCTACATTACTCTCCAGGAAATTAAAGGCTGAGGTTTATGTCCTCTTACTAATTGCTTTTCTTGCAGCATTTG
The DNA here is from genome assembly GCA_013399695.1 of Formicarius rufipectus. Taxonomy (NCBI): domain Eukaryota; kingdom Metazoa; phylum Chordata; class Aves; order Passeriformes; family Formicariidae; genus Formicarius; species Formicarius rufipectus. The sequence goes on along the minus strand of VXAU01003006.1, from coordinate 121,725 downwards.
GTTCCCAGTTGCTCGGCAAGGGCATAAGCTCAAATTCAGTCAGTCTCAATGGGTTAAATTAAAGGCTGTGCATACTGGGGTAAGTGGTTTAAGAAGTTTGATTATTGTTTGGTTAATCTAACCAAGGCATTCTGTAGGGATTCAGGTTTATTACTGTTCCCTTAGTGAGGGAATATTTTTCTCTTCATTTACTACTTTGTTCTTAGTAGTCAGAAAAGCCTTCCTTCTATTCAGTCATGTAGAAATACACATGAAACTGTTTAAAATCCCTATCACATCATTATAGCAGTCACTATTCCACAACTCAGTACAGAGACTGAATATCAGATCTTGAGCTAGGATATTTTTTGAGCAGGTGCTCTGCAGCATTCCTGTCCTGTCTAGTGTCCCTTCTCTCTGCTACCTGCCATCATCTCCACCAGTGGGCAATCTCCCCTCTCTTCACTTGTTCTTCAGCCAAGGTCCTTCTTGGACCCTGGGTGTGACTTAGCTTATACCAAATGCCCCCTTTCCTGTTTTCTGCTTGCCCCATTCTCCACAGTGCCTCTTCTTTTGGGGTATTGGGAGGTGGTTCCAGAGGCAAAGGCAGCTGGTTTTGTACAGTATTTGAAATGATAACTATTCTGGCTCCAGTTTGCCTGGATCTGATATATCTGTAACTGGTTTATGTCTACAGCCTGGACGGGCAATGCTCAGGTGGTTAGGAGCTGACTATAGGAGTTTTTAATCAAGTGTTTGATCCAGAAGATTCCTATAGGCCACATATCTCTATTTTAATAGCATGAGAATGGTTTTTTATCCTCCTGGAGTTATTCTTACCTTACTTGAAGAATGATTTTCGTATTTTTTAAATCAGTTAGAATTTTATTGGACATTATGAAATGGAGAAAGGTACTAGATATGAAATAATTTGACAAACTGAGTATAATACACCTCAGATTTGTGAACCAGATATCTAGCCTATTTAAACTCCCTGTCCCAATGCTAGCCTCTCTTTCTGTTCTGACATCATTGATGTGTGGAAATGAAACTAAAATTAACTGCATTTTCCTGCAGTAAATAAAAATCTCTATTATCAGCAAAAAGCAAAATTGCATAGAAAATTTTGTGCTGGATAAAGTGATTTTTTGGGGGGTTACCTAATTATTATAACATCTGTGGCACTAAGAAAATACACTAGCTCTTTGGAGTTATTCTTTCTAGTTCTGTGTTGTCAGAAATACAGAACATAGAAATCCTGGTTCTTTTTCTACATACCATAATAAGAAGAACTTTCCATGCTCCCATTAGCTACAGTGATCCAAACCAACATTCCTTGCATTGTTGTAGTAACTCACCTGTATTCCATTAAGCACACTTTGTAGATGAAGAAAGCCTAAATGAATGATAATGTCTTGGCACTTGTAACCTTATCTTTTGTGAAATTACAAGCTTTTAAGGGATACTGGATAAATCTGGAAAACACTAATTCTCTATAAGTATTTATATGCCATCAGATCTGAGAAGACCACTCAGTATTTTTGGCTGGGAATCTATCATCCAGAATGAAATTGTTGTGCCTTTATGTGAAGCATCAAAGTTTGTTCTTCTCAGAAGAAGCCAGCAATATCATGATTGCTTTTGTTGAAGGACATATATTCAACGGGGTGGATGAAAGGCTGTGACTTAGCACTGTACATTCAGATGACTCAGTGGGAGAAGAAAATTTTTGCTTATTTTCAAAACATTTTCCTGAGAAAACAAGAGCATGCTAAGGGAAATGAGAAAATGTTGTTACACAAGCAGAAACAACTTGGAATCAGGAAATTGACCTTTGCAACCAAACAGTAAGTGAAAAATACCAAAAATACTTTTATTTTCTATGCAAGAAATTTATATAATTATCGACTGTAAATTCATTCTGGTATTTCTTCAAAACATAAAAAACCCCCCAAAAAACTAATCAAATAGGAAAGAAAAATAGCAAGTAAAATGTCTTTTCCAAACCCTGACTCCAGTGATTTCTGGTAAAGGAATGCTGCAGAAATACTTGAGGAGGACTGTGTTGGGTTGTGTGGCATGCAATGCAGAATGTGTGGTTTGCATACGTATGCATATTCCATATACTCCATTTTTTCAAATATTTGATACTAAATAGACTGCGGTAGCTTCTCCAACATTGATACTACCACCATTTTCCACTAGAGCCACCTTTTCCCTATCAGCACTTCACAGCATTCTTATTGCAACTCCTTTAGCCCTGCTTTGGGGCTACACTGATTAGTATAATGAACAATTGTTCCTGACAAAGGCTGCAGATTGCTAACAGGATATAAAACTGTATTAAATAATGATTAATTATAATGATATGTGTTAAGCAGCTGAAAGATTTAATTTTTCTGTACTACTCTTCAATATTCCCCTGTTATCCGCTTTCATGGAAATGATTTGCAAGCAACAGAGTGGAGCTGGAGTAGTTCTCTAACTAAATATAAATTGTTTTGCCTCTTCTGAAAGCTGGTACTCAGAAATGTTTTGTTCTTATGTACAACTGTCTCTGCTGGCAGATGGAGTCTGCATCTCACACCTTACCTATCAGAGCATTTGAAGAGTTTAGGAATTAGATGACTCAAGAAAAAGTAACAGAGTACTCCAAAGACGTAAATGGTATTGGATCTCGATTTGAACAGGATATACTCTGGTGAGGGGACACAAAGTGATCTTACTGATATTTCAGCATGAGACAGCATAGTTTCCTGTTACTCAAAGGGAAAGGGTGCGCAGATCTCTGGCTTGTTAAGTTTGTTTGTTGAAGAGCACAACAGTTGAAATCCATGTAGTGAACAGTGTGGTCAACAGCTGTTTAAATGCTGTGACAAATTAAGTGAATGTTTTTCAAATTCCTATTTCATCCTTGCAACAGCAATCCTTCTGTTTCAAAAAATTATGGGCTTGTTAGCTGTAGGGTAAGTATGTTATTGACTAGTTTACACAAATTAGAGCACTGATGAAGGTTTGCCTGTACTGCAACATTCTCATATATATATATATATGCAATTCACATCACAAATGATACAAAAATGGCAGCAAAAATATTTGCAAATCATAAGTAATTAATTGTCAGAGTACCCTTGGGTGAGAGGAAGAATAAGTGACTGCAGGAGGCTGTATAGTGAGGCAGGATAACAAGATCAGCAGCATGTGAAATTGTCTGTGCCAGCTTGTGCAAATTTATTCTCTTAGTCTGTATAAAAGAACACTTCTGAAGAAACAGCGATATAGGGCATCTACTAGCTAACAAAGCCATGAAACACATATAACTGGAGAGCAAACACTCTAGGAGAAGGTAGGAATGTCTGCTAGTAGAAGCAAAAGCCTGTGCAAGTGCCTTCACTCTCATCAATGCCTGTGTTACCTGAAGGTAGGCACCACTGCAGCCTTGCTTGCATTTTCCTGTCTTTACATGTCCTCACAAAGGAGCACAATGTTACAGGTATACTGTTGTTTTCTAAGACTTATACTCCTAATATCCCTACCACAGCTGAAGAATTTTTTTTTCCCCTTGCCTATTATAGCTCTGGCTGAGTAATTGATTTTGAACATCTTGCATACCAAATTGGAAGTGGTGGGATACTGCAAATCTTTTCAAATTTGTGTAAAAACTGGCATGATTTTACATATTGAAAAAACAAACAAGCAAACAAACAAAACCAACAAAAAAAACCACCAAAAAACCCAAACAAACAAACCAAAATCAAACACACAAAAAAAAGGAGAAATCAAACTCTTTTGATTGTAAGGCCTGAAACAGATGATAAAATATTTAATTTCAAGTCAAAATTGAAAAGTTTTTGTCAAGTCTAATAGGAGTTTTCTCTATTACTCTTGAAACAGCCAAGTGTTCCTGTTGTTTGGTCACTACCAAGGGCTGCAAAACTACTGTCAGGAGGATGTTTGGCTATTCCTGCTTGGTTCCAAGTTCTGACTGCTCTAGAGGCTGCATTCCCCTGGGAATGTGGACATCCAACCTCAGACCATACACATCCCTCAAAATCTGCCTGCAGTGTATCTCCCTCCCTTGAATTCTGTGTGCCCTGCCCATGCCTGAGAGCTTTTCTCAATATTTCCTTTGGGCTTCGTTTGTGCAGCTCCCGGCAAGCAGGTTTGCTGCAGCCTCCAATTCCTTCTTCCCATTTCACGGCAGGGACTGGAGCCTACCTGCCATGGAAATTGCCTTTTGGCATTAGTAGCACAGAAATTTGCTTCTCCCTGTTCTGAGTGAAACAACCTGGAAGAATATGGTCACTCAGGTTTCTGGAAGATTTATATCAAGACACTGACTCTAATGTGACATGTCTGGTGATACGGAATTCATGTGAATTTTGTAATGAAGTTTTTATCACACTAAGGAAAATGTAACATTTTAGGCAGATTGCTTAAGAAAAGCCTCTGGCTTAAAAATATTTAAATAAGCAAAAGCATAATCAAATATGCAAATTACTTCCCGGTGGAGTATTTTTGCATTAAACCGGTATTCTCACTCTTGGGGAGTGGGATTTATGCAAAATAAATATATATAAAAGGATTTTTAATTCAGGTATGTTATGAAAGTTACAGCTACCATTAACATATTCAAAATTATTATAAACCAGGAAATTATCAACTGAATATGCATATATGGTGATTAAATATATATATTTACTCTCTAAACTCTAGAAGCAAGATAAGTTACTGATTTGTTGAAGTTGTTAGAAAACAAGACAGTAATTAAGGTTTCCACTACAGGCTTACACTGTTTCCTATTGAGAAGTTCTGCAACCACCAGCAATGATGTGGTATTTTGCAGACAAGATCACTGTAAATGTACTCCTACTTAAGTGAATCTGGGCTTGCTTTGGTTAGGGTAGGTTCTTGCTTCTTGACAACTTTGGAGAAGAGAGAAGATGTCAAGCCACATTTACAACCAAGAGAAGCAAGAAAGGCTGCAGAAACCTCTGTGAAAAGTCAATACATTTTGTGCCAAGTAAAAATAAATTTCATTTTATTGAGGAACCTTCCCACATTCAACTGGAGACAGTTGTCACTGAACTAGCCAAATGTGTCCTTCAGTGTAACATTTGGCAGGTAGCAGAGCTCCAGGTCCTGCTCTGTACCTGGGACCAAGGAACTCTAGGAGTGGTGCTGTCCCACCGCGGGTCCCTTCAGTGTAATCTGGCAGACATGGCCATGTCTCGTGTGTGGGAAAGAAAACAGGTGTTGGAGACACCTGGGTTTTGATTGCTTTTGAGACTCTGTTATAATTCCCAGAGATGTGAGAGGAAAATCCTTCCTCAGTATGCAGAGGAATTCAGAAAATACATAAACCCTTTCCTGAACACACGATCCATTAGGATCACATTGAAAGACAGTGATGGAAATAACTGCAAAGCCAATTGCTGCTCCTAAGTGCCTTCTGAAGAGATGACTGAGCACTGAAAATCAACACCAAATGCTTCATCTTGCAGAAAGACTCAGAGGGAGTTACACAAGTGATTGGTGTCAAACTCTACCAAAAAGATTTTGTCAGCCTCTGACTGATTTACATCAGCAACATCAATTTTAATCTTGCTCTGCATTTTGTGGTTTAAGTGTTTGCTTACAAAGGCTGTTTCGTGTTGATTGATAGCTATAAAGTTATATTGATTTCAAGTGAAATACTGCTTTTATAATAACTGTGTCAATTTTTGGTAAACATAATTTTATACAGAATCATTATATACTATATATTAACTCCAATAATTTCTGGTAAGTATAAGATTATACAGAAACATGATATATTCCACAAATATTTATTAAAATTTTAAAGTTCCACATTTTAATTTTGTTAAAAATGAGAAACAGAATATAAAATTTTCAGATTATTGTTGGTTTCTTTGATGACTTCTTACATTTGAGTTGATGTTGGAGATCTGTTAAAATGCCCTGAAAATTTTAAAACAATTGTAAGAACTTCAGAAAAATATCTTAAATATGATAATGAAAAAAACCCTCAAGTTTATGAAAATGAATATAACATGTAAAACTAGTAGGCATATTAAATTAAAAAGTCTATAGTTAGCTGACAAATGTTACCAAGTGCTTCTGGTTGTTATGCTCTTCAAATTTGTTTTTTAAATTATGACATGTCTTTGTTTCTCACATTTTTAGTCCAAAGTAGTGGCAGTAATTTTTCAGTATTCTCATCTTCTGGTGTGCTAGATCAAACATCTAGCTAGAAGTAACACATACATATTTTAAATTTTTAAAATAATTGCAAGAACTTCAAGAAAAACACACTTAGTTTTTGTGCAGTGTACATATACACAAAGGCAAAAACCGTTTTCCCGGAGCAGGTGTGTTTTCACAGGTTCAGGATGTAAAAGTTGCAGAATACATGATCCTTACACTTAGCTTGGTGTAGAGTTACTCTGTTAAAACTAAAAAACGGTTTTTGTCCATGAGAGCTGATTGATTAGCCTGGGACTCATTCCTATGACGGTGCCTTACCGTGGCTTAGAAGGATCAGTGGTGTCCCCACCTCTGACAATGTCCAGAAACTTTGTTTTAGGCTGGACTCAAGAGGGTTCTGGGCTCAGTACCATGATACCTAGGAGAATACTAAGCCTGCCTGCCTGAGCTGTTTAGCATGAAACCTTGTGTGCTCCCCACAGCTTGACCTGGAGGTTCTCTAAAGCGAGAAGAGCTCCGAAGTCGAAGACACAGGCTTCATAGAAGTATCGTCAATGCTCGCTTTATTAGTAACAGACACACACTATACCTACAGGGTTCACACACAGTTATTCTTAGCCTCTACTAGCCTAACTATCTTAGTTCACGCAGGTTATATCTGGCTTAACAGGGTTCACATGCTTCTATTGGCTCCTAGGGCAGCCAGGTCCTCCCCTTCTGCAGCCTGTGGCATTCTGCCCAGTAGGCATGCATTCCTTTCTTGCTTATCTCTAACTTCATTTCTGCAGCCTGTTACACAGGCTGGCTTGTGCACACAGACCTGTATTAATACATCATGCCCTGTATCCGTCAAGATTCCTACAACAGTTCTCTGGGACAGATTGCCTATAAAACAGTTCTAGCTCTTCCATTTTATCTTCCATGAGGAAGGCAGGTGATGTCTCCTGGAGTCTTTGAGGGAAAGGAAGAGAAGGTGAAGATTTGGCCCTAGCCTGTGTACCAAGTGGTGGAGAGGTATTAGTGCTCTGAGGATAAGCATATGTGTTCTCTCATGTGCAAAAGGATATCTCACACTGAACACCTTCAGTGACTTAAGAACACATCTCTAAAACTTTTCTATGTTTGTATGTTCTTGTCAGGTCAAGTTGAGCACTTCAAAAATCTACCATTTCAAATTCTCAGTTACAGTTCAGGAATCTGATTTACTTTATGCTTAGACAGCAAATATCACAAGTACTGAATAGTTCTCGATATGTGGAACTATGTTGTGATTGATGGGACTAGAAGATGATACTTAACTATTCCTACCATAGTATTGTAGAGCCCTCCAGCAGCTGCCCTTGTACTGTTCTTTGAGTGGAGAATAGCAGACTGAAAATAAGGGAAAGTCTTACACCTACATCTTTACTGCCTACAACAGTACAATATAATTGAACCTTTCTACACTGTTCCCTGAATTACTTTTTTTTTTTCTTTTTAATTCTACATCATGGCAGTAGACTTGCAATTTATTCTATTCTATGAAATTAATTTCAATATTTATCAGAGATTTTGTGTTAGCCGGCAGCACAATACAATTTAAACTGGAAAGGCTGAACACTGCTGGTTTCATAAATCCGTCTGACATACTTACCCCTCCCCTTCCTGAATCAACTTCAGTATCACATTCATGAATCCTGTCTTTAAACTTGAAATAGATACTTCAGATCCTGTTCTTCTCTAGAGAGGAGGGAATGTTTCAATATTTCAGAGTTTCTTATGTACAGAGATGATTAGGACTATTAAGAGGAATCTGATGAGATTTTCTAGAGGACAATTCTATGTGTGGATCTAGTTTATGAAAAATTGTCTACAAAAATATTATGACTATATGTTCATAAAAATATACTTTATAGCATACATATACACTGAGAGAATTACTTTTCTCTCTATAGTTAAAATACTTACACTTTCTATTTGAAGAGGCAATGCTCTTTAAAATTTGACTGTACTTTGGAATTATATGATATATTACAACCTTTCTGCACTGTAATATAGAGACTACTAAGTATTCCTCCACAAATTCAATAACTGTACAGTGTTATATTGCTTTAATTGTTTGAGGCTTAACTTGAATTCTTATTGACTTGCAGTGAATTAAAATAAATCTTTATTTCAAAACTCATTACCAGAATTCCATCCCATCTCTCTCGGGAAGGACAGGTTTGAATGAACTGAGCTACACCTATTCATAACATATAAATGGATTTACTGACATTTTGATATTTATTAATGAATATTTTAATATTGGAGAGTTCTGATTCATTTTGTACCCAGTTCAGTGTTCTTGTTTTCTGAGGATTGTCTGATGAGCTTTGTCTATTTTTTTTTCCTAAATAAAAATCTGTATCTCTTCAATAACATCAGCACATCTCTCTTGGTAAGGGTCAACTTGTGGAATGTTTGGTACCTTGTGCAATCCAGCTAAAATGGTTTTGTATGAGAAAATAAAGCCATGCCATTTTTTTTCAAATGCTGACTTTTTCCTCTTGTGATGTCACCAATAATTGCTGGATTACAGCCGCTATATAACTGTTGTTGCAAATACTGTTTAAAGCTGATAATTTTGGATTATAGCTAGTGATGCAATTCTGAAATGTTTCTTTGCTCTCACATCATAAACCAAAGCTAAATTGTCCACTTGAATGGCAAAAGCTGCAGAAGGTATACCAGAAGACGAAATCAATCGTGTTTTTCAGGACTCATAAGAGATTTCTGCTACATCTAGGAAAACAACAAGGTAGAATCATATAATCATAGAATGGTTTGGGTTGAAAGGGACCTAAGAGGTCATCTAACTTCAACACTCCAGTCATGGGCAGAGATACCCTTCACCAGGTTGCTCAAAGCTCCATCCAACCTGGCCTTGAATATTTCTATGGATGGGGTATCCACAGATTTCTTGGCAACCTGTTCCAGTGTCAGCATCTTCACAGTAAAGGACTTTTTACTATTATCTAATCTAAACCTGTTCTCTTTCTGTTTAAACTGATTCTTCCTTGGCATGACACTACATGTCCTGTAAAAAGTCTCTCCATTTTTCTTTTAAGTTCCCTTCAGGTACTCAAAGGCTGCAATTAGGTAACCCCAAAGCCTTCCCCTCCAGGCTGAACAATCTCAGCCTTTTCTGGCTGGAGAGCCGTACTCTCCCTCTGGTTATTTTTCTGGCCATCCCACAGACTCACTCCAACAGGTCGATGTTCCTCCTGTGCTGGGGACCCCAGAGCTGCATGCAGCACTCCAGGTGAGGTCTCACCAGATCTGACTAGAGGAACAGAATCAGCTCCCTTGGAGCTGCTAGGAAGCATGCTTTTGATACAGCTCAGCATACAACTGGCTTTCTGGGCTCTGAGTGAACATTGCTGGGTCATGTCCAATGTTTCATCTACTTTAAGTCTCTCTTGGCAGGGCTACTCAAATCTGTTCATCCCACAGCCTGTATTTATACCAGAGATTGCTTCAACCCAAGTGTGGGACCTTGCACTTGGTCTTGTTAAACCACGTGAAGTTCCCATGTGCACACTTCTTGAGTCTGTCCAAGTCCCATTGGATGGCATTCCATCATTCATGTCAATGGTACCACTCAGTTTGGGGTCATCTACAGATTTACTGAGAGTGCACTTGACCCTTTCATCTATGTCACCAATGAAGATGTTAAATAACACTGGTCCCACTACAGACCCCTGAAAGACACTGCTTGTCAGTGGTGTCCACTGGAACTCTAAGCCATTAACCATTATACTCTGCATGCAACTATGCAATACTTTCCTAATCCTATGGCCCACCCACTGAGTCTATCATTCTCTAGTTTGGAGGGTAAAGATGTTATGGGGGACCATGCCAAAGGCTTTAAAGAGTCCAGATAAATGCTACCTGTAGTCCCTCACTTGTGCACTGAGGTAATCACCCCAACTAGGTTGGTCAGGCAGGACTTGCCCTTGCTGAAGCTGTGCTGGATGCCTCCATTCACCTTGCTGTTCTCCATGTGTCTTAGGACAACTTCCAGGAGAATCTGTTCCATGACCTGTTCAGGAACAAAGGGTAGGCTGACAGGTCAGTAGTTCCCAGGGTCCTCCTTTCTACCCTTTTATGATATGACATCTCTCCTTTTCCAATCACCTGGGAGTTCTGACTGCCATGACTTTTCAAGACTCAGGAAGAGCGGCTTAACAGCTACATCAGCCAGTTCCCTCAGGACTCAGGGTTCCATTTCATCAGGTCCCATTGACTCGTGTACATTCAGGTGTTCCTCAGGTGACTGTGAACTTTATCTTTACTTAAAGAGAAAGGGATTTCACTCACCCTGTCCCTATCCTGCTTCCATTCATCATGAGAAGTGAGAAGAGAGACTGCCATTAAAGATTGAGGAAAAAATGTTGTTGAGTACTCCATATTCTCTTTCTCTATTTTTACCAGTTTAACAGTGTGGTTTATCCAGGGAATACACATTCTTTCACTCTCCTCTTCTGGCTAACATACCTAAAGAAGTCCTTTGATTCTTTGAGTCCCTTAATGGGTTCAGTTCCAGCTTCAATAGTAGGATTGATCCTGATAGTTTAAATTATCTAAAGATTGGACCTAGAATTAACTGCATCTAGAACAAAATTAAGAATTGTGCAGAACATAAAACTTGCTTTACCTTCTGTTATAGGTTCAGGTTCTAAAGGAATTTTTCTTCCCCCACCCTCACAATGAGGAGTGAATTGTCCCAGCCCGGGCCATTTGTCTCTAACAAAAGAACCAGGAGTACCGTGCTTAAGAGGGGGGGAGAGTGACACACGGGTTTTTGGAGAGTGGGCAACAGGAGTCTGCAGGGAGAAACCCCGGAGTCTTGGGTTTCTTTCTTGCTTTTCCTGCTGTTTCCCTTTCCCATACCTGGATTACAAAGCTTTGATTTTTTGGGACTGTTTGTTGATTTTTGCCCGAGAGAGAGAGAGAGAGAGAGACAGAGACGACATCGCTAGCCGGGTGGGGGCCCCTTACATCGGGCCTTCTGTGAGGGAGCCAGCGGCGCCCATCCTAGACGAGGGAGAACTTTTCTTACATCAGAAGCTCCAGCCCGAGACCAGCAGCCCCGAGCCTTTCGGAGGGACACACCGGAGCTTTTCTTCCCATCCACCAACCCCCCGGGGGCATCCCAGCACCAACCACTCATCTCCTCGCTCGCTGCCCGTAAATACCGGGGACAGACTGTGTGTGTGTTTGTGGGGGGTTTTGATCCAGGAGTTTTTATTCATTCTGCCTTGGTTGTTCTGTTGTCTCTTGAATATACATATATATATATATCATAGCTAGGAACTGTTATCCTTCCATTTATCATACCTTAATTAAATTTTGTTTTGAAATTAAAGGAGACTTGTCGCTCTGTTTTAGTTATAATTTTTTCTAAGTTCTCTAAACTTAGACACCTTCTTCCTAAGAAATATGCAAAAACATTTTGCAAAATGAAGCTTCTACCCTTAAAGAAATTTGTGGGTTTTTTAAAAGAATGCATTTCATTTGCAAAGGTACATTTAGAACAGCTGTAGGATGCAGTGCTTATTAGAGAGCAGAGTAACTGGAGGTTTAATTGCCATCATAACTCCAGTCCAAGCTAACTATTATTTAGCTTTACTGTAATGTGACTTCTAATTAAATTCTTCTGTTTCTCCACCTAAACAGATTTAATCTTGGTATCACCCTTGAATATTAACAGTTATTCTCAGTCTAAGAAAAAGTACACAGGAATGCAAATATATCTTTTTAACATCCATTTAGCACCACTTGTATATGACAGAGGTCTCCTTTCACCATCAGAGCCAGGCCCTAGAGCTGGAGAGAATCATTTTAATGGTGTCTGATTGCCAGCCTTTAGAGAATTTGTTGAGATCTGCCTCAAATCCAGTATGAATTTGGGAAGCTCACTCTTCAGATAAAAGAACTGTAACAAGAGGGGTAACTAATGTTGAGAACCTTCTTTATTTGAAGACAAACACTGTTAAAAATTCAAGGGCATTGTTAGCTGTCCTTGAATAATGAAATGGTATTGTTAAACTTCTGCAGTTGAGCATACAGTGACTACAGAATAAAGAAAAATTGAGAACAGTTTTACCTGGTCTGTTGTTAGAATATCGGCTTTACATAGGGGTTCTGAGGCTGAACTAGAAGTTAATCTGCTGTCATTTTGGGACACTGGGTAGGAAGGGAACTCCTGATTTTGAGGCTCAAGTCTGCTTCTAAGTAATTGGTTCCCAGCAAACTGACCCAGTTGAAACATCAAGAGCAAAGAAGATAGTATAATGCTGGGGTAGCCCTGGAAATGTGTAGACATAGTTAGCCTGTGACTAGAGTAGGTTTATTAAAATGTGTGCCTTATCACTCAAATTATTTTAAAGCATTATTTTTGTTCTGGCACAGCCCTTGAAAATAGTCCATCATGTTCATTCACTAAAGGTGAATCTCAACTATCTTTTTTCCCACTACTTTTGGGTAGTGCTAAGATGTGTGTTATTGTAATAGTGAATAAATTCATAAACCACCTCCAGGCAGGAAATGTTCCTCCAGGCTGATGTAGATTGGTCTAGACCAGTGTTTAAAAATGCTCACTTTGAAGCATATTAGAGACCATTAAAGACATGTCAAATGGTCATAAAAACCTGAAACGCTCAATCAGTAATTGTTCCTTTAAATTACTCTAATAAAGTTTTAGAGGCATTTTGCACCACTCAGTTATGTGTCATTCAGTTATGCAATTTTGCATGCTTAGATTATATTTGCAGCTGAGATACTGTTATAGGTATGTTTATGATATCAAGGTAGTAAGTTAAAAAGCTTGAATTCTGGGAAAATAAAGTCAGAAATCTACTAAGGCATTATGCAAATCCAAGAGATAGAATTTAGATACTCTAAACCAGGTCCAGGAAATTTAGTAGTTGCCTAAATATCTTTTTGTATATTGATCTCTACCTATTTTACAGTCTATTCATCTGCCTCGCATTTTGTACTGAAGATTTCTCTATGCACATGGGAAAGGTTGAGGTCTGTAGTGGAAAAGAAGAACATTTTGGATGGGTTAAGTAGGATCCAGATGGCTTTTTCTAATGTTGATTGACCATTTTTAGTAAAAAAAAAAAGGATACACCTGATTTGAATCAAAATGCTTGTAAGATTTAACCTAGTTTTTTATAGATTTTAGTGGAATAAAAATTTAGACACATAGTTCACTGTATTCATAGACTTGAAAAGGTACTAACATGGAAAAAAAATTTGATATTTAAATTATTATATAATCTACTGGTATTTTAGAAAATAAAATGCTGATAACTGGTTTTGGTTTTCACTGTTCCTTTCATATTCTGTCCATGTTTTCTCTTTACTGCTTTGGTTTAGACCTAAAATCTGCTGGTTCCCATCTTTCATAAATGTATCTGGATATCAGAGATTATTGCTGAATAACTTTCACGGTAGGTGTTCAAAGGGAAGACAAATATGAGTGAACTTTAACTTTTCTGAAGTACACTTATCCTATGTATTGCTCTGCCAATCTGTGAAAAAGGCTTGGCAATTTTAAACTTCCTTGCAATTCTGCATATTTATAAGAGTCATATGCCCTTTTCGGCTTCTAAAGTGTTTTAGAGCAATTTGTAATTAAAGAAATAGATGATATCTAAGACTTCAAATACATATACTCTTGCACTGAAAAATGAGATTAAAGATACTATTTTGGTCTCTAATCTTACTTTTACAGTTTTAAGCCAAAACGGTATTAACTTCTCTATGGGTAGCTGACTCACCAAAGCAGCAGCACTTCCATGCTCATTTTTTAAATAATCAGCAGTCTGCTTTTATTAATTTGTCCAAAATTAAAGATGTGGGAAATGATCTGAGAGATATTTGCCATAACAGCAAAGGTTTTTTGCTTTAAATAATTAGTACCTTCCTATGACTCATAACTGAGGCAAACGGCCAGAGGAACAGAGCTTTCATTTATTTTTTTATCCTCAGATAAATTAATTAGAAGCCTGAAAATGTTGTTAACACATAGATTGATATCAGCAGTAACTGAGGAGTTGAATGCCAGTCAGATGCTGGATTTGGTTGTTGTGTGTCCCTTGTCTCCAGCCACAGTCTCGGAGCTGGATGGACTCAAGGACTGAGTTGCCTGTAGCTGGTTTCCCAGTGACCCACTGAACAATTTCACTTGAACTTTCTTTTAAAAGTATATGTGAAATCTGTGTGGTAGTCGGTAGTTGGACTAGAAAATTGTTGTAGGTCTCTTTCAATGGAACCAATGTATTAGAAATTAAATCAAGATTTCACTTAGCAAATAAAAGGTTAGCCCCATAGAGACAGCATCTATTCCTACTTTTATATATATTTTGTATTTTCAGTTACCATAGAAGAGAGTTAGTAAAACAATTTATTGCTGGTCTAAAACCCACATACATATTTGAAATAGTTGAATTTTAGAATAAGTAGAAAATACAGTTTTGTTTACAGCTGTTCTGTTACATGTGAGAGCCAGAAAAATTGAAATCTTGACAATATAGATATATCTCACATTGGCAGGTCTTGACGCAGTCAGGGCTGACCTGACTGTATTTATTTATTTATTTTTTTTAATTTTTTAATTTATTTTATGAATGCATTCTGCTCACCTAGAAAACCACTGAAGATGATTGCTCTGTAATTTCTATTATAGATGGACTCATTGCACAGGTCTATTTTTGTCCCAGAGAATCAGTATGTATATGGTATTGAAAATGTCATCATTTGTAGATACAAAATATTAATTCTGAATAAATGTGAACCTCTCTTTTCTGAAACTTGTATCCACAAAATCAGCTCCTGTGACTGTAAGGTCAACATATTACAAAATTATAAGTTCTTAAGACCCTATGTGCCAGATTTTTAATACAGCCCTAAGTTCCTTCTGTAATATTTGTTACATTTACCTAATTACTTATCTAATAATCAATATAAAGTCTGGGTATCAGATATTACCTGTATTACTGTGACAGTACTATAAAGCATGATGGATTGTTCCACATACTGTTAAAAAGAAAACAACTAAGAGAGATGTTACATAAAATATTAATAGTCCTGTAGAAATGGTGGAAGCAGTATTTTGCTGTGTTAGTGAAGACTAATAAAGTCTCACATGAATCTGCATGCAGTTTGTAATGCAGAGCAAACTTGTGAATGTAAGATAAATGAGATTTCTATCTAAAAGAATAAAATGACTGGTAGCTGAGAAGTGGTTTCAATACCTGTTTGCAAACTTATCACTGATCATGCAAGAAAAGCCTTTAAACTCCCTAATGGCCCACCATGGTTTAAATTCTTTGTTTCTTTTACTCAGAGATGTAAAACTATCTGCCAGTATTGCCTCACGCTGTGCATGGTGGAGTAACTAGACTTTACAGAACTAAAATGAAGCTGAGTCAGGCAGAAGTTGCTCATTTCACAGGAAAAAGGCTAAGCAGATGATTTCAAAGCTGGCATATTTTATTAGTTGCCCATGACCTGTGTGTATTTTGTGCTATTTACCTATCTAATTTTCTTTTTTTCACCCTAAAGTGTTCACTTTTGCTTCAGAATCATAATCTTGGGGGATCTTTCTGGTAATCACAAGGAGCAGCCTGAGTAAAGCTGGCAGGAAATCACTTCTGAAGTAAGCAGAAAGAGGAGAAAATTAAGTCACAGAATAATTCTGTGAGGACAAAAAGGTAAATAAATGTAGAACCAACTGTAAAGTAATTGGGGCAATGCCAGGAAAAAATGCAACGCAAGACGGATCATGAAAAAGAGTATTAGTTTCTAATCTCTTTCTAACACCTTACTCACTGCAGTAGTATTAACAGAAGAGGAAGATAAGAAAACATTTTTCTTAATTTTTGTTGCTTCATATATTCATTTTTCAGCCACAGGTTGTGCCTCTCCATTTTTTCTTTCATTCACTCATGTTTTGTTTTCTGTCTCATTTTATTGTCTTTGTGTCACTCTTTGATTGACACTAAATATAAGAAACTTGCATCAATCTCATTGTATTTGTCTAGTACTCAGCGGGTAACTTGTGGGAGGACACTCAACCTGTGAGGATTGGAAGAAACAGATGAAGAAAGAAGAGCAGGACAATAGACAGGAGTTTGCTAAATCAGGGACCTTTTATTTATTAATTTATATCTTAATATATTAAATATTAATTTATATATTAATTTATAACNCCTGAGGGCTGTACAACTCCTCGTTACTTTGAATAAAGGACTTCTCTCTTCACCACCCAGTCTGAAAGGACCCACGTGTGATCTGTACCATCTCCAGTACAGGGGTTTTCCAGCACCAGCCCTGGGCCAGAGGTTGTGAGGAGCCAGTCTCCACGGTCAAAACCCTGTCAGTAACTGATCTGAAGTTCACTGACATTATCAGTGAGTTAAGCAAGGGGTTGGATCCTACCCAGTGCTCAGCAACTATCAGAGCCTATGATCCACTGTTTTAATAAAGTGCTGTAGCTGTGTTAACAGTTGTGCACAGGAGACCTGCCTATATCCATGTCTTATTTAAACATTATCAAAAATAACTTCTTATAGCTCTCTATACATCTTTTACATATATGGTGCTGTAGGATTTACTGGACCATTGATTGGTAGATCTAATCATCTAAGAGTCTCCTGAAGCATTAATGAAGGACGGTTCATGAAAGTCATGACTGTTAATACGCAGTCTACATAAGAATTGATAGTGGCACTGGGAAAATGCTATAAGATATAAAATCCTATGAAAAGAGAGTAAAGAATTTACATTTAATGCATATGGACTGGTCTTATGGTCTCTGATGGAATATGGACATCTGTATCAGCATGTGTATGTGTAACACGGAAATCAAAGTGTATTAATTCTGTAAATTTGCCAAAGTGACATGAATTTCAGATCAAGCCTCCTCATGGGCATTAATCTGTTAACATTTTGTTGAAAAGAGTATATTAGAGCCTGACTTGCAGAACAGGCTCTTGTCAAGATGAATGTGTGGTCAAAGCTTCAGGAGAGGACCACAGTGCTGCAAATTCTGGAGAGCAGGTATGCCATCTCTGAGGTATTTGGGATTGTAACACTGCCATTTTGTTTGCTATTTAAGGCTGGCAGCAGCAACTAGGACAACAGGTTTGTAACCCTTCCATATATAAATGTATAAGAATTTACTGAGACTCAGAAAAGACTAGAAAAACCCTGCTGAACATACCTGACACACTGAAAATTTGAGTCTCAGATTGTTTTAACAACAGTTTTCCCTCAAAAGCATAAGGAATAATGAAAACATTTAATATCTGTAATGAATATTACTCAAATATAGCATGCCCAACTGAGTAAATAAGTTCACATTGTTTCTGTGAAGATGGCTAATAAGTCCAGTCTCAGTTTTATTTTCACAGATCTGCCATAAATGGAGCTGGTGGCTGTAGTTGTCCCACATCCTAGGTCTCAGCAACCCATCCAAGAAACACTTCCTTCAACTCTAAACTCCATAATTTCCATGCCAGGTGGCAGATGAATTATTCTGTGGAAGAAAGTCAAATAGTGAAAAAAAAAAAACAAAACAAAAAAACAACAAAACAACCAAGGTCTGAAGAAGGCCATCCACTAGGAGACAGAGGATTACAAAGAATGTTTGTGGATTGTTGAAACTAGTAAGCTTGTGGTATGACAGGCTGTGTGCAGATCTGTGTTAATATAGCATTTCTAGTGACTTTAATGCTGTACATAAAGACCCACTCCAGTTATCTCTACACATTCACAGTGTTCACAGGGACATCTAGGAGAATATGAAAGCTGACCAGGCCAGCCTGAGAGGTACAGTCACACAAGGTCGGCACTGCAGTCTGGTTGGTGAGCAACTCTACAGCCAGAGCAAATTGCAGTGGTCAGCTAGAAGGGAAATGAAAACAGTAGGTTTCACACATGGCAAGATGGACAGGCAGTGGGAGGTTCATTGGATGACCTTGCTGGTCCTCTTGACAGACCAGTTTGGCAGTGTCTCTTATTTTTGCATTTTCTATCCATAACGACTTAAATGTCTGAATGTCTTCAGTATATTAATTTCTCAGAAAGGTTATTATGGCTGTTCTAATAAAGCAATTCCTGTACCAACTTCTGTGAGATCTCACTTCATTTTCTTTCACAAAATGAAATCGAATTTTAAACTGGAAAATGTTTTGGAAGGTTTTGCTAGTTAGAACAAAAATTTTGGAAGAATGGGAAAAAGTTTGGAGCTTCTGGGTTTGGTGGGGGTTGTTGGAAATATATTTAAAGACAGAAAATCAGGTAAGACAATTTTGTACCATACCTCTCATTCTAAACTTCACTTTGAATTGCAGGCACTAGAGAAACCTTTTTGCCTGCCTTCCATTTCAAATACACTATCAGATGCACAAAGAAACTTACAGGGACCAAATATTTATGTAGCATTGAAAGAGTTGTGTGAAAATTATGTATCTGATTTGCTTAGGAAAAAATGATAGAAAGAACCCTGAATATTTGTTATATAAGTATTGAAAATAGATTACATTAGGGTTTTTTTTGGTAATTATCAATAAGAAACATTCCAACATCAAAGGCACTTTGTCTCATTGTGCTGGTTTAGAGGTAAACCAGTAGGAGAAAAGAATCCAACTCAGAATAGGATTGCAAGTCACAATAACAATTTAATAAAAGATCACCAAAAAAAAAATAAAAAATACATTGAAACAGAAAGAAAATTTGTTTGTACCACAAAAGCNATGGCATATTTTTGGCATCACTGATGGCCCATTAGCAGATATGACCCCTCAGGTGGATGTGGAGGCAGGAAGTTATCTCACAGAAGTTCCTAAACACCCAGTTTGTAGCCTGAGGGGCTGGGTGTGCCTTAGACAATTGCTGTAAATGGACCATTGTGAGCGGTTCGTGGGAAAAATGATAAAGAGGGTTTTAGAATACACAGCCACACAGTGACAAACTGATCCTGGCTACTAAAACCAGGACACTCATACACATATGCAAATTGCAATTTTAAAAGTAGAATATACTCCCACTGCATTTTTTAACAAAAATCAAATTCCTTCAAAAATTGAAGGAATATGTTCAAAACATAGTAATGCCTAAAATTTTAGTGAGGTCTCAAAATAGATGTAGTTAAACAATAATCTTTGTATTGGAAAACTCTGCATATTCCGTTCAAGAATCTCAACACATCAATGAGAATGGATTTAACAGGTACATTCTATTAGCTGTTCTTAATTGCATTTCATGGACAAATGTTGTGCTCTGTTGTGTTGTGTGATATTGCCTCTGTTCAGGACTATATAACACTATGCTCAAAAAAACAATACACTTGGGTAATTTTCTAATATAATTGGTTTGCCCGTGGGAGTGCCTTTGCAGTGTTTCATCTGATGATTACAGTGGAAGGTGAATTTGACTATTTTTGTTCTCAAGGTGGCCTACAAAGTCTGCAAAAGACATTCATTACAGTATCACTGAGAGTTTTTACTTCCCCATTTAGGCATGCCCCATTTCAGTCGTGTTGATATTCCACTGGCATTAAAAGCCTGAGCTATGTTGAAAGTCCAAACTGAATGAAAGGTCTGGTATGTCTCTAATGGTGAAATCTGCATTAAAAGAATTATTCGGTCCTTAAATTAAGGATCCCTCAATGATATTTAATGTGAAGACTCTATGTATGAAAAATAATGGAAACAAAAATTTGTCTTACTGGGGAAAAAACCCTGGAATCTTCCCTCAGTGTTTACAGAAAAGATGTGAAGGCTGCATATGAAAAGTAAATCAGTTAACTGAAAAAAATACCAAGAGAGGTGTAAGAATTTAAAATCAATTGTGACAACTGCATTAGTAAAGATTATTGTTGTTGTTGTTGTTGGCTGGACTTCACGAACGAAGATCTTGGAACAAGCCTGTGCAATGGATTTTTTAGGTGAAGCACAGTGTGCGTGGAACTGGCCCCGCCCCCTAGTAAAGATTAACTTCCACATGGAAAGGAACTGTTGTAAATTAAGTTGACCTGCAACTATAACTGTCATGTAAGACACCCCTTCCACCAAAAGACTGCTGTATTTTCCACCTTTCAAATTACTTTGTGTGCTGAATAGACATTGATCACATGTTCATTATCCAAATGGAAAAAGAGGACAACATACTATTCTGACAGCTCTGCTAAGTAAAGGCAAGTTTAACAGTTTCCTGACCTATCATGTGAATACATATTCCACATCATTTATTGTGTCCATATGAGCCCTTTCTGTTTATGCCATATTTGTGCTGTTTTGGTTACCTTTTATTATGGCTATTTAATTTTGTTTTAATCCAGCTCAGATGAATAAGAGTTGTAAATAACAGACCTGGTGTCACAAAAGCATTAGAAGTAAGTAGGCTGTGAAAGCATGCTTAGCAGCCAATGGATTCACCTCACTCAGCCACCACATAAATATCATCGATGAGCAGCTGGTAGCTCCCATACACTCAGGTGGTTGTAAGATGTCTCATGGGACTTGTGTAAGCACACTGAAAGGTTTTGTACCTTTAGCAAATCATAAATTAAAAGCAACAGAGAGAAAGGTTGCTCTGTATCCCTTATATTCATCCTGATCTGCAGCCTCAGCTCAGTTTAAATGGGGACTGCATCTCCCCCCGTTGATTTCAGCAGCTATAGAAATACTTCAGACAGTAAGGGTTTGAAATTTCCTGGCTTTTCCTTCTTGCCCTATCCTGCTATTTGCAAATGTTAGACAAGGAGGGAGGAACACAGTGAAGGATAGGCTTTCGTCAGCTCTTGCCCCCATTCGCACATCACAGTGTAGAGGCATCAAAGTGAAGGTGCTGGGCAGAGGGCGTACTGTTGCCTTTGAGTAGAGTTAACTTCAGTATTTTTAGGGAGCAGAGAGGTTCAGGCATGGGCAAAGTTTTCTAATCCTCCTCTGGCCAGCCCTAAGCCCCCCTCTGGCCATTCCCAGCCTCCCCAGAACCCCTGCAGCCTCTCAAGTAATCTGCAATTACCCGATCTTGACTCTCCTGCAGGGCCCGCTCAGAGCCTGCATTCTTGCCTTCAGCTCTGACAACCTGCGGTGTACAGAGGCTTGAAACAATGTGAAAGAGAATGCAGTAGGTATAAAAACAACTAAAGGGCAGACAACAGATCTGTTTTTACATTAATTGAGAAAACAGATTTGAAAGGATTTTTTTTTTTTCAGTTAGTAGGATATGCTTTAAATACTTGTCACACCAGTAATGAAAGTGAAGTGAGGATGAACTTAATTTCCTGCTATATGGTCACACAGTATATAAAAAACATGTACCAAAGTATATTGTCTGACTCACACATATGGACAATTATTCTTTTTTTTCTTTAGGTGTGAATGAAGAAAAGATGAGGTGCGTAGTTAGCTGTACAAACTGGAAATAGTTGAAATACTATAAATGTCTCATAAGAAATGGGCAGATGAACAAACATCCTTTATTAACTTGATTTTATCAGATAGATGGTCTAAATGCTTTTTTTCCCCTCTCAAAGCAGATAATTTGTAAGAGGTATGTATCAACAAACCTCATTCTATGACAAGACTATTCTTCATGTTCTTCAATATTTTCTATTCTATGAGAGGAGTTAAAATCAAAATCACAATACCATTACAGGTGCAACTGGGGTTGAACTCAGTACGAAATGTCTGATACTGAATCTGCCTTGAACTAAGTCATAGATTCCCAACACGATTTTTTGGCAAGAAAGAGACTTTTATCAATGTTGGAAACCAAACATGACAACACCACACAATAAAATCTGGGATTAGAAAAGAAATAACAGAGAAAAAATGAGATGAAGTCAAGAAATTATGCTTCCAAATGTTAAAAAACATGTGGGCTTCTTTATTGTTTTATTTGGAGAGTCCTGGTTGTCTCAGATGGAAGTTTCTGCCTGTTGTTGAAGGGAAGGAGGGGCTGCAGTTGTTGAGGGCCATCCCATCTCTCACCCTGGAGGCTTCTTTGGGAAGCAATGTCCAGGCACCCCATGTACATGAATGGAAAACCTATCCTGCAAAATCTAAACACTACAAGGAACTTTTTCCACTGCACTAGATCTATGGGCCAGGCTAGGCTGCTAGTAGGGAAAGGCTTGAATGTAGTTGCAGATTTGTGTTTTGTGTTCCCTAAATATGTTGTTACTGTTTAGTAAATAACTGATATCTTCATGCAAACAGGATGAGGTTCCTCCATCCACATCCTTCTGGAATTGTGATAAGGATGCATTTACCTACCTGATCAGGTGCTGCAGCTCCTCCTGTTGCTATAGTGATGCTGGCTACAGAGGTTTTCAAATCAATGGGGAGAATATCCAAGCAAAGTGAAACAATCTTTGAGATAGCTCTGGAGGTCAAGATAAGACCTGAAGAGCAGCAGGGGACTAGCTGAATGCAAATTGTTCTGTTTCTGAATAAGGGTTTAACAGTAGAGATACAAATAAGAGGAACAGTCCTGGACTGCTCTGTACAGTCAGTACAGCTGAACTGTTAAAGCTAAAAGGTGGGCTGATGAGTCTAATGACACAAACCTGTGTTTTCAGGGTCACCTGAAAATATTTCTCAGACTTTTATTTGTTCCAGCTACTTCCCAACTCCAAGCTGAAGCAAGTGCAAGTCTGCTACTCCTCTTTGCCTTGGTTCAAGTAGGAAAGAAACATGCTCATGCTAGGAAAAACCACAACATTTTGTTATGATCCAGTTCTTAAAATAATTAGAGATGTTTCTGATTGAATTAAGGTGCAAACAAGTCAGTAGAACAGATTTTTATTTAACAGTAAATGTGACGTAGAGATAGAAAGAAATAGGAAAAAGAGAGGTGGGGGGAGAGAAAGAGAGTCACAAAGAGACAGATTAAGACTATAAAAAAATATCATGACTCCATAGATTCTGAATGCAGTTCATTGATCCTCTTCTTATGATCTTTTTAGTGTAAAGTCCCAGTCTTGATGAGGTGATCATTGCAGTCTGGATCCATTGAGGGAAGGGTGGTGAGAGAAGAAGCCCATGGAGGTGCGGGTGGTTCTAGGAGGAGTTCATTATGCTTAGACTAGGTACAAATGTCCCCAGCACCTCCCCTGGGATGCGGAGTTTTATAATGGATAACGTATGCTAATAATGGATCATGGGATGTGTGATAATACTGCATCACTGGACCTTTTATGAGTCTTTGACACCTTCTAAGACATTACAGCTGTCTGCTACATCCATGCAGTTGAGTCCACTATTGCCCATTATGGCTCATCTGTAGACATGAATAACTTGAGCCCTCATATGAATTGTTCCAGTAGTTCCTCTGGGAAGAGTTATCACAGCTGAGTCATTTGTGTAAGGGCAAAGAAACACCACCCTGCCTGACAGGGTTTGCCTCTTTCCTTCTCTTGTTCAGCACCCGGTTTGTAGCCTAAGGTGGTGTGCGTGCACACGCTCAGGACCTGGGCAGTTACTTTGCACATTCTCAGCTTGCCCCTCGATTGTCTGAGTCATTAGCATTTTAGTCTCTCACAGTTATGGATACATTCTTCTCCTGGGATAATAGGGCAATAGTACCGTCTTTGTCTTCATTCAAGTTCCTGTCACAGTCCAAATTAACAGGTATATTTGGAGAGCAGTGAGCTTTGCTGAGCAGTTGCTTATTTGCATGATATGCTACAGTGGACACAAGTATTTCAGTAATTTTAACAATGTTTAAGATCATTTCCATCTCTCACACATTTCCGAAAGAAATGTTGAACATCTTTGTCAGTGATGGAGAATGGGATTGGTGCACTGTCAGCAAGTTCACTGATGACCCCAGGCTGTGTGGTGCACTCACATGCTGAAGGAAAGGGATACCATCTAGAGGGACCTTGACAGGCTTAAGAGATGGGCTGATACAAAACTCATGAAGTTCAACAAAGAGAAGGGCAAGGTCCTACACGTGGGTCAGGACAATCCTAGGCACACCCAGAGGACGAGGGAAGAAGTAATAGAGCAACTCTGAGGAGAAGGACTTGGGGGTGATGATAGATAAAAACTCAACATGAACCAGCACTGTGTGCTCACAGCCCAAAAAGCCTGTGTAATCCTGGCCTGCATCAATAAGAGTGTGGTCAGCAGGCCCAGGGAGGTGATTCTTTCCTTTTACTCAGCTCTTGTGAAATCCCACCTGGAGTGCTGTGTACATATCTGGTGTCCCCAACATAAGAAGGACATGGAACTGATGGATCAAGTCCACAGGAGGGGCACTAGGTTGATAAGGGAACTGGAGCACCACTCCTACAAGGAAAACAGGCTGAAAAAGTCGTGTCTGTTCAGTCTGGCGAAGAGAAAGGTGTGTGAAGACCTCTTATCAGCCTTCCAGTATTGGAAGGGGGCCTACATTGAAGCTGGAAAGGGACTCTTCACTAGGACCTGTAGCGATAGGACAAAGAGTAAGTGGAACTAATTGAAAGAGGTAAATTAAAGTTAGATATTAGGAAGAAATTTTTTACTGAGAGGTTGGTGAGATGATTGAGCAGGTTGTCCAAGGAGGTTGTGGATGCTCCAGCCCCGGTGGTGTTCAAGACCTAATTCGGTAAGACCTCAAGTAACCTGGTATAATGAGAGGTATGTCCATGTTTTCCGGAGGGTTTTGCAACTAGATCTTTAAGGTCCATTTCAATCCCTTAACATTCTCTGACTCTATGAGGAATGCAGCTTTGTCTAGTGGGGAGACCAGAGCTGTGGAGTGCCCTGGCACAGTGAAACCAGGGACAGTGGAGGCAAAGTGAGACCTGCTGTACCCATGGAAGCTAAGACAAGTGGTTAATAATAATGAATCCTGAAAACATGTCACAAATTAGGCTTGTCATGTAACAATGAGTAGATCCTAATGTTTAACTTTGCAGCAGCTTGTGACAACTCAGTGCATTTTTTTAATATATTTCAATTTTACTTGTTCTTTTCTCCTATTTTTCCCCCTCCCTACTTTAATCTGCTTCCTTCTCTTTGCTACTGAGGCAAGTAGGGGTGTCCCAGTGCTGGCTAGCATGCTCTGGCAAGTGTGAGACACCAGATTAATTATTGGCTTGGACCAACTCAAGTGTGTATGTGTAGAGGAAAGTGACAGGTTGAATTTCATGAAGGTGAGGTGATGCCCTGTCCTACACCTCAGCCTTCTGGAGTTTCCTTGGACAGTCTTGGGGCAGTTGTCAGTCAAAAGCAGCCCAGGAGCATTCATGCCACACCCCATGAAGCCTCCAACCCAGGTTCAGAAGGGCTGGGCACCCAGGAGCACTGCCCTTACCACATGCCATGGAGCCAGTAATGGCTGGGTCAGAATGGCTGGCACTCTGGGAACACTGCCCCTCACCACCCTCCAGAGGCCCAGAATGGCCAGTAGGAAGTCACATCTGGGATGGAGCCAAACCAAATAAAAGCAGCAACATGTACTCTCCGTGCTGTTGGTACTCTGCCCTCTGGAGCCATGGAAGCTGGACTTGCCCAGGACTCTAAGTATTAACTATAATTCTCTTCTTCTCTCTCTTTCTTTACTTCTTATCTTGATCTCCTTTTTCAATACTTTGGGTAACTTAAAGCTGGATGAGTTGGATTTTGCTGAGTTGTATGGGTTAGCATGTGCTATGTCACTGCTTCATGTAATGCTTTATTTTGGTTGACCGTTGTCCTTTAAATTTTTGCCAAGTTCCCTTTGATTTCTGAAGTGTACCAGTAAAAGTGCCTTCTGAGAAAATGCAGCATTTCTCACATGTGCTCTCTCTAAAGGTATTAAATGAACTGAAAACTCTTTTAATAAACTCAGTGGGCAAATTTTTGGAGCCTTGTATATTTTTAAAGTAAAACGCCTTCAGTGACCTAACAGCTCAGAGGCTGGGTTCTTACAGCAAGTTTCCTTCAAAGGAAACATGCCAATTGACAGAATAGCTGCAAGGGTACAAAACTTCTTGGAAGGGGAAAGAGTCGCAGGGAAGCAGAGCTAATAGCCTGAGATCAAACTGGTTCAAAACTCTCCTTGCACTGCCACTTCTCTAGCAATCTTGTGCACAAACATATATTGATTTAAATTATCTTCAAATTCTTTTGGAAGACCTAAAGATTATAGCCATGTTTTAGGTCAACTAGTGTGAAGTTGTAATAAAAATTTTGCAGAAGTATTTTGTTTTGTTCAAGTCATTTTTGCAGACTCTGCTCACAAACATTAATTAGAGATTAATGCAAAACCTTAATTTTTCTATGTCACTGGTTTCACATCATTGGTTAGTTAGCAGATGATATTTAGGTAACTCACTGTCATATTTCTCCTGCCTCTAGCTGCCACTGATAATTTAGTAAAAAACAGGGAAAAATAAAAAAGAAGACATAATCTTAGCATATTCTCATTTTGCTTGATAAAAAAGGGATTTCTATCTTACCATCAGTACAATTTTTAACTTTCCTGGCCTGCTAACAGTGGAAAAGTCCTTGACTGCTTTCATGCCAGTAAGAGGAACAGTTATTGCCTGTTGCAAAATTATCAGCATCCCAAGGAAAGAATTGCCAACATCAGCAAATTCCCAGTCTTGCTACTTCCTGATCTTCCACTTCACACCCACAATAAAATACCCTGTGTGCACATAATTCATATATCCCATAATTCACGCCACATCTGGGATCTGGTGAGGGAGCTGGGCTCAGCCTCAGTCTGGCAAATCCAGTGAGAGGATGTACAAAACTCTCCCTGTCTATCTGAAATACCAATGGCATTATGAACACAAGCATCTGCCTGTTTTGCCTCTTTTAGCAATCTTGATCTATTTTAATTGCTGTATGTTGCTGTCAATCACTGAAAAATTTAAAGCGATGCTTTTGGACAATCTGAGTTAATAAAGTGGTCCTAGTACATCAAAGTTCACCTTAAATTCTGCTCCTGCAGAGGTTTTATTAGGACTGCTTTCAGACTGGTAGAAAAATAGCTAAAGTTACATTGTTCTGTGCTGTATTAGGAAAACAAGATTATTGCCATCTAGTCTAGAGAAGTCTCTAGGCGTTTTAGTTTTTATGAATCTTTAGAGCAATCAGTAAAGGATGATACTACTCTTAATTATAGAATAAGGGAAAAACTATTAACCAGAAATAAGGTCAGAAAACTTAAATGTTTTGGTTGTCTGAAGTGGCTCCAAATATTCATTAGCAAAGGGGAGGAGTCCAGCAAATCAACATTTTTTCACCTTTAGTGGGCTGTTCCTTAGAGCATGGCACAGGACGATGTGCTGCTTAATCTTAGTTGAGTAGTACACAAATCACATAGCTGCACTCATTTAGGGACCATCTGTGGATAAGTGAAATACTTACTATGGTTTGATCAGAATACAAGACAACAGATCTAGCTCATGTTACCCATGCTGCATGTATAACTGTTTCCTTTCCCATGATTCTGCTTCTATCATCCTTTAAACTTTTATATCTCTTCAGAAAATGTCTCACTTCAAAAATCAGTTTTGACAAATAAGCAAAAACATAATATCATAAATGAAGTTGTGCTATGGTAATATTCTTTCATTTTAATGGGAATGTGATATAAAACCTTCTGAGGAGAAACAGCTGCATATCTGTAAGGAGTCATGAATAATGTATTTTTTGTTTAGTTGACAGAAACACCTTTGTCAGTTATTGCTTCATGAAAGGTAAGAAAACCTGTACTGACTCCAGCTACTGCTGCAGAACCTAGTTAGCTTGAGAGACTTGGAGCAGGAGAAATAATTGAAGAAATTGGAAGGACTCTAAGAGTTCTCAAAGACAAAGCATAGTTAACTATAGAAGGGGCACATCTGCACACCCTTCAAAGTCTGCATTTTCTTCTCACATGGGTCTGCACTTTTTTCTGCTGGCATAATCTGAAAAAATGTGATTTTAGTTTCACCACTAGAAATTGGACTGTGGAAAGCCAGAATCTTGGAACAGTTGTTGCAATGAATTCTGAGAGCTTATGTACAGAGATTTTGTCTAAAAAAAGGAGGTGGTTTTAAAAGAGGAATCTTACAGTCAAAGAAATGGCATCAAAGAATCCAAGGAAAGTCCTCTTCAGGCTTGGTGGCTTCCCACTGAGACAGTGACTGAGTGGTACCCTGCATGGTGGGCAGCCATGCTCCAGGAGCACTCCTCTGTTCTCCCACCTGTATTGCCATGGCAGGCCCTGGGCTATGGCTTGTGCAGTTCCCTGGCCCTGGCATGACTTTGGTTTGCTTTTGTTAGAAAATTGTCCTTCAGTACATGTATTTGTCACATTGCTTTTAACATTGGTTCTTTGTGTATATACACACAAAAACGTCTGTGTGTGTATATATATATATGTATATGTAATGGTATCTGTCTTTCAGTGTGCATTTTTCATGCTCATTTTACTCCATTTTTGGATAAATTTTCAATTTTTCTGCTGATAAGTGATTTGATGCTAATGTAAAAACTTAAACGCAATTGCACCTGAATTAGACCTGCAATCACAGTGGTGCACCAGTTATCACTAAGGTTAATTTCTTTTTGTGAAATTAAAATCATTAAATGTAATTTCTTCACAGGGTCTCTAGAAGCACTTTTGTTTTGGTGCCTGTTGCTCATCTTTGTCTGCAAATTCTTCAGTTATATGTATTCTAAGATGAAGTCCTTGTTTCTAAGTAGTCAATGTTAATTTTGAAAGTGCTTCAGGCTGTTCCACCTTTGTTCTTATTTATTATGATATTGCCAGTCTTCCACATTTTAAGTTTCAAGCACAGTTACTTACATTGGCACATGCTAACACTGACAAAACAAGAGAAGCTATATTGAAATACACCCAGGCATTTTCCAATAAGCTTTTCTTACTATATACAGCACCAGATGTCCTAAAAGAGGTTATAGAACATTTATGTTTAACATAAACACTGGTGTATTATTAGAAAAGTTGCTTTCCAAATTGAAGTAGTTATCTCATAGTTTGTTTGTTTGTTTGTTGTTTGGTTTGGTGTTGGGGTTTTTTGTTTGTTTTTGTTGTTTTTTGTTTGTTGGTTGGTTCGTTGGTTTGGTTTTTTTGTTGTTTTTTTTGTTTGTTTTGGGTTTTTTTGTTCATTTTTTTGTTTGGGTTTTTTTTTGGTTTTTTGGGGTTTTTTTGTTTGTTTGTTGTTTGGTTGTTTGTTTTTTTTTTTTCTTTTACTCTATCAGCTGTAGTTGCATATATCATTTGACATACTGGAACTGTGTTCCTTTTCTAATCCTACTATTCCTTTGCACTGATAATGTATGAACAACATATGGTTGTGTGGTGCACAGATCCATGCTTTCATCAGGTTTTGAATCTTAATTCACGAAAACATTCATACAGCCTGGTCCATTCAAACCTACTGTAGCTACACTTGAGAACACACTGGATTAAGCTTTGCACATATACGTACATCTCTTTCCTGTTCACTTTATCAGTACAGGAGCATGTGATCAGATTTTTTTAAATCAGAACTATAGTTGTGCAGTCATGGTTGGCTGAATCTCATGTTTCCACTGGCCGCAACAGCTTCAGGCAGATCAAAACACTTCAAGTTCCAAAGAACTGGTTGTATATAGCTTTCTTTTTTGCGTATCTCAGCTCAGGTACTAGCTGAAATAATATTAGCAAGATTTGCACATCATTAGTGCTGCTAATTTGAAAATTTCACCTCCTGCTGTAGCCTTTTTATTTTAGATTCACAGGCTGCCTGCCAGTGTTCAAGCTGTGACTTCCGTGACCCATTAGAACATTGATTTATATGCTCATATGTCTCTCTTATTATCTTGTTTTGATTTTGATCTGTTCCAAATTATTCCTGAGGATACCTCAGCTACCAGATGACCCAGGAACTGAGAAATTACTTTTTTTTTCTGCTTTCTTATCCATCTTGTTGGCTGAGTTGGCTCAGGCACAATGGGAGTGTACAGGAGCCAGGCAGGAATGAAGCTCATGTATTAGGCTTATTGTATAAATATCCAAATAGGTAAAATTAGGCAAGAATCATGAACTTATAAAAATGCAAGAATCAAAGGAACAAATGAAAACAGAAGGGGTAAAATTAGCAGGAAAGTGGCTAAGTGTCTTTAGGTTCCAACATTGAGATGACGCGGGTTCATAAAAGGTTGAAAAGCAGGAATTCAAACCAATATTTTCAAACCAGATGGAAACTTGTATAAGAAAATTTGAAGATCATAGTGACACCATCCTGCTGCCTGGAGGGACAGAGTAATTTTTTTTGCAGCATTGTGGACCCCTGACTGTGTGCTGAAAGCTGTGATTAAGAAGTGAGATGCAGCAATGAAGGGAAGCTTCTTGGTGGTAATAATCCAATGCAGCAATAAGACAGAAAAAGACATCTAAAACACAAGGTAAATCTCCTCTAAAATGTTAGTGACTTCAGTTCAAGATGTGGTCAAGTTCTCACGCTTTACTCTTTTCCTTGCTTATTTACCTTAATGTATGTCAGAAATATGCAATGTTGTTTGAAAGTGGCTGCTTCAAAAGAGTAACTGTGTTTTCTTGTTTCAGTTTTTGTATTTAGTATTCCTGCAGATCTCTGTCTTCACAGAAGATACATTCCTTATCCATGCAGCATCCATAAGTACTTTTCACTTTTAAAAAATAGACAAACTTTATGGATTAATACAGGAAATAAATTTCATGTGATCTAGATTTTTTGTTTGTTTGTTTGTTTTTGTGGGTTTTGTTTGTTTGTTTGTTTTTTTGGGGTGTTAAAAACTCAGTTCAGAAGCTGGAACTCCTTTATGAACTGGTTTTATTCTCCTTTGTGTGTATCTTGTCACATGATGGTACTATGTTCCATTACCACCCAATTTCTAGAAAATTATTGTGGATATTTGTGGGAATGAATTCAGAATGTCACTGATAATATTTTGAACTGATGTTTTAATGTTGTTCAAAATGTATGTTTACCTTCTCCATGTGGTTCCCTTCCCAAAATTCCCCATGAGTTTCCCCCCACAATCCCCTATGTCCCTTCCCAGAAATCCTGTATCTTCCCAGAACGCCCCTCTGTGAGCTGAGGGGTGGAGTCCACCTTGTTACCTGAAACCCTTTCCCACCTGAATGTAAATTCCCTCATCCCCATTGGCCCAAAGCCAGACACACACCCCCCCCTTTCCCCTCATTGGAGGATTTTAACTCCCTCCAAGGTCCATAAAACCCCCTGATTTCTGAATAAAGAGCTCTCTGTTTGCCCTCTTCCCAGGCTGTGTAGTCTCTGTGTCCTTTGCCCAGGGCTCAGGGACCACGTGGCTGGGGGGAGCAGGGAGCACACCTTTCTCCTAGGTTCATGGACTGAAACCTAACGTGGAGACTAAACCCATATTGCTGTAGACCTCAGCTCTACCAACACAGCATACAACGAGGCTTAAAGTATATCCTAGCCGGGATAGATATTGAATCAGTATTCCCTTTCTTGATGTGTTTTATACCAATCTGGGACAGGCTGCATGCTGAAAAGGGAAATCCAAAAAACCAGAGGAATATAATTTGAAATACCTTCCTTATGAGATTTAATTAATCTTAAGTTTAACCAGAGTCCTAACAACTGACCTGTCAGCATCACCTCTGTGTGTGAGATCATGACAAGGATCCTCTGAGAAGCTGTGCTAAGGTATATGGATGACAGAGAAATGACTTGAAGCTGCCAGCATGGCTTCACCAAGAGCATGTCCTATCTGACCAACATAGTGGCCTTCTACAATGGAGTGACTTTCAGTGGGCAAGAGAAGGGCTAGAAGAGAAGCCCACTTATCTGGGCTTCTGTAAAGCCTTTGACATGATCCCCATAACCTCCTTCTCTATAAATAGGGGAGAGGTGGGTTCAATGAACTGTTTGGTAGATAAGAAAGTGGTTGAATGGTTGCATCCAGAGGGTAACAGTTCAGAGTACTGATGGATGTCAGTGGCAAATGTGTCCCTCAGAGGGCAACACTGGAACCAGTGTTACTTAATGTCTACATGACATCTACATATGATCAAGTGCACCCTCAGCAAATTTGCAGATTGTCCTAAATTGAGTGGTACAGTTTACACATCTGGCAGGATGCCATCCAGAGAGACCTGGACAAACTTGAGAAGTGGGCCCGTGGGAATACCATGCAGGTCATCAAGACCAAGGGCAAAGTCTTGTGTCGGGGCCATCAATACAGGCTGGGAGTGATCATGTTGAGATCATCCCTGACAAGAAGGACTTTGAGGTGCTGTAGATGAGAGGCTGAACATGAGCTGGCAGTGTGAGCTTTGGGCCCAGAAACCCAATTGTATCCTGGCCTGTATCAGAAGACAAAAAATAGAAAAGGTGACTGCTCCCTTGCTCTGCTCTGCTCCACTCTGGTGAGATCCTACGTGGAGCACTGCACCTGGCTCTGAGATCCTCAGCACAGGAAAGACATGGTCCAGGGATAGAGCACCTCTCCTTTGAGGAAAGGTTGAAAGAATTTGTTTTGTTCAGGCTGGAGAAGAGAAGGTTTCCTAATCCTAAAGAAGGTTACTTAATCGCAGCAATCCAGTACCTGAAGGAAACCTAGAAGAAGGGTGGAAAGAGACTATTTACAAGAACACATAGTGACAGATCAAGGGAAAATGGGTTTAAACTAAAAGAGTGTAGGTTTAGATTAGACATTAGGAAAAAATTCTTTATTGTGAGTGTGATGAGGCATTGGAACATGTTACCCAGACAAGCTGTGGATGCCCAGTCCCTGGAAGTGTTCAAAGCCAGATTGGATAGAGCTTTGGGCAATCTGGCCTAGTGGAAGGTGTCTCTGCCCACAGCAGTGAGGTTCAAACTAGATGATCTTTAAGGTGCCTTCCAACCCAAGCCATTCTATGATCCTATGATTCTGTCTTATTTATAAAGAGTTTCACAGTCATTCACTGGATTATTTCTTTTATTAGTTAATTGCTAATAATATACTAGCATCCAGTAAACTAACATCCTACAGAAAGAGAGGGAGGATTTTATTGTCTACCTCTTCAGGTAAGCATCATGGCAGAACTCCTGGGAGACCAGAAACTGCAAACCTATTCTATCCTGAAACAAGAGGCCAAGGTACTGCCACGACTTTCCTTTTATTAAAAATAATTTTCTGAGATCTTGAACAATATGGAGCAAATACATTGTTGTTATTATTCTGAAATTTTGCAATGCTGTTTTTCCTGATGTTGCACGTTCAAGTTTTATTACTTCCCTGCTCTGTAAAAATGAGAAGGTAATAATGTAAGCACTCAGAAACCCCAAAGGATACAAATGTCATTTTCCTCCTAGCTTTCTAGACTGAAAGAACAATTTACTTTTTGCTTATTATGCAGGGAAACATGTCTCCCCCAACTCCGCCCCAGCATAATTTATACTTGCAAATAAAGTAAATTTTGTGTTTTTTTCCCCCCAGATTGCCAGTTATGAGAAATACGGTCACCAAAATAATTATTTTCAAATTCTTTTTTTATAATCTCAGCCTACAGCAAAGCTATTTTTTTGAGAAAGAGAGACATCCTGTCATGAGACAGGGCACATCCCATGGATTATTCAGTCACACTATTTGAGTATTATGATGATAGGAAAGAAGAACCATCACTGATCTGCAAAGGGCAGGGAGTACACTGAATATCCACTGAGTCTGAAGCAATTTGTTTCTTCACAGAAGAGTTCTGTGGTTTAATTGCAGTCAGCAATCAAGTTTCATGCAGCCAGTCACTCACTACCTAACCAGTGGGATTGAGGAGAGAATTGAAAGGGCAAAAGCTACAGAACTGCAAAGTTGAAATAAAGACTGTTTAATAGGGAAAGCACAAGCAAAATAAGGAATTACTTCACTGCTTTCCATGGCCTTTCCAGTGTTCAGCCACCTCCAGGAGAGCAGGGGCTCATCACATATAGTGGTGACTTGGGAAGGCAAACACCATCACTCCAAATGCCTCCCTTCTTCATTCTTCACACCCGGATTTATATACTGAGCATTACATCATTTTGTATGGAATATTCCTTTCGTCAGTTTGGATTACCTGTACTAGCCATTTTTCCTTTGAAATTCCTAAGCGTCCCCAACTGCCTCACTGGTGTGACAGTACAAAAAACAGAAAAGGTCTGGGCTTTGTATAAGCCAGGTCATAGTTACGTTCCAATTAATCATTTCCTGTGGCATTACAATGATTTCTACTTCAAATAAATAGGATTTTATTATGAACTCTATAAATGTGTAAAGGAATGCATTTAAATGACATTCGAGAAGTCACTGAGGGACTTCATCTGGCACCCAGAAAATTCACTAAGTGAGGCTTTTGTTCTCCTTAATATTGCAAGGTCAAATATACAGGAAACAGCAGCAAATAGGAGACATCTAGGGCACTTGTTTCCTTGCTCTGTGCTC
This sequence comes from Formicarius rufipectus, assembly GCA_013399695.1. Taxonomy (NCBI): domain Eukaryota; kingdom Metazoa; phylum Chordata; class Aves; order Passeriformes; family Formicariidae; genus Formicarius; species Formicarius rufipectus. Next base: position 87,094 of record VXAU01003006.1, on the reverse strand, counting down.
AGATCACTCCAGCCTCTCTGGAATCATGCAGAGTCATCATCATTGTGCTAAATGGACATTAAGTACATATTTCTCAGTCATGCAGGAGGAAACAGATGACAGGTATGAGAACAATCCTTAACATGATTAATATGAGCTTCCTTAATATGATTAATAAGCCTTATATCTTCACTTTGCATTTTTATTTTTAAATTCTGAGTAATTTATAGTCTACTGCTTGGAATAGCAGAGCAAATCTTTTTCTTGATTTTGACTTTGTACTTATTCTACATTTACCTTTATCTTATATACTACAGAAGACAGAAAATGCTACCTAGTTCATACTGAGACTTTTTCTAAAATGTATGTCAACTTTATAGATAATTTTAGATTTTTTTAAAAAAGAAAATTTGAGATTTAACCCAAACAATAATTGTAAAAGGGTAACTGAAAAAAATATGCTTAAAAAAGTAAGGCAGAGACTGGAGTAATTTACCAATCCAGTCATATATGTTTGGTTGTTTCAGAGCTCATCAATGAGTGACTCCACTTCTGTATTACCTGTGCCTTTAACAGTGTAAACAGTGTAAATAAAATTCTTTTCAGTGAAATTCTGGACCATACTAACATTTAAGCTTTTAAAACAAACAAACAAACAAACAAACAAACAAACAAACAAACAAACAAACAAACAAACAAACATATCACCTAGAAATGGTAATACCTACTGAAACAGAGTAGTAAGTTTGTGATGTGGTGATTGTCAGTGCAGTGGTGTGACCCATGCCACTGGTACACGTAGCCAAAGATGTTTTCTGTCTTCCTCTGGTCAATTGCATTGTACCTTGTTCTTCTGCATAGTACAGTGTAGAAGGCAAGACTTGCTTCTTCCTAGTTGCTGCACTACAGAGCTGCAATTGCTCATCAGGGAAGTTTCATCCTCTGGCAGAAATTCTTGTTTTCATACCTGTCACTTTCCAAATCTTATAATCTACCACTGTTTTTGTTTTGTTTTGTTTTGGTTTGGTTTGGTTTGTTTGTTTATTTTTTGGTTTGGTTTGGTTTTTTGTTTGTTTGGGTTTTTTTGTTTTGTTTTTTTTTTTTTTCCCCTCTTTCCTCACCCTTCTATATGCCTATTAGTATTCTGAGATTAAGAGACATGATGGCCCCAAGTTTGGCATATTCATTTGATAGTCAATGACCACTATACTTTTGGGATTCAACTGAGGAGTTCCCAAAGTGCCTGCAGTTCTCCTCCTGCTTTCTGAGTACTGACCTTGCTGTACAATCCCTAGGCTTTGCAGGGTGCTGAAATCAGAAGTGTAAAAGGTCCTGGCATATTTTAGTGTGAGGTGAAACATTAAGGTAGTGCTGTTCCCCTTTTAAACTTTGAGGACATCCTGAAGGCACTGCTGGTCTCAGGACCAGAGAAGGAAAAGGAGAATGGCAGGTTTAGAAAAGATAAACTGCATAAAATATCAGCACGAGTCTGTGCTGGGTGTCAGTGTGCTCTACTGTTAAAGCACTACAGGTTTCCACCCCTGGACAGTGACTACTGGTGTCTATCACTGCAATGCTGTCTTCCTAAGGCCAAGTTTTCAAAATCAGCACAACTATTGCCACACTGCAGTAGATTGAAATCTACCCTGCTGTTTCTAGTGGCTTAAACTGTTTCTTTCATTTGCTTTGTTGGCTAGAGATTAATCAGAAAGGAAAAATGATGTAAGGACTAGGTCCATATGTGTTGTTCCTCAACCATATGTAGTGTAACAGTTTGATGAAACCTGCCTCTTGGATTTTCGAAGTGGAGACTGGAGAGACAAGTGCCACCTCCCATTGAGGAAATAGGGCCTGGTATTGCAGTGGGTGGTGAGTAAATTAACACTGCAAGAAAAGTTCTTACATAAATTTGTTGAGTGTCTCTGATGAATTGAAAATATAAGTCAAATATCTGAAACCTTTAGAGATGCTGATTTTTATTTGAAGTTCCACATCTCAACATGTGTTATCAAATTCATACTTTACACAGTTAGAGTAACAACTCCCGACTCAACTATTAAAAAATAAATAAATAAAAAAATTTGAAGTTGTAGCAATATAATTTTGATAATTGAAAGACCCTTTTTGAACTGGCCCCATTGTTTGAAAACATAGACTTGACACATACATACAAGGAGAATTTATCAGTATTTTTCAAATGAGGTTCATCCTGGCCTCTGGTGCTTAAACCTTCAACTTGGTGAACTTGAACTTAGCTTACTGTGTGAAATTGTCTAAATTCCTCATGCAGTGTGCACTCAGTCCTCAGGATATACCACAACTGTGACACCTCAGAAGCAGAAATACTCAAGATGAGGACCATGTTGAAAGGAGCAGCTCTCTGCCACCCAGTCACCAAAGTCCATTAGCCCTACCTCCACATCAGCCCCAAACTGGTTCACATATGGGTTCCATTTACACTAGGACCTTTCTCCCAGGCACTGGGACACCAATGGGATCACACTCACTCCACTGTACAAACCATTTATTTTACCACTGCTGAGGAGCTCTGTGCTTCCAGCTAATGATTTGGAGTCTGAAAGTTGCAGCACCAATGCAGAGCTTCAAATCCTGCCAGAGCCAGGCTACTTTTGTGTCCATCATTGTAGGTGTCTGAGCACTCCAGTTCCGAGAGATGACCATTTAGCTTACATGTGAGAGTTATGTGGCCCCTTGTGGTAGTTTATCCCTGGCCAAAGGCAAATATCCAAAGGCCCCAAAACAACAGACCCCCTCCCTGCTCCCAACTGCAGGGGGAAAAAGGGGGAAAAAGAAACCACAGTAGGTGAAAAGTGGATTCTAATACTACTGAAGCAGTATGAATTTATACAAATATATATATATGTATACAGAGAAGAGAAAAGAACTTAATATTGCTATATGCACACAAACACACAAACAATAAAGAACAAGTAAACAAGATCTACTTCCCAGAGAGAGAGATGCAGCTCTCCCTGAAGAGACAGCAGGTCCCCAACCGATGCCCTTCACCACCGGAAAAGGACTGAATCAAAACTTCCGTCTATCCCTTCTTATATCTAAGCTGACGTAAAATAGGATGGAATACTTCATTTGGATACAGCAAACCATGGATGAAGCCATCAGTGAGGTAATGGCAACACTTTGCTGGCACTGGAAATGACCTGAGAGCAGGGCATGGAGAGTGAATGTTCGCTTAGGCTCATATGCAAATGATGCAGGGTAAGTGTGCTCAGAAATACCTGTCTCTTCGGCATCTGCAACTTAGAGGTTGTAAAATGGATTTTATTCAAACACTTTTCTCTGAAATTTCTCTTTTATGTGGTGAGAAATACTGAAAACAGTTGGCTTTTTTTTAATGTGTCTAAGAGGAATTAGGGATTATGCTCATACTTCAATTTGATCTAAAATACATATATAGTAAAGCACTTGAAAGTTGGTGTAGAGTATTTTACTGGTATTACGCATGTGACATTATCTTTTAATATTCTCTGATGAAGAAAGAAATTTCATAGTTTAATGGCCATGATTATGCATAAGGTGGTTTTAAAGGCCAGGTGGTAAGTTTTGAATTAATGTTAACTTCTAAACTAACTTTTATTCAAATTATCTGTCTGATTCAATTTTTCCTGAAGATCTCTCCTCATGAAATTTGGTACAGGAAGTATTTGTGATAAAAGCTTAATGTCCACAATAATATGAAAAAGATACTACAAACTGGACTTTGGCTCATTGACAATCTAGAATTTTCATTCTTAAAAAAACCCCCAAAAAACAAAAAACAAAAAACTATTACACGTAGACTTTTTATTTCTTAATTGCACTGTAAGTGCATAGACGAATTAAGATTCTGAAGGCATCGCTGTAATAATTTGAAGAACTGCATCTCACAACATGAACAAAGTACTACAAGCATTGGAGGGCTTCCTGCTTTCACTGAGGTTGTTGCTTAGAAAGCAATAAGTGGCATATTAATAAGGTTGCTCCTCTGTGTATCGGTGAAGATGCAGAACATAGAAAAATACATGCTCGATAAAATATTAATGTAATATAAAAGTCCCCATGACAAAATAGGTCATTCTTACTAATGCCACCAGTTTTCTGGAGGTCAGATGAGTTCAATTAGCTTTTCTTATTATGCATGTCAGGCTTAGTTAGTACAGAAAGAGTAAAGCTGTTTGTTAAAGTTGTGAAACATGCACTCATAGACTGCACCCTTGTATTGATTGTTTACAGCTCAAAAAAATCCTAGAAATCTGTTTTGAAATGAGATCCAAATGCCTTCTATTAGATTTTGCAAAAATCCACATCTTCACAGATTTTAGAAAACCTGTGTTTACTGATGACTTAGAAGTAAGCTCATATAGATTCAGCATTTTCGGTTCACACCAAATTCAGGAAATAATAAAGGACAAACCCGAGGATCTTCCTTCAAATTGTCTTGAGTGAATGCCCCTGCTGGAGCCTGCAGGAAACACAGGGCTGCCCCACCTGACTTTGCTGGAGGGTACCATAGGGTTTTAGTTGAGGACAGGAGCACACAGCACTAATGTGACTGTGTGTACATTTCTCTGGAAAGTCTGCTTTTCCCTTATGTTTCATCTCAAGCTTCTCTTTGCTACTAGTTTGACATACATCAGTGTATCTGTTACCAAACTCTATGCTCTTTTCTATCTGGAAAGGTGAGCTTTGGTCTCTTCCCAGTGCTGTTTTTCTGGATGCAAGAATGGGCAGCACAAGGCTGGTGTCAGTGTTTGGTGTGTCAGGAGAGAGGTCAGCACGTGCTTAAGGGAAGTGGAGTGATGCCAGACTCTTGCCACTGGTGCCTTCTGACAAGGACTGACAGAGACAGTCTTGGTGTAACTTGTCTTTATTGAAGTATGTTGTCTGGCTAGACTGATTAGTTCTGTGCTTGCTGACTGTAACTGCTCTGTCCTCTCGAAACAATAACGCAATCACCAGGTCATTCTCTCAATCAGCAGGTCATACAGAGATCGTTGCACCACAGACCAGAAAAAGATGTATTTATTGCTCCTGTTTATTATTTAACCTCAAGCATGTAAATCATTACACTGATTTGACTGCACTTAATAGACATATTTTTAAGCATGTCAATAACTCTTTGTGAATGTAGTGATTTTGGATATTTAGTTTCTTTAGGAACCAGAATTTTTCTTAATATGTACTGGCACCTTCTTGCTAACACTTCAAAATATAGGAGCTTTTGGTGTTGACAAGACTTCAAAAGATACCTCACTTTAGATAAATGTTAATCCTTTTCTGAACATCAACCTGCCACCTCCTTTCCCAATTTATTAAGTGTTGCAATACCTGCCACTGTTGACAAACAGGGAAATATTGCATTTATAAACATCTTCAACAAGAAAGTTTATTTATTAAACTTTTGTGTCTGGATCCCAAGAAATGATAAAACTTATCACCATAGTAATAATTAAGCATACAAAGTACTAACACTTGCTCATGGATCTCGACAGCATTTGATTAGGAATTGTTCGGGAATGGAGAACTTCCAGTTCTTAAAAAGAATGTTTTGTAATTAACAAGACTTTCTCTTGGAATTTTTTTAAATTGGAATTCAAACCAAAAAAAAGGCACTGAAACCAAAACAAGTTTCTACTAATCATATGTTTTTATGTCATTTTAGTGTGCATAATAAATCTGTGAACTATTTAATGGTGAAAATGGCAAGAAGATTTTGCCTTTATGTAGCCTCTAGAGTGGAAAAGTGGTTTTACGTCTTTGAAAGGCTGATGCCTTCTGTAGTTTTCAGGCTTATATGCTTCCTTTACTTGATAATATGATTTGTAAATATTCTTCTTTTGAGTATGATTGTGAATTTGCTGTGTTGCAATAACATTATTTTTAAAGTATGTTTGTAATATTCACCTATTAAATATTTGGGTTTTTTTAATCCATTTGGTGGTGGTTTTAATCCACTCGGTGATTTTTTTTCAGTATGTTTCAATGTTCTCTAGCAAAACAATATGCATGCCAGAGGCACTAAGCTAAAGTTTTCATCAGAATAAGCTCTGCCTGTATTTCAGTATCAACAGGTCAGCTTCTCTGTTTTGGGAGATCTTAACCTGAAATATCTGTTTGTCTTTAGCATTTGAAGCATGTGCAATCATTAAATACTTTTGCAAATGTAATAATGGAGACATAGAAGTCCTAACAATAAAGAAGAAGTTCTGAATAGTCTTACATTTGATTATTATGTTCAAAAATACCATAATTTATTTTCTCCTCTTCCTCATTACATATGCAGTCTCAGCAAGACTGTTTTCTCAGGTTAGTTGCAGTATTAGGTGTCAAAATATGTTAGAAGAGCAGTTCAATTTGTAGAATAGTTAATTTTTGCCAGACAATTATTTTCCCTTAAGTAAGAGAAAATGTCTCCTGTAAAAAAAGAAAATTACAAATTTCAATACAAAATTATTAAAAGATACTATTTCCTAATGAAGTTTGCTTTTTTACTATTGTAATAACCCAATTAGCTAATAAATTGACTATTAAGTCAAACTGAGAATTTCCTAGAAGCCAGGGAATGCAACTGAGCATTTAGGTTGCGACAAAAATTAGTGTAATTTTAATAGATTCATATATGTAGTAGTGTCACTTTAATCAGTTCTCTTCTCAGGAATAATGAAAGAGAATTTTTTTATCTGTTAAATTGGATTTTCAGTCTTCTATACTTCATACTCCTCAGTGTTTTTACTACTTTTGTCCACAAATTTCTGCATGTTGCCAAAAACATAGAAGAAAAGATAGCAATCTAGTAAGTTTTAATTAACTGATAGAAAAAGATGGAAAGATGTTTTCATTGAACAGTAAACTGTAATAGAACTTGGGAAAACTGTATTTTGTCTTCACTGTTTCTTTAAGTACATAAAGACAAGTATACAATGAGAATTGAGAGAATGGTAATTACTTTTTGAAAGTAGAATAGTACATAACCTTGAGAAGTACAGTGTGAAAGACCAGTAGCTGTCTGCCAGAAAGTCTATCAGATATCAGAGGAATTTTCCAGCTAAGAGCCTTGCAGGCTTTTTGTCAGTGTTTACATAGTTTGGCCATTCAGTTATGATGCAGTCCTCTCTTATAGCACAACTCCAAAATGAAATGGAGACTCTGGAATTTGGACAAGATTGACTGACTGACTGACTGACTGACTGACTGACTGACTGACTGACTGACTGACTGACTGACTGACTGACTGACTGACTGCAGTATTGTGGAATATTCTTCATTGGAGGTATTTTCAAAAACCTTAGGATAACATTTGTGATAAATGAGATAAATGACTTGAAGATCCTTGAGCTCTTTACCTACTATTAAGTATTGAGATGCAGTTACCATATCAAATAAATTTTTCTGCTGACTGCTTGCAAATGGCAACATAATGCTTTCCTGCAGTGGCAGGCCAGGAAGCTATGCAATAGTTTTAATAATAATATCCTTGACTGAGTTTGTAAACATGTCTAAATGTTAGCATTTGGAAATGAGTTGTAGTTATAAGCTATGGTCCATTTTTATTGAGGTTTCCTTTTGACCCTAACAACAGGGTAGTGGCTGTAACAGAGTTCCTTAACATAGCTGTGGCTTTCGTGTATTCAGAGAAAAAGTATTTTCCAAAGGACTTACATTCCAGATTCTTACATTTTATACAGCAAACTAATGTATTTATTTATCCAGTCATAACTATCCAGTGTATTTTTAACATCAGCCTTGCACTGTTCTGTTTTCCTTACATGAGTTAAGAGGACTAATCAAGATAATATTTCCTGGTGTGTCTGAACACAAGACTGTAAGTTTGCTAATGCCAGCACAGAGAAGACAGGGAATGTTCAAAACTGTGGTAAGTCTATTCTTTTTTTGGTAGTAAAGCTCTCATACCACAACTTCTGCTGCTGACTATAAACTGCCTGAACTGAAACCAATGAAACCAGTGACTGTCTTGTCATGGTTGTCATCCTTCTGTGCAAGGATGTCTTGGGATTGCAGAATGAACTTACTATAGCCTCCTGTTGCTCCCCTGCACAATGGTCCATGCAGTGCTACCAAGCTGAGGGACAGGATGGCTGTGCAGAACTGCCAGTGTCCACACAATGGGAGGATGGAAAAACGCTCTGCTGAGGCCAAGATCCTTAGTCTCACCACAAAACCACAAAGGGTTTCATAGCTTCTTGCTGAAGAGATCAAAAAGCTTGTCTTGTGCAAACCTCAAACACAAAACTACACAAACCACACAATTCAGATTTACTTTTTCAGTGACTAGAGTTTTTGCATCTGGTCTGAAAATTCAGAACCTCTTGCAAAATTCATCTGGGGACCCATAGTTGGTGAGGGGAAGGAGGGAGGAAGACCTAAGACTGTTCTGTGGGATTTCTATCCCAGGCTTGGAGGCTAAGTTATGGGACTATGCCACTGATAATTGATATACAGTGGTTAAAGAAGAAAAATGAAAGGCTTCCAGAGCTCAATGAAGTGAGTTTTCAGATTGCTTCAGGTAGATTGCATCTGAATATACAGGCAGACCCATGGCAAAAAAAAAATCCCATGCATGCCTTTCATTTTTCCATGGAATAATTTGTTAGATTAAGAGAAAATAGATTTCCATCCTTATGTAAGATGTTATGAGAACACTGAAACTACTTCAGTTGTGTTTTGCAGGATATATCTATTCGTGTGAGCAAAATACACGGGTTTCTCTTAGTTCAATGCTGAATTGATTTTGTAGAAACCAAGGTTTCACCAAAATTGTTGAATTCAAACCATGGCCTACAAATGCTTTCATAAGGGAAAGACACAGTAAAATTTATTTTCTAGCATAGATCTACATGTTTTCTCTATGCAACAGTAGCGTTAGAGAAGACTCTACAGTTAGTCACAAGGTGGGAAATGACCAGTTTTATTTTTTATTATTAGCCATTCCAGTGGCCATTTGACATAGTTGGAATAGAGCACCTGACAGCATTGGTAGCTAACATGCCTTTAGACACACAGTACATTAAAGATACCATAACAGTTTCTTTAGTGAAAAACGGGGCACATACGGATTAGTCTGCGATAAACACAGCACAGGGGCATAGTTACTGTTAGGGAGGTGGAGAAACTGCGTGTACAGCTCACTGAATGGCTGGATTGAAGGATCCTTGACTGGATTTCATCAAGTACAGTCAGACTTCACTGGACACAAATAGGAACAATTGCACAAAACCCTCTCAACATAGAGGATATTTTTTAAGAATTACCTCAAATTATCCCAGGATTTACATAGTCGTTTTTGCACTGCAGTCTGTCACTGATTTATTCAGTCTAAAAAAACAGTGAGTCTAAACCATGTTAGTGCTTCAGAAGAATGCCATTATAAGGACTATACAAATATGGAATGTCTTAATTAAAATAAATAGATGTGGGCATAGCTATAGTGCAAGATTCTCCAGGAGACTCTCCCGGCCTTTTTTCTGCTTGTCTGGATCCCTCAGGGCTCCAGAGGGATCAAGTGTTCAAGTCTCAGTGTTCAAGAATCAGTGTTCAAGTCTGCAATTTCTCCAGGTGCTTTAAGCACTTTAACTTCCATACTCACTTAATCTCACTGAGTACTGCCCTGTGTTGACACAAGTTCCAGGACAGATGGAGGCAGCTGAAGGAGAAGAAAAGAATATGACTCCTTCTGTAGCATAAAGCACAGAGATAGCGTGCAATAAAAAATTAATATACACTAAACAGTCTTGGTAAGTTTCCAGCGGACAAAAGGTTCTCTCCCTAAGGAGTATAGTGAAGCAGATCTGTATTTTCCTCTGCTTCAGGCACTGTGGCATGGTAGAAGTACAAATTTATCTGTCCAAATACTTAAATCAAGTGAGGAAGACATATCTTCTGTCAGACTCACTGTAGACCCATTCACTTAAGGATCCTTTAAAAGCCTCGTTTGATGCTGTAGAAATTTGTCTGCAATGGCATGAGTCTTGCTTTCTGGCCTGGTGTCCTTTAGTCCATCACCAGGCCTTTGCCCCTCCCTCCCATGTGGTCTCTGAGAGCCCCAGAGAAATACATACAGTGGTCACTCAGGAGAGAAGCGGGCCAAAGAGAGAGCGTTTATTCATGGTCAGGGGTTTATATAGGCTTTGGAGGAGGTTTGAACACTCCAATGAGGGACAAGGGAGTGATCTGGCTCTAGGACTATAGCAATGGTGGGATTTACATTCAATAGAAGAGGGGTTTCAGATATCTAGGTGTTGCAACTTCCTCCTGCTCCCCAGCTCACAGAGGGGTCTTCTGGGAAGAAGAAACAGGAAGGTATACAAAAACCATTCAAACAACATTAAAAACATCAGTGGTTACAGAAGTTGCAGTGTCTATGTCATTCTTTTCACTGATCCATTTCTGGCAGGACTTTTTCCATGCTATATATGAGAAATCCATTCCCATATAGACCCACTGTATCAAAAAAAAAAAAATAAAATGTTATGATATAAAGCAAGGAATACCTTGCTGTACCAGAAGAGTGGGCTGTGGTCCCACAGAGGTGATGCAACTGGGGTTATGATAGAGTTTGCTTTAGCTTTGGCCTCTCTATTAAAGAAACTCAACAAAATCTTAACATTTAGCACAAGGGAAAGCATGAGGAAGAAATTTTAGAGAAGTAATAGCAAGACCCGTCAGTGAGGTCAGTGGAGGTATGCTGAACTGAGGAGAAATCACTGAAAGTGCTGGAAAAGCTAATGCCCGGTACTTGTATTTTCAATGCTGCAAACGATCCATACAAACACAGGACAGAAGAAAGAATTCGGCCTCGTTTCTTTGTCTTTCCAAAATTTTTGTCTGTTTTACTCCTAGAAGCACAGAAACAGAATATTAGGCAAATTTTCTTCCCTTTGTGATATCTACATGACACGAAATCCAATGCTGTCAAACTGACCAAAGCCAGCTCCCAACCACAAACAACATTGGGGCTGGAGCCGAAGCAGAACATAGCTCTCTTCTCCAGTCTGAATAGTATCCATGAAGATGCAGTCAAGTATCAATGACATGCATAGTTTATGCCCATTTAGTTATACAAATGAACTTTGAAAGAACTCTGTTATAAATTTGCAAAAATAAATGCATGAATTGCACCCTGGACTTTCTGAAGTTGAAAACTCATGTTTACTTTGACGGATCTTGTTTTAACTTTAAAAGTAATAGGAGAAAATCATTTGGAGGGACTGAAATGTGAAGATAAATAAAATTAAATATTTTTGAAGAAGAAGGGAAAGAATTTTCATGAGACTACATTTTATGGCAGCAATACTTTATCCCTACTTCCAGGTATCAGTGGAGGAGTTAACTGACATAAAGCTTTGAAGTGCATTTGAGCCTCTCTCGCTTGGTCATAAAACATATGTCTTGATTTCAATGTTGGGAGATTGTAAAGGTGACTTTCTTGTCTCACCACAGTCTATTACGTGACATGTGCATGGACTTTCCAGGTGTCTGAATAGCTTAATGTAAATTCAGCGATGTCAATGAGCAGACCCCTAAGTGTCTTGCATGTCTTTGGATTCTCTTGGTATACCAAAACTCTGTGTTAAGAGCAGTGTCTGCCTTTGCACTGGGCTTCTTGTGCTTCAGTAGAGGTGCCCTTTAATCTTTTTCTCCACACATCTTCCCTGAATGTCTTTTTGTTTGTTTGTTTTTTAAATTTTTGTTTGTTTGTTTTTGTTTGTTTTGTTTTTGTTTTGTTGTTTTGTTGGTTTTTGGTTTGGTTTGGTTTTGTTTTTGTTTTTGTTTTGTGTTTTTTGTTTGTTTGTTTTTGTTTGTTTTGTTTTTGTTTTGTTGGTTTTTTGGTTTGGTTTGGTTTTGGTTTTGTTTGGTTTTTGTTTTTGTTTTGTGTTTTTTGTTTGTTTGTTTGTTTGTTGGTTTTTTGTTTATTTCTCTTAATGGAAAGTGTGTCAGAATCATTATAACAGTTTTTGTCATGAAGAAATTGTATGAGTGCTTATACTTAGTAATTCCTACTTTATTACAAATAAGTTATCGTCCAGTGTACAACCAGCCTGAAAAATTATTCCTATTTGCCCCCACATACTATGTAAATATGTCTCCCTAATACACAACATGACATATTTGCTTCTCAGATGCCTTGATCTACTAATTTTTTTTATATTATACCTTCTAATGTTAAAAAAAATTGTTATTGCCTTTTATATTTGTTTTGTTGCTTATTTACTTACCATTATTCCATTTTTCCATTCTATGTGGGTAGCTCTTGAAGCAATCTTCAAATTTCCTGTAGGTGCTCCCTAAACTTATGTACCATTTCTTGCCTAAAGAACAGAATTCCTGCTAGAGCTGTTCTCCATTTTCATGCACTCTTCAATGAAAAACATCAAAGACAACAATATACCATAGTGATGTATCCTTTTGACATTCAAATTAGGAAAATAGAGCAAAGAAACCAAACAAAGAAGTGTCTCAGGCAAGTAAAAGAATAAACACAGTATTTAAAAATTATGTATACATTCCTTTTTCATTACTCTTATATATGCCTTGTGAGTGAAGTTCTGCATTTACTTTGCAGAAATTAAAAAAAAAAAAAAAAGAATTATTTACAGCAATTTCTAGAATTGTTGGCTCTATTGTCACTGACTGCTGAAGTGTTGATATGTCACCAGTGGGTGTTTTCATATGGACTGTCCAAGAAAAAGAAATTGGTATTTTATAGTTTCTCTTTAAAGTCCATTCTCATGATACTTCAAATATATTTTGTGAAATCCTGTGATCCAACAACCACATAGCCTTTTCACTATGCATTAAAATGAAGAGAAGATTTTAGTCTTTTAATCTTCAGTTGTCATTTCCCCCCCAAAAAAAAAAAAAGAAAAACAAACAAACAAACAAACAAAAAAACACCCACAAATGACACTACCAGTGTTGCCATTGTCAGATCCTCCAGAGGCAGATTATTTATTATACTTTGCCCTCAGATGTATTTCTTTCTGAAATGGCTGGCAATTCCAGGCAGGTTGAATTATTTATTTGCTCAGGTTTCCCTTTCTTAGACTCCATAAGCTGTTGGATGTATACCAACCAAACCTTTGCAATGATTAAATCAGTCTTATTCTGAATTAGGTCTCCAGTGCTTATCACTTGGATATTTTTGATCTATAATTTTTGGTGCTGCAGTGATTAAATCAGTTTTAATCTGAATTAGGTCTCCAGGGCCTATCACTTGGTTATTTTTGATCTATAATTGTTGGTGTAGAAATGTGTTCTTTGCCTTGTTGTTTGGTGGCTGACAGCAGATGAGATTCAGTCTGTTCTACCTGAACTGGGACATGCTTTTGAACTTGATTTTTTTACTTCCCAGATGGACAAGAAATAGATGGCTACAATGACTACAGGAGATGCTGATCTAAGTAAGAAAGCAGCATTACGGACCCAAGTAAAACTAGGATGGCATACGTGATTTTAAGACATCATATCCTAAGATTGTGATACTGTCAGAGAAAGGTTGTTTTACATCATGTCCTCAGATTTGAAGGACTACTTGAAACTAATACTGTGTTACTTCTGACTTGTTATACTTCACGATTATTATTATTTTCAATTAAATTTAGTGTTTGGATCAATTTTACATCAGTGGTAATGAAATGGAACATTTCCATTTATGCCAGAGGTTCTGGCAACTTTCTTTCTGTCATCCTTCTTGTCCATATGTGATGTATTTACCTTTATAAAATTGCTAGTTTTCTTTGGATCATTTTCAGTAATACCACTTTGTTTTTTAAGAAGATGGCTACAATTCTGTCTTCTTTTCTCCTTTAATCTTAGCCTGGACAACCATTTTTATCTTTGGTAATGTGAGCTCTGTTTCAATGTTCTTTTCAGATCTTGGTGTTTTCACTGACTTGAGGACAGTACTTTCATGATACTTTGAGATTTATTTTTTTTTAAAGACCTTCAGGTTTTAAGATTAATTACATCTGCAGTACATGTTTTCTTCTTTCTTCCTCTGGTGAAAATGTTGGGCAGGAACATAATTGCAACAGGAAAATTATTTGCAAGGTAAATGCTGTTTTTGCATTTACTGAAGTAGTTTATCAAGTTAATAGCATAACAATGGTCAAACAGAGCATGGTAAAACCCCCTTGCCTCTTCCATTCAGGCTTTTCTGTGCTGAATAATGGAGAGGGCATGCCTGTAGGTAGTGATAAATTTGTCTCTTTTGTGATTTGAGACTACCACAAGCTTGTGTGGCAACTTCCACTTAACTCTCTGCTTCTGATCTCTGGTGTGGGTTTGGTCTATTGTTCTGCCAAACCTTAATGTGTGTCCCAAGTGAGCTCTTAAGCGTTTGCAAGACCTTACACAGGGGTGAAGGGATTTTGTGTAAATTCTGCAGTCAAGTACTCAGGATGAAGCATTCAGCCCATCCCACCAGCAGCCAGACACTTGGTGGCTTGTGCCTAGATATCAGGCCAGGACCTGCAGAGTACAGGGGACAACAGACACCAGCTGACAAGTCCTTCTCACATCTCAGGTGTTTCTCTTGGGGACCGTGTGCAGGCTTTGGATGTGTATTTCTCCACTGTGTTCATCTATATTCTTTTGAGATACGAGATACTATATCTTGATATGCAAGAGAATACATCTCAAGATATAGCTAAACTGTTGGTTTGGAAACTCCACCCTACCACCTTGCAGAGCCTGATGAGAGCCTAGTACTTGTAGTTCTGCTGCAGTGATTACTTTTTTTGTAACATCCCAGAAAATTCAGAAAGATGCAACCTGTTATTCTGAAGAGAGGGCCCTGCTGCTTAGTCTGTGCTGAGAGATCACAGCATCATTTAGGCTGGAAAAGACCTGAAAAATCATCAAGTCCAACCTTTGTCAACTAGACCACAGCAACAAGTACCACATCCAGTCATTTCTTGAATGACTCTATGGAGAGTCCCTTTCTCTGATGAAATTCTTCCTCTAATGCCCATCCAGAACCTCCCCTGGGACAGCTTAAGATCATTTCCTCCCATCCTGTCACTTGGTGCCTGGGAGAAGAGCCCAACTACAACCTTGCTACATCCACCTTTGAGGTAGTTGAAGACAGCAGTAAGGTATTTCCTGAACCTCCTTTTCTCCAGGCTAAGCAACCCCTGCTCCCTCAGCCACTCCTCATAGAACTTGTGCTTCAGACCCTTCCCCAGTTCTGTTGGTCTTCTCTGGACTCAGTCCAGCACCTCAATGTCCTTGTTGTAGGGAGAGGCTCAGAACTGGTCGCAGGATTCAAACTGTGGGCCTCACCAATGGGACAGGGGGACAATTCCTGCCCTGGTCCTGCTGGCCACACTATTGCTGGTCCAAGCCAGGATGCCACTGGCTTTCTTGGCCACGTGGGAACACTGCTGGATTGTGTTCAGTCACTGTCTACCAGCACCTTTAGGTCCTTTCCTGCTGGGCAGTTTTCCAGCTACTCTTCCCCCAGCCTGTGATGCTGCCTGGGATTGCTACCCTGATTGTTCCAAGGTAGGACCTGGCATGTGATCTTATGAAACTTCATACCATTGGTCTCATCCCATCAAAACAGCCTGTCCAAATCCGTCCGTAGAGTCTTCCTATCCCAGATCCTACTGCTGGTTACAAGATGACAAGTGAAGCCAGACTTCACACAGTTCAAAAATCAGAAGCAGCAGAAGCAATCTGTCTTCAGGACAGGGACAAACAGCTCACTTCCAGTGTGGCACAAGAGGTGTGCTATTATGGAGTACTTCAGTAGATCTTCAGAGGGCAGCTAACCACCACCTTCTACTTTCTGAGTTCTGAGATCAATCTCTTTTTACGTGGAGCCACATTAGATTAGATTTTAATTTATAATATTATAAATTATAAAAAACAATATATTATTCATGAATACCTCTAAGGTCAGATTACATTCTGGCAAACTCATACCAAAATTCAAGTCACCAATGAATCTGAGATCAGTACGTAACAAACATCTATGCAAATAAATAGCATAAAAATTGCTGAGTGACTCTCTGACCTGAAATAACTGGAGTTGTCCTACCCTATACAATACGAAGTATCCTTGAAGACATGTTGAATTGAATCTGATGAGTAATCTGGTCCTTCATGACTTCCTGGTTAAACTAACTATGGTAAAACAGTCAGCCCATCTGCAGCATTTGTGCCCAACAGATTTCTTTAGCAGTATCCTGCCTGGAGTCCAAAAACCCTGTACTTCCAGACTGAGAGATAGCAAACAACTATCTTGAATTTTCTGATACTTCACCTCCTTTCTATGTGTTTTAAAAATAAATTACACTCAGATACGAAATTTAATTAGGATAGTAAGTTCTCTAATGCACTGAATGTGGGTGCAAGCTTCTGGGACTGTAGTGCTTCAGCCCTTCCATAATCAAGAATTAGTGCAAGTACTACATCATGTGCTGCTGCCTTGACAATGTGACTGCAGAGGTCCTTTCTGGCAAAGCTGAGTTTACTTTGATAGTAAAAATGAAAATATAATTACACAGAAGTATGTGTGGGGTTTTAGGTCAAAAACTAACAACAGCAACCTCATTTGTTCAGTTGCCTCAGCCCTATGATACCAAACTTTCCCTGAAACCTGGTCTGGTCATTGCTTGAAGACTTATTTTCTTAATGGTTGATTGCTGATGAAAACAGCATATGAAGCATTCTTTCTGTGTCAAGAATTTAGAATTCTAAAGTATTTTTGCTGAGTGTATAGTACAAGTGTAGAAGAATTTCCCCCTAAATAAGGCCGCTGAGTTTTACAAACTCCCTTGTGTTTGAAAAGACATAGCAAGAAATATTTGTTGCAGTGATCAGAAGATCACTGAGACAAATAGAAAAGAGTTAGCACACAAAGAGAGAAAAGTAACATTTCCTTAAACAGTACATCACCATTTTTTTGTATTGGTAAAGGAAAAATTCTTCAGGGAATTCTCTTTTAATGCAGACAGAGTGTGTAAAATATATATCAACATCATTGTCACAACAGAAAGCCTAAAATACACACAAGGGAAAAACATGTTCTTTATTTGTCTTCCTGTTTTATTGATGTGCTGGGGTTGTATATGTTAGCAGTGTAGTACATATTGTCCTTTATTGCTAGGTAGCAGACCTCACTGTATTTCAATCCTTCTCTGAAGTTTCTGTCAGCAAGCTGAAATTGTTGAGGCACTGGTGCTTCATCCTTCTGGTTGTTTTCCCTATTATAAAAATCTCTAAATAGAAAAATGCTTGCTGCACCTGGTATTTTTATTACCTCTAGACTTTATTATCATCAAAATAGAGTAATGCAAACTACTGTCCAAATTTCTATGCAAAATATTATTAGCTATCTCTAGTAAATGCTTGCATCCAATTATTTTCTTTTGTATGTCATCTCAGACCAAGCAGATGCGTATCTCTTGCCAAAAAATGACACTTACCAACTTGTGCAAATGGTTTGAATTACTAGCTTCACTCCAAACACTTTGCTGTTCTGACAGTACAATAATGATAAACCAACCAGAAGAACAAAGGATGCCTGTAAAGGGAGGTCCAAGAAAGCACATTCTCTATGAAATTTGTAAATTCTAACTCCCTGTAAATAGACTATAAATACAGTTCCAGGGCTGATCTGACCATATTTAATTTGTTACAAAGTCCGTTCATATTTTCATGAATAGATTGTCTGTTTGTCTAAGATTTAATTTTTTTTTTTTAATTTTGAAGAATAATTCTATGAAATTTGAGGCAATGTTAGTTAGCTGATACTGAATAGAATGTCATAAGATCTACAGAATACACATGCATAATTATAGATGAATTCCTTTGAATGCAAAGACAGGTCAAATTGGACAGACTTACAATCTCAAGTCTTCTTTTGTTTCTGTATTACAGATACAAAGTCCAGCTTTGGTTGTTGCAAGTGAGAGGAACTACTGTGTTGTTTAGATCTGTATGGCTCTAACAAGTCAGTCCAAGGACCAATTAAAAATAAATTAATGTCTCTTTCAGCCTCATCACAGAGCAAGTTCTCATACATGGATCTCTGTTGGCTGCAGAAGGAGGCATTTTTGACTCATGTGCAGGGAGAGTTTTGGGTTAGGTTGTGTGAGTGTGTGTGGTTTTGTGGTTTGGTTTGGTTTGGCGTTGTTTTTCATGCCTATTGTTTTTCCTCTTTGGGTTGCCTTTTTGATGAACACTTGAACGCTTGAGAAAAGTCTGAGCCTTTTTTCTTGGATATCATTCTGTACCTGTAAACCAGTTTCTGCTAAGTCCAAGCCTGCTTAAAACCATATATTAATCTTTTTGCTCTATTCATGTGTTAATATGTTAACTACCATGGTATAATTCTTGACAGAATCCCTTACAAGCAAGTGTTGTTGTTAATGCTATACTTAAAGTTAGTCGGAGATAGCCTGTTTGGGGCTGTGAGGCTGTTGTGGGGGTTTTTTTTTTTGTTGTTGTTTTTTTGTTTTGTTTTGGTTTGGTTTGGTTTTTTTTTTTTTCTTTTTTCTTTTTTCATTCTTGATCAAAGAGAAGGTCTGAATTCCATATATGGATAAAGAAAAGGATTTTTTTAATCTCTCTGCGTTTCATATACAAGGAGAACCGTCTTTATTTCAGTTATATATAAAATATAGACAAGTATGCTTGTACTCGAAAGTGTACTTACAAGGCTGAGATAAACTAAGAGCTTAAAATAATTTAAGAGAGTAGCACAGCATATGAGTCACGTTTCCAATGGACACAATACATCTACCCTAACATACACCAGAGGAAAGTCTGAGCCGTGCTTTCATGACAAATTCTTCTGAGGAAACTAAAAGTCGTCCCAGATAGAAGATAATATTTTATCTTTATATTACTCATCCTGTTCTGAGTAAGAAAGAATCATAATTCTTTTCCCTGCTGGTGTCATCACCTTAAAAAGAACATATTTATCTTTGGGTTTTGTGGTTTACTGAACTAATTCACAGTGTTCAATAGATTCAATATTGATAAATTCTGTTAGAAACATGATAGGTATTAAAATATATTAATTTTGTTGACTTTTTTTTTTGGTGGTTCAATCAACTTTATCTTTCAGTACGAATATTAGAAGAAATCTTTGTAAATACCTAAACTTTTTCATTCTGCAATTTCTTTGTGATACAAAGGAAAACAAAGCATTGTACAGTGTCCCTCTCAAAGCCTTGGAAAGAATACAGTCATTAATGTTCTCTAGATGGAAAAATTAAAAAAATTTTCTTAATTCTTCATGATGACTTTCTGTCAGCAGTTATCAGTAATACTTGTATTATTGAAGAAAGCAGAGGTTATACCACTGGCCTTATTGATGAACCTCACTATAGAAAAGCAAACAACAATTTTAGATGTTAAAATTGAGATTCACTGAAGAGAAATTGCATATGAATAAATGCAAAAAAAAAAAAAAAAAAAGGACTTTTCAGTTAGTCAGATGAGATAAAAATAAGAGAGAGCTGCAGATTACCCACCTTACTATGTTTACTTATAACACCTGGCTCATTAAAAAAAAGTTAAATTATTTCAATTCTGCCCAATCCGCACTTTGCCACTCTTAGACTGGGACATTATAAAGATGATTTAAGTCAGTTCATACCACTGTTCAGTGGTATAATGGTTGTCTACTTACATTTCTCCCCTCCCAAGATGTGTTTTGCCCTCCAGTCCTTTCCTTCTCACACTCCCTTCCCTCCAGTCCTGGCTACAAAATCTGCCCCTGCAGGAAAATGTGAAATTCCCTCATGAGCCAGTTCAATTCAGTAAAATCTCAGAAAACCACGCAATTTTTCTGCTGGCTTGTTCAACACTTCAGGGTTGAATGGCTTCCAGAGCTGGCATGAGATCCATAATGAGAACACATGGCCAGAGGAAAGGCAAGAAAATGAAAACTGAAAAGATGGTCTTGCCTTACTTTGGCAGCTCTGAAGCATTAATTTACATTATTGCATCTCCCCAAATCAAACCTTCAGAGAATTTCTATATTTGCTGAAAAATTGGTATGAGAGGAAAGAGAACTGGCAGTTCCTCCAGTGAACAACAAGGAGTTGGGCGTGATGACCTCAGAGCTGCAGTGGGGGAAAGCAGGTTGACATAGTTAAAACGTGCATTCTTCATTGACTTCAAGCCCAAGAGAATTCTACAGATGGAAGTAGTTGAGGTTGATGGATGACTAGAAAAATATACAGATTAAACCGTAGAAGGAAAATCAGGAAGTCTGAGACAAAGAATAAGATAAAACTTTCAAGGAATGTCATATGTAGGAAAAACATCCCTATGTGGTGCTGTAAATAAAAGGCAGAGCCAGCAAAGGATTGATGTGCTATTCATCACATTCAATAAGTTTTTGACAGATAACATTGAGAGAGGTAAAACTTTCAATAACTTTATGCATCTGACCTCTGTTAGTAGGCTAGTTGTGGCACAGCAGACACTGATAGTCTGTGAAAAATGTAAGAACTCACCCCCTAGTAATGTAATATTTATGCAATGGCTGGGCTTGATGAAATACTGAAATGCTTAAGAAGCTAATCAATGAAGTCTTAGACCTGTTCATGCTTTTCTTTGAGAGTTTACAGAAAGCATACTGCATGACTAGAAAAAGCAGTAACAGGACTTTCTTTGAAAGGAAAAGCAGGATCTGGGACTTAGTGAATGGTAGGCTTGACTTCAGCTCCAGAGAAAGTACTGAAGCAAATAAGCTATTTATTTTTAGAGACATAAAATTTAATAAGAAAATGAGCACCACAGATCTTCCATGAGATGACTTTCTCTAGAAGAAAGTATATCAAACTGATTTTTTTTCACAGAGTGAAAATCTTTGATGTCAGAGGGGAAATAACAAATGTTGGTTATTTTGACATCTTTAGTTCTTCTCTTATTCTCATTATGAAACTTCCTCTCTGCAGGTCTTTAAGAAGAGATTGAACTACTTCCTGTTAGAGATACTTTAAGTATAGTCAATCCTGTGCTCAGGCCAGAGGTTAGTGGAGAGTTTGGGTTGGTATAATCCAGTCCAGGTTGTCTGCATCTTTGATAAGTTACAAGGAAGTTGGAAATAGTATCAACAATTAGGCCTTAAATGAAGATCAGCTTCATGTGATTGCAAGATACTTATACTATTCAAATACACAGCACTATAAACAATATTTCCTATTAACTAATGGCAATGAAACAGTGTTAACTAGAGCCATATTATAAAGGAGCTACTAGTTACTGTGGGATTTGTCTTGTTTTACTGCACAAGTTGAGGATTGTATCAGCTTCAGTCCAAACAGAAGTTACCTGATGAGTTGCAAAAGCTTTTCCCATTTCTCTAAATAGACATCTAAGAAACACATATGTAAAAAGTCCCTTCATATATGTGTGTGATATCAGTTAACCTGAATGCTTAGGAAAGTTAAAACAAGGTTATAGATGAAGTAGCTTCCTCACAACTGGACATGTTGTCCTGTAGCCTGACTCTTTTGACATGGCTCCTCTGCCAAGGCAGGGAAGAGGACAAACAAACAGCACCTGAATGAAGAAATGCATTGCACTAGTGGCGATGGGCAGATAGGCTGACAAGGGCAGCCTGGATCCTGAAATGAGCCATTGCCAAGTCAGAGGAGCAGCGATAAACCCCTTTGTATCTAGACCGGTGTTACATTAAATTAATTTTCTGAGTGTGAGTGCAAAGTGCCCTGGGGGAAAAAAAAAAAAAGGGGGGGAACACACTTTGTTTTAAGTGTACTATTTTGTGACCATTGCTCTATATTGTATACAGAATGCTCAGGAAGCAGTTTACCAACACCTAGACGCAAGGGTTGGACGTGATGGGGAAAGTAATTTCAATTTCCTTCTAGGAAATGATTTATCAGTGGACATATTTTCTCTAAGAAGTGAAGACACCTGCCTGCTTTGTGGAAGGGTGTCCTGGTTTTAGTAGCCAGGATCAGTTTGTCACTGTGTGGGTGTGTATTCTAAAGCCTCTATGCCATTTTTTCCCATGAACTGCTCACAATGGCACATCAGCAGCTATTGTCTAAGGGACAGCACACCCCTCAGGCTGCAGGCTGGGTGTCTTGGAACTTCTGTGAGATAAGGAAATTCTTCTGCCTCCACACCCACCTGAGGGGTCATGTCTGCTAATGGCCCATCAGGGGTATCAAAAATAGGCCATTGTTTATCTCACAGAGTAAATCACCCATTGTTTAAGTCTCCGCCCTGCGGGAGGGACTGGGCGGAGCCTAAGTGGATATAAGCAGAGGATTTTTGGGCCTAGGAGCTCTCTTCAGATGCAGAAGAGGACCAGAGCCATGAGCAGACTGAGACTGCCACCAGATTGCAACCATCACTTTCACCAGCAGAGGAGTTGCACTGCTCTTTGAAGGGACACGCCAAAGCTTTTTTCCTTCCCATCCACCAACCCCGCCGGGGGCAACCCAGCACTGGCTACTCATCTCATCACCTGCAGTCTGTAAAATACCTCCGTGCCCACCAGGGACAGGGACTGGGGGGGAAGGGTTTTTTTCACTCAGGGGTTTCTTTTTTTTTTTTTTTTACTCATTTAGTTCTGGTTGGTTTTGTTTATCTTGAATACATATATAGATATAGATATTGTAGCTAGGAACTGTTATCCTTCAATTTATCATATTTTAATTAAAATTTGTTTTGAAATTAAAGGAGATTTGTCTCTCTGTTTTAGTTATAATTTATTTTCTAAGTTCTCTAAACTTAGACAAAGGGGAACATTCAAACTGAGCATTTACTATGAGAAGCGCATGCCCTGAAGTGCACTCGACACAAGAACCCCCTGCACAGTGACACTGCAGCACACGGCAGACCTCTATTCATAAGCACTGTTTCATGGAAGAAAAACCTAGCTGAACAGGGGACTGGAGTGCTGCCATGTCTCCTTCTGGCATGGATTACATAGATCAGGAATACTGCGGTCACTTCCTGCCTGACAGACCAGAGAAATCTTGAGGGTGCAGTTTAACAAAGCTTTGCAATGGCCAACCAGTGTGTCTCTGCACTTGCTGAGAGATCTGTGTCCCACAGCACTAAATTGCTGAAGTTACAACAAAGCGTTTCAAAGTGTCTTGCCGTCTGTCAGTACTATCAGCCTGAACTAGTATTACTTGCAATGACCTGTGTCTGTTTTGGGGGTTTTGCTTTTCCCCCCTTTGGAACACTACAACTTTTCATCTTAGTTGTTTCCAAAAGTTATAGCAGATGAAGTGCTTGTTGATTAAAACTCTTTTAAAATCTATCCGAACCTCAAACTGTTCAATGAATGCTTTGTCTCCCAAGAGTCATTATAATGTGGTCAGTGGCCCAGCCTTTTTCTCTCAGATGAAATTCATGTCTTTCTGTAAAGTGGTTAAATCATACTACGACAAGAGCAAGAAAGATAAGGTTACTTGAACTCTATATAAGCACTGGTATTAATTGACAAGGAACTCCTGAAGAATCATGGAAGGCATTCAGTAAAACTTCTAAGATGCCTGGAGGATCTGAGGACTTTCTTTATGCCAGAAGTATAAATAAATTAATGTAATAATGTGTCAATCAGTATTAATGTCCAGCCTGCTTTTAATTCTGAGTCTTGCTCTATGTAGTATGGTTGAAAAATCAGTCAGTACAGAATAAATGAACAATATAATAGAATGTCCAGACAAAAATCTGGTGTAAAATAACTGCATTGGCAACATGAGCAATCCTTGCTGAGAAACAGTGATGTTAACTCTGCTAAAGACTTTCTGTCTGTATAAGGTAATCTTGCTCTCTAGTTGGATTTCACCCTTTCAAGATCCTTCATTATGCATGACTTCTTCTGAGATGGACCTTTACTTCTCAATGTTGCTCAGCATAAAATTCTTATTTGGTAACAATGCTTTGTTTTATTTGGTAGACTTTAAGAAGTACTTGTACTTAATTTAAAATAAAAGGAGGAAAACAGTTTGTCAGACACATGGAAACATCAGGAAGGACTGCACAAGTTTGATGAAATTCTAGAAGCAATTTGGGCAGGAGTCTTCTCTTAGAAAGATTCTTAATTACACCAGAAGATTGATGTACAGGCACTTAGTAAAGCAGTGTGTGGCTTGGAAGTCCAGAGCACTATGAAGTCTACCTTCATCTCCAGGGTAATGCAAATTACTTGCATAAACAGAAGGAGAAAATAGAACAAGTGTTCTAACAAATGACAGCTTGCTGCTGAGATGTCTTTTGCTACTTAGATGGCAGAAATGTGAAGTGTTCAAAGGCATCAGTTCTTTTGCAGGATATATAACACATGAGACATCAGAATTTCCACTTCCAAGGCTGGGGATTATTTTTTTCAAAATTTAACCTGTACACTTTGAAATACTAATATTTTTACTTTTGGCTATATTAAGTGTGAGTGGGACACAGGAGAAATATTTAGGACTTTGTGTTCCTTATATCTGGAGAGAGATAAGCGCTTCCTTTTGTCTCATTTCTTGGGCAAAGCGTGCGCAAGGATAGCAGTTTTATCAGATGTGAGTATATTGACACTATCTGTGTATCTATGGCAGTTACTCTGCTATATTAAAGTTTTTAAAACCTGTTCTTGGCACATGATTAAGTCCATTGCTGAGTAGTACACACAACTAGCTTGTTTGGTTAACCTTTTCTGAGGTCCTTGTTAAACAGTTTCCTCGTAGTTTCTCAGCATGCAGCTGTGGGGTCTCTGTGGGTCCAAGCAGCATTCCAGATGTCCACCCTGGGATTTCTGATGGCACTGCAGATGAGCAAGGGTCCATTAGCAAATGTTTGCAGTCTTAAAATCATGTGCAGAATATCCTTCTCAGTGAGTCTAAATGGGTGGGAGGAAGGATGAATGGAATGAGCCAAGGGAGAGTGCAGAGATGTGGAGGATGTGACCCTCCCACAACTGCAATGCCTATGCCACTGTAGCAGCATTTCACATGGCAACAGTGAGACCAGTGACAATGACTAGGCAACAAGGATGAACTTTTGTTCCCTCCCTCTCATATTCCTGCTTCTTAAGTTGGTGTCCCAGCACACAGCTAGGACAGATTCAGGTGGACCTCTGGTCTGTGATGACTTGTCTGATGCTTGAATAACAACAAAAACTCATTTAGTGATTTTGTCATCAGCACAGTCTTTGTATGTAATTTTATTGATCTTATTAAACCTATAAAAGTTATACCTTTCACGTCTTTAGGCTTATAGGTATATCTGCCACTGCTTCTCAGATAAGAACAGCGTCTGTCTTCGTATAGACAGAAGGACAACAAACTTTCAAAATATTGGCTTGCTGTTAATATGGAAAGTGAATTAATTACTGAAAAGGCAGAGATTCTCAACACTTTCTTCACCTCTGTCCTTGCCAGCACTGCTGGGCCTCAGGTGCCGGGAACAAAAGTCCAGGCTAACAGAAATACAGAGCGGCTGTCAATGAGGAGGAGTTGATTTGTGAGTTGTTACAGAAGTTTGACCCCGACAATTTGATGAGCCCTGACACATGACCCCTCAGGCTGGGTGTGGACTGGAGGGGAATTATCACACATTGGTGAGAAAACAAAGAAACGCTCTCCTATCTCCCAGGATTGTCTAACATCCAGCTTGTAGCCTGAGGTGTCAGGTGTGCCCTGGGCAGCTGCTGAAAATGGTCCATTATTAACAGTTCATCTAAAATGACATAGGGAGTGTAGAATATACAGTTTTGGTTACACCCACACAGTGACAAACTGGTCCCTGCTACTGTAACTACGGCACTGTCCTATTCATTTCTCCCTAGGGGATACTGCTTTTTTCCACTTTCCATGAATAATTAGAAAACAGAAGACATCTTAAGTGCTGTCTTAGGAGAGCAAGGCTCTTCTAAATCTCCTAAACCTTGCTGTTTTCAAGGCTTGACATGACACTGCTCTCTGTACAGTCAAAAAAATACGCTAAAAAAGCAGTTTACCTTCTAGTTAAAAATAATGGAAATCATAAGAAAACAGCATGTTCATTGTAAAATCTTGACTAGTAAGTCTTCCTTTTGCTAACTGCAAATCTTCCAGTAAAGATTTATATGAATGGCAAAAAGTTAAAGGAATGCCTATTATTGGCCAAAAATACTGTGAAAATATGGCACTAAGTAATAGTACGGTATAAATTTCAAGGTTGTTTAAGAATTCATGTATTTTAAAATATACAGCTAAGAGTTGGTATTGATGCACACCCTGGCTATGTGCACTACTGTTGGAAAACGAACACAGTACTTTTTTTCCTACTCATTTTCATGAAAAAATTAAACCCATACTTTTGACACTTTTGGGGTTCAATGTTCATGACAAAAAAAAGTTAGGAAACAGATATAAGCTAAATGATATTTTGTCAAATGAAAACACAAAACACACATGAGTGAATGTAATACTTCATTTTTTGAATATTAGCCATAAAGATTCAAAAAGATAAAGCACTATATAGCAATCTAGCATCCTGATTTTGAAAAATCTCAAATTACTCAAAAAATTGTCCCTCTGTATTACTTGCAGAAGGGGTAATACGTATATCCTCATTTTAACTTTTCTAGCCAAAAGCAACACAGTAATACTTGTATCTGGTTTTCTCATGGACATGTACTATGCCCATGGAATAATTCAACCTGGGGCTACTAGGCACAGTGAGTACAAAAAAGAGTGCAGAACTGTCTTTACATATTTTATTCAGTATTTGTTTCTTATCTTTTCTAGTTGCTTGAGTTTTCTGAGTATTTTTTCATCCTCTCAGATTTTACTAGACTTTATGGTCTTAACAAGATATTTGAGAATTTATATTTTGTCTTGCCAAGGAAATGCATCAGAGGTTGCTTAATTCTATATATTTAAGTATATGTAGTATTTAAACATCCCTAGCTTTGATTTTTTGTATATTACTAAAACAAATGTATCTCTTTGCTAATACGTTAGCAGTGCCTTCAGTTGAGCTGAGTTAATTGTCACACTCCTCTGTTGTGAGCATCTTCCAGCTGAGAAGGTAGCAAAAACCTGATCCTTTAACAAGAGTGTTGATGAAGCCTGGCCTGACCGACTGAGGGATAAAAAAGAAATAAAATAACTTCCTTGGCAGATCATCCTTTATATTGAATGAAGTCCACAAGAAGACTGTCCGATTTTGATAGGATGCAAATAGCACAAGGATTTGTCATCTTCAGCTGAAGTTTTCAGGAAAATCTGAGCCCTAAAGTGATCAGCACAAAGGCAAACCCCTTGATCCCACTCCTCCAGCACTGCCCCTAATTTAAAACTGTGTAAAACTTAGGTACAGAAACTACCTAAATGAATACAGGACAGATGGGACTGTGCCTGGTATTTTCTGGAAAGCAGTGAAACCAATATGTGACAGTGAACGGCTTTCCTCCATGACTGAAGTCAGCATTCATGGAAGTTCCTTCAAGTCACTGATGAACACAGCTACATGCATCTGCTAACCTAATCCCACCCCTACAAAAGTCTTTTCAAAGTTTGGAGAGCAGAGATCCTACCTTCCCAAGCAGATCCAGAAGTGCAGCAGTCAGGTACGGGTAACACACTATCCAAATACATCAAACACCTCTCAGAAAGGTAAACTGAGGTATGAGCAACACCAATGCTTGCTCCTATTGAGGGTGAAACAAATTGTATACTCTTCTGATTACACGAACATGTCTCTAAACTATGTTGTGAAATAATTAATTGAAGTTTCCTAAACTTGAGAGTGGGGAAGAGCAGGGAAGAAAGAAGCTGTGGTTAGTTTAAGTCCCCATATATCTGCAGATCTGCAAGAGATTGCCTTTCCACTGGAAATTTCTATCAAGATAGTGTTTGGCAAGTTTCCCTTTCAAAAAATATTGTCAACAACACTTTCAACTCATTAAAATAATTTAGATGGTAGGATTGGTACAGTGCAAAATATAGTTGTACTTAAATGAGGAAAGCAATTATATCTACTAAGGAGACAACATGTTTTAGAGTTAGGAAGATAAAGACAGCAAAAAGAGAGTGATTATGTTTGTACCTCACAATCTAACCTTAGACTTACATTGTATGTAGAGTTGTATATGCTTCAACTGAAGATAAGACTAAGATAGAAAAAGTTGATGTTATATAGATAAAGTGAGATTTTGCATGTAGGAATACCATAGAAGGCACTAAAACAATGAACTAAATTATCATCAGAGATTGGTGAAGATTTCTGCTTTATGCCTTTGATGATCTGCCTTACTGGTTAATATGAATGAAAATGCATACTTTTAGTCATTTGCAGTTTTTTGTTTTGTTGGGTTTTGTGGTGAGTTTTTGTTACTGTTGGGTTTTCGTTGTTGTTGTTGTTTTTTGTATACATATCACCTTTAAAGCCATCAGTGATTTTTGTCTGTCTGATAAACAAGAACAGATGAGAGAATTTGTCACTTAGTAAGAAAGGATATGAGTAGTGATTCACAGAGCACTGAAGAAATTAAATGGGAAGAAAAAGGGTAGTGAGTTATTGTGCTTTCAGAAGCAGCACTTCAGAGAAAGGAATGCACAACCTTTGTTTCAAAGACTGACAGATTTTGATTAAATTAGTTTCCAGAAAATGTAATGCATAATAATTACAGATTTACCAAGAATTAAATATAAGTTTTATTTGAGGAATGTTTAAAAATGGTTCTTTCAGGCAGAGATATTTTAATAATTCTGATATTTCTCATCACAAACTGTCTGCCGTGATGCTTTACTACAGTGTGATATTCACATCAGGGATGAGTTTCTGACTAGAAAAAGAAAAGTAAGACCCCTGGTAAATACTCAGAACTTTCTGAATGTTTGTTTATTCATGTGGATACATTAGTTGACTCAACTTCTGCCTTGCATTGTTTGGGTTAGCCAAGTATTTTTATCTAAAAAACTCCAGGTTAGTTCCAGGAACCATGTCCAGATGAGACAGCCCTGGCCTCCCTGTTGCTCATAGAGGAGCGGTCCATCAAATCCCAGGATCCACTTCCTCTTCTTGTTGGTCAGTTTTTGCTGTAATGGCCAGAGGGTGAGAAACTAATTAACAAAAGGGAATAAAACAGAGGTGCTTGTAGGCATTGGCAGTAAAG
Organism: Formicarius rufipectus; assembly: GCA_013399695.1. Classification (NCBI taxonomy): domain Eukaryota; kingdom Metazoa; phylum Chordata; class Aves; order Passeriformes; family Formicariidae; genus Formicarius; species Formicarius rufipectus. The sequence goes on along the minus strand of VXAU01003006.1, from coordinate 57,978 downwards.
TGCAGTACCAGATACAACATGAGTACTCTACAGACAGGCTTCTTGGCTGTTTTGGTTCACACAAGGTTCAATCATTCCTCCAGTTTATACATTCTGAGGTTAAATCTTATAGCTTCTTTGTTCTCTTTAAAATAGAACACACACACACACACAAAAAAAAAAAAAAAAATCTCATTTTATTCCATGGCAACTTTGTCTCCTTAAAGGACCAACTGAGGATTTCAGAATCAGCCACACTGTACTTCTGAGTACATCTATCTACTCTTGGTTATACTAAGGGTGAAGACTTGGCATTGCCTACTAGTGATAGCACTTCTAAAGCCAGTCAGATCCACTTTGCATTTTATCACTTTTACTTGGATGTTCCCATCTCAGTTTGGGTACAAATAAATGAACTCAAGTGAGAGCATCTGTTTCTTTTCTGTCTTTTGAATGTTGTGCTGATGTTTGTGTTCTGTTGTTTTGTTCCTGTAACATTTGAGAGTAGAAGAATGATGCAGCACAGACTGATTATTATAACTTCACTGTCTGTACAAACTCTTCCCCAAGACAAATTGCAAAACAGATAATTGGAATAACTCAGAGGTGGTGTTGCAGTTTTGCTGACATAATTTTCTGCAGTGAAAAAGCCTGTGAAAATCAAGAGCCTGTGAGTCCATCAGAAATTCACTCCCCCCTTTTTTCTTTTTATTATCAGGTGAATATTTTGAAAAATTTCTTGGTGCAAAACTGTGACTGTAGTATTGGAATAATAGTGAGAACAAACAAAATGCTAATGCAAAATTCCCATGCTACAAATATTCAATTCTCTTCTCCTGTACTCAAAGCACACTATACTTGATAATAAAAAATCATGCAATGTCTGCTGATTAGTTCCAGTTTGTGGAAAATTGATACATAAGGGATGGAATTGTAACACTAGATGCTGCTGAGTAGCTACACTCTTTCACAAATTTTGTCCTCTTTCATTCTGCCGCTTGTCAGTCTGGAATACTTGCAATAGTGTAAAGGTTACTTAGTTTTCTTCCAGGTCAGATGATACAGAGTATAATTATGAGAAAACAATTGCAGAAGTGCATCAAACGAAGTCTGCTGAGTTACAGGCATTAAGGAATGTACAAATAAATAAAGATCTGTAGGTTTGTCTTGGACTCTTGTCTAGTACATATTACCATAGTTTTAAGGTAACATGTATTTTTAAAGTATATTATAAAGATGCTATTTTGAGATTGTGTTTTGTTTTGCAGAAAAATCTGCACTGACGAATCTGCACTGACGAATCTGCACTGCACTTAAGAGCTCAACCCATTCCCAGATTCAGATCCACATTCCTCCTGCAGGATTTGTATGGGCCAGGTTACACAAAGTCAAATAATACTGCTGCAAATGTTGGTGGAGCAAGGCACAGCTGGGATCAGACCAAGGAACACTGTATGTTTAATCTGTTGACACCACAGAAATTGTTCAGCAGGACTTGCTGTAACTGCCTGACAGCCTCAGTGTTCCAATGTTTGTTCCACTGTTCATCTCACAGCTCAGCACAGAACTCTCATGACAGATCCTGATGTCAGTTCAGAACCTCATAGTAACACAGTAAACAAATCCTAGGAAGGCCTACTTTATTACTGATCGTAGATTTACAGATATTGAGTTTGAATTGTGAGATGACATTTGTTCAGTTTCTTTTTCATCTCTTTTCACAGCACACAGGGAGGAATCCTTTCTTCCAGGGAAGCCTGAGAAGACATACTGTTGCGGAAATGCCAAATGGATCCGCAAGGATTTCCATTGTGCTCATTGTCCTTTTGTGGACAGTGATTTTTCTGTGTTTGCTATATGCTTCATTTGTGTATGACATTTTGTTCTTAATTTAGATTGATGTGGATAATGTGACTGAATGTGCAGCTCACATCTGCCATTTTCTTTATAGGTAGTTTGGACTTCTAAGAAGCTACACAAACCAACAAGGCAAGTGAAGTCTAAAAGAATCAAGTTACGTTTCTCCAAAGTGGACAGATCAGAAGTTTGAGGTTGCCTATGCCCCATCGCAAATGTTGTGAGAGTTGTTAAGGGATTTACAAGAAATATTGTTAACTCCAGGCACCCATCTTTATCACTAATTCATTTTGGAGAAGGAGCATCTGGTTAGGAACCACTTTTGAGGAGCTTTTCTCGAGTTGTGCAGAGCACTCTCATTCTACATGGATGAGAACATCCGCATCAGCTTTCCTCTGTTGGTGTGCTGCCTTTTTTTTTTTTTTCCCCCTCAGGCTGCCTTGCCCTCAGCATGTGATTCTTCATGACAAGTACAGCAGCAACCCCTCTCTGTATTGCCAAAGGTGTAAAGTATCTAATTTGGATTTTATAATATGACCACCTTTCTGTGTGCTATTATTTTGCACATTCATCGTTTTTTACCATTATCTGAATGACAACATCACTCTCAAAAACAAGAAGTGAATGTGTTTTTCAGACAGAAGCTGTGTCTTTTTCAAGTTCTCTGCATAGCTACAGTCAGTTCCATTTCTTCAACTTATGAATCAAATTTTTTTAAAGGGACATCACTGGCATCTCATAAGGAGAATATTTGCTTTTGGAGAGTTAGAAGACTGTTCTTTGATTGCAAACAGTTGATAATTGTCTCTTTTTTTCTGTGACAAAGTATACAGATTTCTTGCCTTCTTGATGTTTAACAGGTGGCTTATCAAACATATGAGAATTATAGCTATACTAAAAATTCTCCCTTCCTCTGTTAACTTTGCCCAGTTCCAGTAATTCTTACTTTGCTGCAGTGGTTTATTATTTTAAAACAAGCAGAAAATGCATGGAAATTATTCTGTGCCTCTCACTCTCAGCACAGTAAGTGCCTACTGTTCCAAGCTGCCATTGCATATCACTTGGAGATGGTTTGTAACCCATCAGCATAACTCAGGTAACAGCTGGGCACACACTGACTGACTGGTTATGGGCTCATGGGAATCCGATGAGTCAAATTACATTTCTTGTTTGGAGTCATAAAGGCCCATAAAAGGGAGATTTCATCACCTCACCATACTGAAATAAAAAACAAACAAACAAGCAAACTGCCATTTAAGCACTATAAAACTCTTACATAGACATCAATGAAAATATTAAAGTCTTAGTTTTGTAGGATTTTTTTTCCACGTACAGATTTTATGCACACTTTGTTGTTTTTTTTTTCCTCTTTGCTATACCTGAGGGAAGTGGGGGAAACAGAGAATGAGTCAAAACCAAAAATCTAGAAAGTAAGACCTAGATATTAAATCTCTCTTATACCAGCACATATCTGATAAAATGAAAATCATATTTCTGATTAGCAAAAAAAAAAAAAAAAGCCTCATTGGGTAGCAAGAATCTGAAACTGTTTCAGAACAGCTATCCTAGAGATATTTTGAATTCAACTTGTGAACTTAAATTGTTAGCCAGTTCCCATGAAGAATATTTAGTACTTGATATATACACTGAGAAAGCAGAACCATGTTTAAAAAAAAAAAGAATGGTTGAAGGAGATATCAGCTATCAGCTCCTTCATTGATGTTTTACTCTGGTAGAGGAAGAGTTTTTTATATGTATAATATTTAAAGAAAACTATTCATAGAGGAATATTTATCCTAAATGTTGATGTCCCAACCCAGTGAAGGTCACAGCTTGTGCAATTAAACATTTAATGATATACGAAACTGCAAGAGAGTATCTTATTAAAGTCATAGAAACTGTGCTTTGAGGATGTGAATGTGAAAAAACCAATGGCTGATAAGTCTTGAGTTTGCTACACAGTCCATATAAACGTTATCAGTCACAGACCTATGCATTTCAGGAGCCACTGCCCATAGGAATCCAACTGGAGCTACTCATCAAAATAGGACCTAAATATAGGAGCACAAAGACTATAACATCTAAATGGCCAAAATGTTAAAAAAAA